>BPTQ01000002.1:215861545-215977856 GCA_019973895.1 Chrysanthemum seticuspe | reverse complement strand
GTCAGCAAAGTTTTATAATCAGATAAATCGTGCATAAACATTCCTTTTTGTTAACACTCTATAGATGCTTACGCCATTTATCTCTCACTCAACCGATAAGTTAGGATTTGACGAATGACCTTTTTAGGAACGACTTTTTATACCATTTACGAGGGGGATTCCTCGATGCAGGAAAACAATGAAAGGGTTTCAGAATTTCCCACAAGGACTAGAACTAGGTATTAGGATGATTCAAACTCAACATAAAGCTTAAGACATCATGAGATAATCTGAACCACTACCTTTGGACTAGAAGCCAAATCCTATCATTTCAAAAGTGCCAGCTATACAGAGTCACAAGATTTAGTACGAATCAAATACACACTAAGCGACACTATAGAAATAAACCAATCCTCCTAATTGAGACTACAGAACATTTCATTAAACAAGGCTTCAACAATATGTGAACTTCCCTACAATGAGTTTCCCTTAAAGGAAAATTTAGTTAAATTAAGGTTATCGATATAAACTTCCCTTAAGGCATTGTGTTCTCTAGAAATTCCAAGTAACCTCACTTCCATACCAAGAGATGCCACAAGTTTGAACATGTCGAACAATCAATGACTCCCCATCTACAAGTGAAACTAGAACAAACATTCTTCGACATAGTAAGAGCTGATATCTATTTTCTTGCTAGCTTGATAACAATATTAGTGATGAACTATTTTTGGAAGCACACAATATCGGAACAAATCTTGAAAATCAACCACTACACCATCTCACTTAAAGATTTAAGGTTTGTGACTTTACAACATGGAGCATGGAAACACTTCGATAATCAAACAATAAACATTTTAGTCATAGAGACTAAGCACCTTAGGCAAGTAAGACTCAGGTCATGACATTCGCTAGGACTAGAAACGCGAGGAATCACAACTGTTACCTATAATCTATTCTTTTCAATAAGGTCCTTTCCGACAGATTTAACATCTTGAAATCTAACACGAGACACGTGGTATCAATTCCAGTTGTACCTATTATAAGCTATTCGATTCACCTTAGACTGCTGACAGTCATTTCAGGATTTCCATGGAACCTACTAGGACATGATTACCGCCTACTATCCTCAGCTCAATGGTTAGAGCGAGAGAGCAATTCCCACATTAGATAATATGCTCAAGCCAGTGTAACTTTCTAGAAATGGTTAGGCAAATCATTCCCCATCGACAAGTTCCTTTACAACAATAGTTAGCTCATGAACATATTGACTACACCATTTGAGGTACTGTAAGGTTGAGGTATCAATCACTTATTCACGGGTTAAAATTAGGAAAGTCCAATTCATTAGTCCATAACTCATTCATGAAACAAACAAAGAAGTCATACAAATCAAGAATCAGTTACAAGTAACAACATATAGCTAGATGAGCTACATCGTTATACGATGCAAATTTTGGAAATATGTCCCATAAGCCGCAAACCATTAGAATTTCAAGTTGGAAACAGAATTTATGTTCAAAATCTTGCCTTGGAAAGGCGTGGTGCGATTCAGAAAAACACTGGACGAACCAATACGACCCAAATATCCTCACCTTTCACCGATAACACTGTAGAACCCAACAAGGACTGAATTCAGGGACTGAATTCCTTTTTGGATGGGCGAATGTGACAACTCGTACTTTCAGGTCATTTCTCAAAACAATTCATGCTTCACAATTTCATCATTTATCGTAAACTAGGTTTACGAGATTCAAATTCGCGTAACCTTAATGGTTTAGCTGCGAATTCATGATCATATCATCACGGACATTTCATATAGACTAGGTTTAGTCTACATATCATTAGCATCATTTTCATCATGTTAGTTCATTCATGACTTTTGCATTTCACATTAAACGCGTAAATTTCATATTAAATAAACGCTATCGCGTAAGTTATTATTTTGAACGTTTAATCCGATACTTCCAAAAACTATCCCGACATATTTTTATACTTACTTTTAGTTATAAAAATAACATTTTGAGTTTACCCAGTGTTTTAAATTTATTTTGTATGTAAATTGTTAAATTTATATTATTACGACGGTTTTCTTAAAAACTACACGATAATTATTAGTTCACTCAAATTTTGCAAGAAATGTATTTTTACAATTTTTATAACTACAATATATCTTACTTTGATCCATTAAAAATTATTTTTAGCTAAAACAAGTACATTGTGCATTATTGGGGGGACACCCAAAGATTTTAACCATGCTTTCTTTTTCTCTTCTACTCGTTTAAACAAACACCAAGCACCCTTGTTGACTTTCACAACACACAACACAAATGTTATATGGTATTTCTTGCGTGTGACAGTAGCCAACTGAAGACACAACATATGGCAATAAACAACCAAAACACCACACCATCTCTATTTGTGAGCTAAAATAATACAAACTCTTTTAATAGGTACACCAAACTTAACAACTCATTTTCTTATTTTGCTTTTAAAAACCGAACCTTGGATAAGCAAAAACACACACATTCATTCACAAATAATTCAAAGTTCAAGTCAAGATATTTCCTCTCCTTTTTCCTCTCCAAGAACCGGCCATCCATAGGTGCAAGAAGAGGTTCCTAAAAATTTTCCAAATCAAGTTCTAAACAATCTAGTATACACTCTTGTTTAGGTTTTGAAATAAAAACCTAGGGTGTTTAGGTTTAATCCTTTGTTCTAGTCACCTCATCAAGTAACTAGTAAGCATATCATTTTCATTTTTACATCTTTCATTATCATTTCATATTTATTCCATCATTTTTGAGCAAAGCATGCAAGACTTATGGATGTTTATACCATTTTTACATTGTTTTTAGAGTTATACATATATAAGTCATCCTATAATTTATCCCTTGTATTATATCATTCTTGGTGATGTCTAGGAACCCATGACACCCTAAGAAGGTGTATGGTAGGATTAGAATAGCTTCGGAGTTGTTTTGAAGGGATTGGAATAGGTTTAGCACGAGAAAAACTCTTTTCGACAAGTCTTAAAAAGGGTCTGATTTTATTTTGTAAATCTGGAAAATCCGACAGTAGACATAAATTTTTGGCCTAGATATTTAGAAAATATACTTTAAAACGAAACCGTGGCCGCTTAAACGGATTAAAACGGAGCTATAACGAAGAAGTTATGAATTTTTCAAGTTTGACGACGAAATATATATATCCTGAAAATTTCAGCAAACTGTTTTTGTTTTGTACGAGTCAAAAACGAGTCTTAAGCATTATAAATTATTTCGACTTATCAAAAATATATTAGTATACTTTGATACGAAGCTAAGGACGTATAATACGTAGAAAACGGATTTGTAACGACTAAAATATACACGTTTTCACAAAATTGCCGTAACTTTATTATTTACGAAAAACTATATTATTTTTATTAGACAAGTGTTACGGTAAACAAGTGACCATATTAAAGGCTATTTTTAACGTTGACGTAGAACTTTTTGTAACGAGATGTCTTCTAATAAAAGTGAAATCACCAAGCATATTTTCCAAAATGACCAACCGTTTGTATAGCGGAGTTGTAATGAATTAACTACGGTTGCTTAAACTTTGCCGAAATTCACTTTTAAACTACATTTTGGACAAAATCACCATACTTAACCTATATTTTTCTCTATGAACGAGACCTCTAGGATAAAAACTTAAATGCCAAAACTTTGAGATTATGATACAAGCTTTCCAAAACCGTTGAGTTCGTTTCCTAACGTTCGACGTACACCATTTTACGACTAGCTTTTCGAGGCCATTTTTGTCACTTTCATGAATTTTCCAACGACATTATTATACGACGAAAAGTTATAATTTCATAATAAATCATTAAGAAACTATTGTAGGATGTCATTTTGACGTAAATACTTGCAAAGTAATTTAAGAATGGTCAAGACGTTAAAAGAGTATTTTTCGACGAAGAGTATTATTTTCAAAATTCACAAGTGGTATAAATATCATCCGAATTGCATGCATAACATTACATCATAACTCATTACGTATCATAACATTCACAATAGGTCACGGTCAGAGGTTGCGCCTCATTTCAGTATTGCCATTATATCATCATAATCATTGCAACAGGTGAGTTTTCATAGCCCCGATTTATTCAAGTTTTTACTTTATTTCAAACCTACGGGGGAGAATACATTGCACACCATTTTTATTACGCTACCAAGTATGTCAAATTCATTGTATTGCTTAAGTTACCGCATTGCCAGTTAAATGTCCCCATTTTATAAGCATGAACCGTTAATTTCCTAGAAGCGTGGGTGAGTGGATAGATCTATCGAGGGTGACGCCTCCATCCGGGTTGGTGGATCCCAACTAGTCATACGGATGCATTTCATTTCATAAACATTATTTGAGTTGTTTTGGCAAGACACTCTGTTGGGGCGAACATCATGAACAGTCAGAGCTTCAGTGTCATGTGCTTAAGCAATTGTAACATCATTTTGTGACATCATTGTCATACATAATTTATACTTGTGGTAGTCGTATTAACATTTACATAAACTCTATGAACTCACTCAACCATTGTGTTGACACTTTTAGCAATGTATTTTCAGGTATCTAAGGCATTCACTTCATGGCATGCATGTGGACATATCATAGAGTCGCGATGACGACGCGTCTCACACAAGATTTATATACTTTAAAACATCGTTTGACTTGTATCAAATTTATTTCCGCACGCGTTGATTTTCATTTGGGACCTATACTTTGTAAACTCTGATTATTTTATTAAATCAAACGATGTGTTTTCCAAACGACACTTTAGGTCGTTCGATATATCTGTAACTGTGATGCTATGACAGTCAATCCCCAGGAATTCCATTCCGCTGCAAAACAGGTAATTTGGGGGTGTGACAACAGTAGAGAATTTTCTCTATAAATAGAGAGCCATTTCTTCCTTTCTATTTATCACTTTACACACATACTTCCCCCAAGTATTCTAACCCTCTAACCTCAGATCCAAGTGATCTATGTAGTTTGTCTTTTGTTTTTGTGTGATCTTCTAGGTTCCTCTTAAAGCAAAGATCACCACTTCTTGAAGACGTGCAAGCTCAAGTCCATGAGTTGCCATGCTTCGTCATCATCAAGACAACGAAGGTTCTCTTGTTGATAGATCTACCTTTCTTCATAGATGTTGGGTTAAAGACATTAGTGAAGGATGCCGAAAGTGTCAAGACGAAAGCATTAGTGAAAGGTGCTTATCGTTCGTGTCAAGAGCATTAGTGAAGAATGCTATAGGTGTCAAGACGAAGGCATTAGTGAAGGATGCCAAGCGTTGTGTCAAAGGCATTAGTGAAGGATGCCGAAGAATCAAATCAAGTAGCATTTGGGAAGAATGCCTAGGTCGTATAATCGATGAGGTGCATCGTTATACATATAAGTATTTGTTTATTTCCAAGGATGGTGATATCCTTGATGGTGTTGTAACAAGGAGTAGATCTCCTTGAGATTAGGTGTTGTGTTGTGAAGGGTAGTAGTTCCTCCACAGTAATGGAACTAGGTGCTTAGCCTAGTACCTAATAAAGGGTAGGCGACGTTGTGAAGGATTAGTTCTCCTAAGGTGTGAAAGAACTCGGTGGTTAGGCTAGCACCGTATAAAGGGTAGGCGACGTTGTGTTAGGTGTGGTTCGCCTTGGTGTGAAAGAACTCGGTATTTAGCTTTGTACCGGAAAAAGGTTAAGCGACGTTGTGAAGGCTTCTCCGCCATAAGGAGTTGGTGTAGTGTTTACGAACTCTCGAGTAGGTGACTCGGGGAGTGGAGTAGGGCAAGGAAGGTGTCTTTGTAGCCGAACCACTATAAATACTTGTGTCGTGGTGATGTGCTTCTTACTCTTTATCTTTCATTACACGTTTACATATTTATCTATCAACGTCCAACATAAACAACCAAATAGATTGACATAAGTCGATCTAAATATTTAAAAGGAAGTTTTAAATTGGTAAAACTATTCAACCCCCCCCCCCTTCTAGTTTTCCACAATTGGCATCAGAGCTTCGTTGCCAAGTTTTTTATAGTATATTGTACTTTGAAAACTTGATACGATCCGTGTATGTTTGAAAACTACAAAGAAGGGAATTTCTTAAAATAAAGAGTCATGTTTTTAGTAATCATCATATGTTGGATAGTGATAGATCATTCTAATTTTTTTTTCTTTGAGAGTTCTTCATACTCGGATTTGGGTATCTTAGAAGATCATGAAGTATTTCGCGTCTATGGTTTCTAAAACCATAAAAAGGGAATATAGCAAAGGATTTGGGTATCTTAGAAGATCATGAAGTATTTCGCGCCTATGGTTTCTAAAACCATACAAAGGGAATACAACAAAGGTATGTTTTCTTAGTTACAATTTTTTTGTCAAAAACGTGCTAAATTGCTTGTGGACAAAATGGTGATATATGCTTCTATCTTATAATAAACATAATATGAGAAGTGTTTTAGTAATTTTTTTTCTTTGAAGTTTTGTTGTTAGATATCTTGTTAATCAAGCTTGAATAAAGGTAAAAATGGGTAATATAACTTCACTCAAAAGTCTACAAAGACTAAACCTTTTCGTCGGGTCAAAACGTACATTTTTGTAATTCTGTGTCAGATCCGCGGATCCCTCAGGTTACACTGGACGGATCCCTCAAGCAAGGGATCCGTGGGATCCGTAGGTACAGAAGACAGTTTTTGTCTGAATTTCAAAAATTCATAACTTTTTAACCGTAAGTCATTAGAAGTCGTGCCACCTATCGTTTTAAAGGTATTTGAGTCTACTTTCATTTAAAAATAATTTCATAAACTGATTCAAAACAATAATTTACAGAATCATTGATTAATAATAGAAAGTCATTTTTCGGTCATAACTTTTGCACAAACTTTTGATCTAATTGGAGATGGATGTTTTCGCTTTTGAATAACAATGTGTCCTCTATTGAAATTAAGGTTTTGATCATATTTATAAATATAAAATAAACTAATCAAGCTTGGTATACATGTTTATATTTAACACAAAGCGATGAAAAGAACTTTCGTATGCCATGCTAAATGATAAATTGTCTTCTTTGCATTACTTGATTATTTGCTTATCTCAAATAGCTTTTGTGCTTGTTTTATTGAATAGCATATGTGGTTTCCTTACCTTGCTATTCATTCTCTTGTTTGTCGATTTAGTAATATTCTACTAATCAATGTGCTATTTGAAGGAGTGTTTGGGATAACATCTAGTTGTGTCGAAAATGTTAGTTTAGATACTTAAATAAGTCATATAGGTTGAAAAATGTTTAAAACATATAACACACTAAATGGATTTTTGATTGAGTTTGTCATGTGTGCAACATAAATGTTTTATGTGCTTATATGATTTCTTTTGTTCTTGTATCGTTTTCTAAAAACAACAAGAATGTACATCGGATCATAACCTACACTTGTGTTGATGATGTACTCTCCCATTTTCCTTTTCATGATCGCTATCCAAGCTTCATAGTAGGATTGACAACTTGATTATTTCATCCGATATACTCAAGTAAATTATTTTGCAACGCAAATATAATTGTTCATATCCGAAAGTCCAAACTCAAAGCTTTCCAACAACATATGTTGAACTAGCTCATCCAACCATTTTTTGTTGTTTACCATATGGACAACTTTTAAACTTATTTTTAACATGACGCCTTCGTCGCCTTAGTTGTCTCAAGTATAATATTAAACGAAGCAAAGTATCATCATTGTTACTCTTCGATAGGCCATTGTAGGAATATAAATTTTCCTAACTTGAGAATGAATACTGGAGAACTTATGGCACTAGAAACTCAATTTGACCTAACGGTTGAATTGCTTCCTTGATAGAAGTTGGGTATGTGGAATCACCCGTAAAAATGGTCGTGTTTAGCCGTAATTGAGCACCACTAGTAATAGTCTCATATTCATTCTCTCACTTGGGAAATCTATACTCCCATGTTTCCCTAAAGTAAGTTTACAATGGAAATACTTTGCGTTGTCTTAGGATTACTAATCAACCAAGTTGTAAAAATGATTTTTCTTTTAATTAATCACAACCACTTGCCTCATCAAGCGATTATCTTGCTTTGATCGAGAAGAGCTACATGACTTCATGGACGAAGTTCATTGTATGTTAATCACCATCCATAATGACTATACATAGTTCATTGCTTCCGTTAGCCAAAACAACCCTATCGTCTTGAACACCATCATCTAATCTGCATGCCATTGTTAATACAAACGATTTACTAATCTAGATCGTAAATCTATTTTGAGCTTCTTAAATAGCGCTTGTTAAGTTTGACAAACCTCTGTGTTACTTGTGAGCTAGATCTCATTTAATTGCTTATGTGCTATTTCTACATGATACTCAGTATGTTTTACTTGTATACATGTATGCTTACTGTAGAGATCATTAGTTTCTAATTTCAATACTTAGAACAAACGCTCACTGTTAAGTAAAACTGTCCCAGATGCCGGATCCCTAGTTTGTAACTAGCCGGATCCCTCAAGTGAAGGATCCGTGGGATCCGGGCAAATAGAAGTAGAGTTTCAATCCTTTACACCTCAAACCATGTTCCTAGACTACTTCACACTAGCTGAACTTAATACCTTAGGATCTCTTAAGTCCTACTCAAGCTTAGTAAGCTTCACACTCACTCATAGGATCACACTCAAAGTGCTTTTCGATCTATCGTTTCACCTAAACTCATTACTCTTCCGCTCTCTAGATCACTCATTATTTCTCACATGATCCTTCACATCTAGACTTAGAAATCTTTCGATTATGGCAAAATTGATCATAATCATCCTTACCTCAAAATTGGTCGAAATGGATCAAATTCTAGTTCACCTTAAAACCTTTAGGATTTTCTCCAAGACATTATCCTAAGTCACTAGGATCATTTAGCTCCATTTGACACTCTCAAGATTTTAGTGTCATCTTTGTTCATTCATTGGTACTCACAAAAGTTCCAATTTCTTCCATATAAGGCAATCATTAGCTACATCACTCATTGCCCTTAAACATTTAAGTACCCTTCCATTTAAAGACACTTAGGAGAACTGAAACACTCAAAAAGGTATAGGCTTTAGACCTTTCAAACATCACTACTATCCTTTCCTAGCTGCTGAGAGCCGGATCCCTAGGATTAGCCTAGACGGATTCCCCATTGGTGGGAACCGTAGGATCCGGATGACAGATTTATGTCAACTCTTGCTAAAACAATCATTTCAACTTATCTTTCTAACTCAAACACTCCATCTCATCTTAAATGAATTCCTAGATCAGTCCAACCTCTGAAGTTGACTCTTGTGCATGTCAATCATCACATTCCAATGAATCCTAGTGGCTTTAAGCTTAAATGCACTTGCCAAATCTCTTAGTTTATAAACCACCTTGTTAGGACCTCCATAAGTCATCACTCTCACTCTAACTTTCAGCTTTTGAAATCATTTCATCATGAGGAAAACCCCAAGTAGTAACTTATCCACCAAAGAACCACCCATGAAAAAGGCTCGTATTATACACGAAATCTCCTCAACCAAATCATCTCCCGTCAAACCAACAAATGAGAGAATCCTTCATCATCCAATCAAACCAATTCCTAAAAGGATAATACCCACAAAACTACCTATGCCTAACACCACCATACCTCCTAGGCCAAACAATATCATCTCCACTGAACCATCACCATTGGTTCCTAGAAATATTTCATTTACTTCACCACTATCATCACCACACCTGTACAATTTAGAGGACTTGCCTCCTAGGCCGTCTCATCCACTTCCGCCGACAACATTCTCCTCATTAGGAGGAATAATGGTTCAAAATCAAGGTGTTGAGTCAACACTTGCTCCGGCTTCCTTTTCGCCGTCTCCATCATATAATCCTATTTAGATTATGAGAAATCATCAAAGTCAACCACCCGACCATATGGAAGTGCTAGAATCATCATCCGTAAGAGATAATAGTGCTAGAATCTCGCCTCAACAAACCCAATCAACAATTGCCAAGAGAACCGCAATAATTAGCATTAAACCTCTTAGGTTAGAAAAGGGATCATCGAGCTCTAAACCAAACATACCTAGTTCTAGCAAAACGTCTAAACCTTCATTCCTAGAGCATGGACTAGAGTCCTTCACCGAGCCTCTCTCTATTCATTAGAGCATTCACCACCGAGAACTTCCCATTCACCAACCTTCTCATTAAAATAGGAACCACCTACATCACCAACTAGTCCATCGTTGGAAACAAGGAACCACCAAGGACTTGATCATATGGAGGAATTTCCATTACCACCACTCTCATTCCTAGTAGAACCTCATCCTAAATTACTCAATGTACCTCCACCATCATTTGTAGAACCTCCTCAAAACATCATGTTCCTAATCAAGACAATAATTGCTCTAATTGTCTAATCACCCAAGGACTTGTTCAAGAAGTACGAAATGAGTTGCATTTCATGTTTAATTATCTTCTTGAAAGATTGGACCAAATCAACAAGTCTACTCATCCCTAGACTCAAGCACATTGTTGCTTCTTAAGCTTTGGTCACTTATTAGTATTAGTATAATATGGCTAAATCATTCTCTTAGTTTTTAGAGATTTGTTGATCATCTCTTATGTTTTATTGAATGATAGTTTACTTGCCATATTGCATTGAGTATATGTTTGTTGGTTGAATACATATCTCATTTTGATGTTAACATTACTTGTTACATCACCATTGCTGAATTTAATCATCAGCTATACGGATCCCTCAAAATTGCCTAGACGGATCCCTACTAGGAGGGAACCGTGGGATCCGTGAGACAGAAAAATATTTTTCTACTAACTTGGATCACATATGCAGGAAATTGTGCATTATACTTGTTTTCTAACCTTTGTTTTGTAGTTATTCAATCTACACTTGAAGCCTTTTGACACCCTAAAGCTATGGGGAGCTTTGTGTCAAAACAATACATTGCAAATTACTTGCAATATTAGGATTACCTTTCTCGACATCCCTTCGCAAAATTGCAATCATCAAGGGGGAGCACATTCGTCACTTAGACGAAATCTTTCGCAAACTTAGTTGCAAACAAACTAGATTAGTATTACTTTCTTGACGCCCTTACCTAGGGATGGACTCGTCAAGGGGGAGTAAAGACGAGATCCTTTCCCGTTACTTTCTCTCTACCTCTTTTTATTTCTTTCACATGTTTTTCTTAAAAACAATGTGTTGCTTTCTTTCAAGGCTCTTTTTGTTTCGACAAAAAGGGGGAGAAGAAAGTAAAAACTACAAATTCAAACTTTTACGAATTTTAGTTTTTCCTTAAAATAATTTTATGTTTTGTCATCAACAAAAAGGGGGAGATTGTTAATACAAATAAGCCGTAAAAATGTTTATTTATATTTTACGATCTTCTAATGTTTTGTCGATAACAAACGTAAAATCATTTTAATGAAACAAATAAAATACGTAAATGGTTTGAACAAATAGTTTTCTAACACACTTACGCTTTCACATAAAACACTAAAATAAGTACAAGTGATTTTATGCTTGAGATATACATATGTATAACAACTAGTGTTTACATATTGGGTTAACATATACTTAACTAAGTATACACTAAAATAGGTAAAAACAAGTATATACTAAAATGGGTAAAAACAAGTATATACTAAATAGGTAAAAACTAGTAAATGGTTTTTGACCCATAACCCATGGTTTTATTTATACCACTTAACCAAGTTCATTGTATCCTTAAGATACATTGTATCTAGAAAGAAAACCATGGATCAACCCATAACCCATGACCCATGACCCATAACCAAAAATACCCATGGGCAAAGAGGAGCGTTCCACGGATCCCTGGCTTTGTGCTAGCCGGATCCCAAGTGGAAGGGATCCGTGGGATCCGGGGAAACAGTAGAGAATTTTCTCTATAAATAGAGAGCCATTTCTTCCTTTCTATTTATCACTTTACACACGTACTTCCCCCAAGTATTCTAACCCTCTAACCTCAGATCCAAGTGATCTATGTAGTTTGTCTTTTGTTTTTGTGTGATCTTCTAGGTTCCTCTTAAAGCAAAGATCACCACTTCTTGAAGACGTGCAAGCTCAAGTCCATGAGTTGCCATGCTTCGTCATCATCAAGACAACGAAGTTTCTCTTGTTGATAGATCTATCTTTCTTCATAGATGTTGGGTTAAAGACATTAGTGAAGGATGCCGAAAGTGTCAAGACGAAAGCATTAGTGAAAGGTGCTTATCGTTCGTGTCAAGAGCATTAGTGAAGAATGTTATAGGTGTCAAGACGAAGGCATTAGTGAAGGATGCCAAGCGTTGTGTCAAAGGCATTAGTGAAGGATGCCGAAGAATCAAATCAAGTAGCATTTGGGAAGAATGCCTAGGTCGTATAATCGATGAGGTGCATCGTTATACATATAAGTATTTGTTTATTTCCAAGGATGGTGATATCCTTGATGGTGTTGTAACAAGGAGTAGATCTCCTTGAGATTAGGTGTTGTGTTGTGAAGGGTAGTAGTTCCTCCATAGTAATGGAACTAGGTGCTTAGCCTAGTACCTAATAAAGGGTAGGCGACGTTGTGAAGGATTAGTTCTCCTAAGGTGTGAAAGAACTCGGTGGTTAGGCTAGCACCGTATAAATGGTAGGCGACATTGTGTTAGGCGTGGTTCGCCTTGGTGTGAAAGAACTCGGTATTTAGCTTTGTACCGGAAAAAGGTTAAGCGACGTTGTGAAGGCTTCTCCGCCATAAGGAGTTGGTGTAGTGTTTACGAACTCTCGAGTAGGTGACTCGGGGAGTGGAGTAGGGCAAGGAAGGTGTCCTTGTAGCCGAACCACTATAAATACTTGTGTCGTGGTGATGTGCTTCTTACTCTTTATCTTTCATTACACGTTTACATATTTATCTATCAACGTCCAACATAAACAACCAAATAGATTGACATAAGTCGATCTAAATATTTAAAAGGAAGTTTTAAATTGGTAAAACTATTCAACCCCCCCTTGTAGTTTTCCACAACGTGGTCTTGCTTTTAAACTATTTGATTTCGCCGTCGTATTGCGCGAGCATCGTATTAGTACATATTTGTATAATAGTACTTAATTTGTTGTTATATTTTAATATTATACTGTAACAATTTCTAGTATAACAATTCTAAAAAATATATTTACTTACAGCGTACTCGTCGTCGCAACATGCGGATACCTAACTAGTAAGCAATCTTACTATCTTATAATGCATTTAGCTCTTTTGGGGCATTTAATGCACTAAGTTTTAAAAATTCAGTAATACAAGTATAAAAGCTAAATGTACAAGTACAACTAAGCTAAACACAATTTTCTAACACTAAATACCTCAAAAACTTAATTTTCAGTAATACAAGTATTAATGCAATGTTTACAATTCATTGAGGCATAATTAATATACATTCTTAAAACACTTATTTAAAAATAAATATAAGTATTAAAATGCATAGTACAAGTTATGCAAGCTGCTAATTAATTATACTTTAAAAACTCTCTTTCAATGAAAAATACAATAAAAAAAACACATTTTACAAACCAAGCAAACCACTAAAAATAAAATAAATAAATAAATAAAAAATAATACAAATTAAGCAAAGTTCATCAAACTTTTGTTACTCATTTCTTATAGCCCATAAACGAATAAATTAATCGGTAAAACTATTGCTAAAAAACTTACTAATGAAATAAATTATTAAGGTACTCGCAGCTGCGCGAGAACCTCGTAAAGTATTATAAGTGGACACCTCTAATATGATACTTTTATTACTTATAAGTACATTTAGCAATGTTGCTACGAGGCAGGTTGTTTTGTGCTACTGCCACACCCAATAGGAGTCGAATGAACAGTGAAATGCACAGTAACTAACGTTCGTTAGTTAACGACCGTTATCTACTAACGGTCGTTACTTTTTTTTTAAAAAACTTTTTATAAAAACGAAAATGCGACAAGAGTCCCTGAGGTTTAACTTGCTTTGTAAAATAGGTCCTGTAGGGACTAACGATGTAATTTTTTTTTACATAATTGGTCATTCATGTTAGATGTTCGTTACACAAACAGTCTTACTAACGGCCGTTACTTAACGGTTGTTAAATAACGACATTATATCATTTTTAATACGCTTAAAATATTAAACATATATAATAGAAAGAAAATTAGAAACACACTTAGCTCAAACGTTAAATAATATTTATGTATGCAAACACTCCGTTGCGATGCGCGAGCTAAAAACCTTATTGCTTAATCATTTTGCATGTCACTTACCGAATCAGAGTGAGGCCATTAAGAGGCTATCAAAATAAACATACAAACACACCACTAAACAAAACCCTTTGTTGAAAGACTCTGATATCACTTCTCCCCACAGGTATTCTTCATTCACGTCATTTTTCTAATCTAATTTTGACAATCACATTTTTGGATATTATTCGTAATTCCTTTGATTCAATAACTATTAATATTTCATATGTATCTAAATTGTGCTTTTTTATCAACTGTATTCTTAATGACTATTTTTGTGTTTATTTTTTTGTAGCAAAACCCATTACTAAAAAAACCTTTTACAAATTAATCATCTGCTTGATCGATTTTTTTTTTTTTTTTTAAATCTGTGTGTGTGAGCGTGTATTATTGGGGTGGGGGGGGGGGGGGGGGGGGGGTGGGGGTTATGTTAGTGTTTAAGGGGGTGTTTGGTTTATGAGCTTATTTGATTTCGGCTTATATATCATAAGCTCATAAGCACACAAATAAGCTTAAACAAACACCCCCTTAAGTAGACTATGTTTGTTTGGTTGATTTGGTAGTCACCGCGTCTCTATCTGGTGAAGGATTTGGTAAAGGAGTGAAAGCTAATGTAGGGATGGGCTGAGGCGGCGGTGGTGAATTTGATTAGAAAATTTCAATGAAAAAAATTATTTTTTTCAGTATTTTTGCCTTTTTACTTTTATAGCAACTTATGTGGCAAAATGGGCAGTTCGGGCGGATATGAGTGATGGGTGAAGTTTGAAGTTCGGGTTAAAACAGACCAGCTAAATATTTTGGTCAATTACAATAGTTCATTGCGTGTAGCTGTGGAAGTTGGATACAATTGTTGTTGATCAATGTGTGCTTTTGTAGATGGAAGAACACCTACTTGTACGCGTTGAGGAGCCTGTGGCAACACATGGGTCCGTTGCAAAGGCTTCTAGTAGTCGTGTTGCTGGTTTGCTGACGGATGAGACAAAGGAAGATCAAGAATATGAGGGTTCTAAAAATCACGATTACTCTTGTAACAGTCTTGCACACCTTCCTAGAGACTCTTTGCATTCGATCTTCGAAAAACTAGATTCAAATCATGATCAAGAATCTTTTGGCCTAACATGTCACAGTTTTCTTGATATTCAAAATCTAAGTCGTAAATGTTTGAAAATTGGATGCTGGTCACATTGCTCAAATTTACATGATTCCCTTAACATTGAAACACTTCTTAACCGTTTTAAGCAATTAGAGTCATTGTCTTTGAGCAGTTGCCTTAAGGTCTCAGATTCACGTTTATCCGCATTGCTAATATATTGCTCTAGCTTGCGGTCTCTTTATCTTGATCAATGTTATCATTTCACCAACGCAGGACTTACATCAGTTGCTTCTTGTTGTCCTTTGTTGTCCATTATCAGCCTTTCTAGGTGTACTATTAGGGATAGTGGACTGGAAATTCTAACAAAATATTGTAAATATTTGAAAGAAGTGAATATTTCTGGGTGCTTAAGGATAACTGACCGTGGGATTCGGTCTCTCAACAAAAATTGTAGTCAACTTAGAGCACTTAACATATCTGGTTGTGATGAAATTGTTGGTGAAAGCTTTGAAGGGTTTTCTTCAACATTGGCTTGCTTTGAAGCTGACCATTGTAAGTTTGATTCGACGGCTGTTGGTGAAATTTTTAGCGGAGGTGGTCTTGAGTATCTAAATCTTTCTTTTCTTGATCATAAGCTCTTTAATTGGGGACCCGGACTCGAGTCGATTGGTTTAGGATTTGCAGCAAATCTTAAAATACTTGTTATGCAGATGGGCGACTTTGTTGATGATAATGCTATAATGGAAATTTCAAAAGGGTGTCCTTTGCTGCAAGAGTGGAACTTGTCGCGCTGTAACAAGGTTGGGATTGCTGGCTGGGAATCGATCGGATGGCATTGTAAAAATTTGGAGACACTTTATGTGTACGAATGTGAAAATCTTTGCGATAGAGGATTACTAGCTTTGGGTTGTGGCTGCAAAAGCCTATCAGTGATATGCATGAGAATATATGGGCAAGTCACGACTACTGGGATCCAACAATTTCAATCACAGAGAGAGGGCGTGAAGATCAAATGTGCAGACAGATCAAACGGTGTTCCCAGTTGGGCATTTACTAGGTTGGGACAAATCAATTGAAGAGGAATTAAAGGATAGTTGTGCTACTTTAAAGTATTGTGGATTATTGTCCCGTGTCTTAATTTGATGCTTTTATAAATATAAGAACCATTCTAGTTTGAGTACTTACTAGCACATTGGTATGGCTATCTGCAACTCTTTAACAGTTCTGTTAAGACGATATACTTTTTTGGTTTTATCATATGTTTTCGAGCTGCATCTATTTAGTTAAAGATGTTTTAATACATTGTTTTTGGCATAGACAGAAGATGCAGTATCAGTTGTTGGTGGTCTATTTGAAATTTACTTTGCTAGTATCAGACTCATCTCATATCAGTTGTAAATATAATAAAGTAGTTATTTAAATCTTCTGAAAGTAAAAAGAAAAAAGAAAATCCAATAAGGAATCGAAGAACATGTATTCATTGAGTGTATGCACGACAAACACCACTGCCGATTTCTAGTGGCAATGACCCCTGCAAATAGTTGGCTCGTCATATAACGTCTCTGTAATATGCAATAAAAAACATCATTTATCGCAACACACAAGTTATAAACTAGAGTAATGCATAAATCACTTCTACAATTGTATTATATATTTTCTGTCTCCAAATTCTCACCAATCATTTTTTAAATAAGTCAATCAAATCATTAGGTACATTTGTAGGCTTCATTAGTAGACATAAGGAGATTGACATCATGATCAACTTAGTGTAACAAAGAGATTGACATCACAAAAAACATACCCCACAAAAATACATTTAAATAAACACAAAACACACACAAACAAGCACACCCCAAATCAGTCGTTGAGCCGACCCACATCTCGTTTTTTCCATTGTAGGATGCGTCCTTGGTGAAATGGGTAATAATGTGGGACGAGTTCCGTCCTTGCCACATGGGATAGGAACTCGTCTAAATACCCCCTATTAGTCTATTACGCCCATCCTAAGATGTCGGAACAAACAAGTTAAATTTATTTTAACTTGGATGTTTTTATTTGGACATGGATGCTTTTATTTGGACATCTTGTTTGGGCTACTGGATTTAAGTTCCGTCCTTGGCCAATTTGATTCGTTGGAGAGATAAACCAGTGGCACTTTCCATTGTAGAAATAAGGTTGGTTGGATTAGCCCACTTTTCTATAGGTTATATATCTACTTATGCAGCTTTCTTGATTGCTTCTACATAAGGGAAATTTGGTTAAATTTTTAATTGATTGTTTTGTAGCGATAATCTCATTTCTTTCGATATTTAAGAAACAACAAAACCGATTATATATCGTTTTACGGCCATACGAAGTAACTGTAAGGTTGGGCATAATAAGCAACCCTCGATTGAGTCCCCATGGCATCCAACACGTCCCACCTTTTACACCCCATCTCTTCTTATGCGTCCTTTAGGGACGAAATGGATAAGAGGGTCGTTAATGTGACCTTTTTGTGTGTGTGTGTATTTATTTAAAATATATTTTTGTGGGGTATGTTTTTTCTGATATCGGTCTTTTTGTTACAATGTCACGAAATAGTCTTAAAGAGAAAACTGCTATGGCATGGGAGATGTCGGTCTTTCTGAAGGTTCTAATTACGCTTCATCTAACATGGCTATCTATGGCTCTCCACAGCCTCTCTCTTAAAAGAATAACTAGGTTATACTATTGTATCATACATTTAAGACTTGCTGATAATAGAAATACTTAAAAATTCAGATTATACTTGATTATCATGAAAAGATTTGGTCAAATACTAATATTAGTAACCGAAATATTGTTTAAATAAAATCATTTTATGTAATTAATAATATGAATGATTGTAAGTTGTAACTGAAAAATTTAAACTACAATTAAGTAAATAACCATGTGTTAACTTTCGGTTACATAATTCTAAATTCGAATTAAATTATAGATTATTTGTTTTACAATAAAAAAGAATATGAAGAGATGATAGATTCATTTTACAAAAAAGTGATTGTTATAATTTGTTAACATAGTGAAAGATTGAAATAGTGAAGTCAACCACTATGTTTTTGCAATACTAATAATTGACATTGTTTGTCTTCACATTTTCATTAACTATGACGTGTCATCTTTATTACTGTGTACCAAAACACTACCATTGTTGCTTTCTCCTTTTTTAGTTCCGATGATTATTTTAATTCCTTTTTTTGCAATACTTTTTTTTTTTAGTACAATGTATAAAGATGATTATAATGCTTCAATTGTATGCTATTGTGGGTTATTTGCTTATACAGATACCCGCTATCGTAACGCGCGATACCCGACTTGCGGAAGAAAATATACGAATATATAGTAGTATCTATCTTCTTAAAAATAGTAACGGCCTATCGCGATATTGAGACCGGTCAAACAAAATTGATAGATAGTCTTGTCCATGACAAATAAAAGTGACGAAAACGTTCATAATGGCGTGTCAACCCTCGATCACATTCAACGGACAAGATTACAACTTGACACTTGCTTTCACAACAAACCCCCCAATCGAAAAATAAATAAATCATAGCCGTCGGATTGGTAACTTAACCACGTGGATCACCAAGGTATGAATGAATTATATCATTATAACTGCTATGTGATCAGTTGTCATAAGATTAAAAGTTTATAAAAAATGTTTATTATGTGTGATTGATTATATGTAAAAGGGAGGTGATACTCACACCACTTTTTTTGATTCATTCACCACTTTTATGCATTACAGGGTTGTACTGTACAAACCTGTAATGCATAAAAAGTTGTGAATGAATCAAAAAAAGTGGTGCAAGTATCAATTCCCTATGTAAAAGGAAGGAAAATGGTGATGAAGTAGTTAGTGATGGAGAAGAAAGAATTGCCAAGACTAGATAGATTCGGTTTCGTTAAACCCGAACAACACGATTTACCCGATCATCATCGCTTAACCAAAACCAAGTCGGCTTTCGAGTATCAGAGGTACTAATGCAACCATTTTATTATTAGTTTAGGGTGTGATTTAAAATGTTTCTGATTATGCTTCTTCTTATAATTAAAGGGGGGTTTGTTTAACCTTATATGTGGCCTTATGTCATTTCGGCTTATATTTCTTAAGCCCCAAATTTCCGGCTTACTTTCAAACTTATGTAAGTTTATTATATGATGATAAGCATATATAAGCCCATAAATCTCAAAATAAGCCGAATGACATAAGCTCATAAGCCCACATATAAGCTTAAACAAATACCTTGTATGTACTTGCTGCTTAAATGTCAGGAAATAGCGTTTGTATTTGCCTATTTTGTAAAGAAATGAAATGATCGCAAACATTTGAATATTTTAGAATTATTTAATCAAATTCATTTATATTAGATTCTAAGCTGGATATAGGTTTATTAGTAATTTAGCCCTCTGAAACAAGCAGTTTGGTACATGCTTTCATGTAACTGCTATCAAAATAAGTAGATAAGAAGAAGCAGTTTGGATAACTCAAAATTGGTGTTGGTTTATTGATGTGGTGAGATGGTTAACAGGGAGGAGAGGAAGCTAAGGAAATGGAGGAAAATGATTGGTGTTGGAGGTAGTGATTGGAAGCATTATGTGAGAAGGAAACCGCATGTTGTTAAAAGACGTATAAGGAAAGGGATTCCTGATTGTTTGCGAGGTCTTGTTTGGCAGTTGATTTCTGGAAGCCGGGATCTTTTGCTGATGAACCCTGGTGTTTATGAGGTAATCCTGATACAGAAATTCAGATAAGTTTATGTTTTTTTCGAACCTGTGTTTTCATATCTTCTGTGAAATGAAAGAATACTAGGTTGGATGCACACTGTGCTGCCAATTAAACTGTTTTTTTTTTTTTTTTTTTTCCTTTTCTGGGATGATCAGAACTGGACTTTGGTAGATTAAATGCTGAACGTCAACGTATAATGGGATTGTTGACCCACCTAGGAGCTCTGCTTACTTTTGTTTTTGGCGTAGGGCTAATTGCTAACCTTGTAACAGCTTGCTACTAAAACATCTCACTCCACTTTATGGAAATAAATGCGTTAGTTGAATATGAACAATATGTATAAATCATCATGTTAAGTTCCCTCAACTCTTACTTGGGGAGTTGGGGGCACAGAATCACGTACTTTCAGTTTCGGCTATTAGGATTTCAGCATTTTCATTTGCTTTGATATGGTGACGAGGACGGTGATTGTGGTCCCAGTCATTTTGGTGCTAGGAGAAATGACATGTGAGCTCAGAGCTGACATGGTTTTTGTAGAAAATAGGAAAATGATTCATGAATAACGTAGCAATTAAGTTCCTGTATGATCTAGCGTAATTTGTTGTTTTTGTCACCATGCTCTTATCCTATGCTTATGATCCTTATCGAACTCTGCTATTATCTCTGACAGATAATTTCTTTTGTTGCAGCAACTGGTAATATACGAGACATCAGCTTCTGAGCTAGACATAATACGAGATATATCACGTACTTTTCCTTCGCATGTGTTCTACCAGCAGCGACATGGACCTGGTCAGAGATCACTTTATAATGTTCTGAAGGCTTATTCGGTATACGACAGGGACGTTGGATATGTACAGGTAAATCCAGTGAATCACATTCATTTATAGTTGTTCATGAGAAGGTATCAAACATGGTTTTAACTGCAGGGTATGGGATTTGTAACCGGTCTCTTGCTGCTTTACATGAGTGAAGAAGACGCATTTTGGCTGTTGGTGGCATTATTGAAAGGAGCTGTCCATGCTCCAATGGAAGGATTATATTTGGTAAATTCTTAATGTACCCAAAATATCTTTGTTTTATACTTCATACGACTTCTTGGTGTGGAGTCTTTAGCTTACATAACTTCTTGATTTCTTCTTCATATGACTTCCTGTAGAGTATCATGACCTGTTTTTCATGACTTTGTGGATTCTGTGTATTTGTATCAGTGACACTACATTTTCTTTGTTCACTTTGTGTTAATATATGAATTTGACTCTGTTCTCAGTCATGTCATTGCCTTTGTTATGCCAAGTTTTCATAGAAGCATTATTGGCACCGCAGTTGATCAGTTTAGGACCCTAGTCTCATTAATTGATATAGGGTTAAGGGGATTAAAAGCCTTATTGTGTAAAGGTATAAAATACCATAGTCCTGAATGTGCAGCCATTGGTGAGAAATCCCATACAACGAAAAAGGCGTTATAATGTTGTATTAACCTTGTCAAATTAACAGAATTATTTAGGGCATCTTGCAAAATTCAAGCAAGATATTGTCAGTAAATGATGGTTCAAATAGCTCATAGTTTACATTTTCTGTGCTGTTCTACTATTGGTATACTTGGTTCTCTTGTAATGTTGATTGTTTGTGATGTCGCGTGCAGGAAGGATTACCTCTCGTGCAACAATACTTGTTTCAGTTTGACCTTCTCATGAGGGATTACATGCCAAAATTAGGGGAACACTTTACACAAGAAATGATAAACCCAAGCATGTATGGAAGTCAGTGGTTTATTACTGTTTTTTCATATTCGTTCCCTTTTCATCTGGCTCTTCGAATTTGGGATGTTTTTCTCTATGAGGTTAGTGGCATATAGGATGTGTGAAAATCTGGCTGCTCTTGTCGAAAATTTTGAATAAAACACAGATAATAAATTTGCATTTAAAGTAACCGGCTTTTGTATGTTAGGGTGTCAAGATTGTCTTTAAAGTTGGCTTGGCTCTGCTGAAATATTGTCATGATGACTTGGTGAGTCACTTTCTATCCTTTGTGATCAGTTCTTACTAAGTTGAAATATATATCTTATCTTCTAACTTTCCTGATGATGCTGTTTTGTAGGTAAAATTACCGTTTGAGAAACTTATACACGCTCTTCGTAACTTTCCTGATGATGCAATGAATCCAGATAAATTGCTTCCGCTGGCCTACTCATTTAAGGTACCACTTTCTCTGTTTTTTAAGTATCTCCTCGCACTCAACCACAAGTAACTGTGAACAAACACCAAAAAGATATTTTTTTACAGTTCGGTCATTGTCTTTAGTATACAGCATTTGGCAAACGTAAAATACTGGGGACAGAGGAGATGATAGAGAGATATAAATGCTAGGCATTGGCATTTACCATCTCTCTTAGTTAATCCTCCGTTGTAAATTGCAGCAAGGTTTATGCCTTGCAGCAAAATTTGAACTAGATTACCTTTTTAGTTTTTACCCATGGTTATCATTGCAATCTGTTGATGCTAATTGCTTCTGAACCACAAAAATACCTTATTAGTTGGTTGTTGTTGAGTTTACCTTTGACAGTTGAGTAACATTCAAAACACATAAAAAAAAACTAAGTAAAATATGAGAACGTACTAGGGATAGAGGGCGTATAAGACATGTATGCAAAAATCAAAGCTAGATAGTTGATCTAAGATGACAACCCTTTACGACACGTGTCCACAATACAACTATTCATATAAGATTTGGGGCTCTCACTCAAATTTTGCGCACTGGCCATCTACTCCCTTAAATCAGCTGTTATCTACAATTTTATATTATCTGTATTTACGACTCATTCATAAACATATGTCATTATAAGGTATCGAAGCGTTTGGAGGAACTTAGGCAGGAATATGAGAAGAAACATACGAAGTCAGCAGATTCCAAGGCAAAGCAAAACCAGCTGTATCCAGCTTAGTAGGAACAGGTGCATCTTATTATGTAAATACCTGGAATTCTATTCTTTATGATGCTCTTGAGAAATTAAAAGTCATCATTGACAAAAGTTTTTGTAACTGGGAATTTGAATCTTGAAATGTTCAAAGTTCAAAGTATAGTTCCAGAAAAGTATAAATATTCGAGTGATATTGATCATGTTTGTAACTGAAGCTTTGATATTAGG
The DNA here is from genome assembly GCA_019973895.1 of Chrysanthemum seticuspe. Classification (NCBI taxonomy): domain Eukaryota; kingdom Viridiplantae; phylum Streptophyta; class Magnoliopsida; order Asterales; family Asteraceae; genus Chrysanthemum; species Chrysanthemum seticuspe. The sequence goes on along the minus strand of BPTQ01000002.1, from coordinate 215,954,575 downwards.
TGACAGTGATTGTTTGTCGAGCAATGTCATGTCCTCTTAAACATCCTCCTATTATCCTCTTAATCCTTCTATTATCCTCTTAAACATCCTCCTGTTCGACACTTGACAATAATCCATAGACATAGAAATGGGTCCGCTTCCTCTCGCGTTCTTGAGTTACTATCGAGTGTCCACTAAGAGCAATGTTGTTTGTAACTCGTAAGTAATGCCTAATAAATCGTTAATCTTAAATAACGTTGATCCTTTTCAAAAGTGAAGTTTTTTAAATGGTAAATCTCTAGTGTCTAGTTTCTTACTCAAAATTAGGGGTGAAAACGAGCCAAGCCGAGTCCGAGCCTGATAGAGCTCGAGCTTGGCTCGTTTAAGTTTTATAATGCTCGAGCTCGAGATCGGCTCGGTTCGAGTTATGTTTTTTAAGTTCGAGCTCGGCTCGTTTTTACGATGCGTCCATGTAAAATAAAATCATGCTTGAGCTTGGATCATAGTATATCTATTTTGAGCTTGTAACAAGCTCACCTATAATACAAATACATAATGTATTATACATGTTTAATATTTAAAAATCCAAGTGTCGTTTAGGCTCGTGAGCCTAATCGAACTTCGTATATAAAGCTTGGGCCCGAGCTCAATTAACAAATGAGCCTTAATTTAGGCTCGAGCTCGTTCAGGTTCGGCTCGTTCGAGCTTTTTACCGATCCTGAGCTTTTCACGAGCGGCTCAGCTCATTTCCATCCTTAATGAAATTGTTCAGATCTGTTAATCGAACTTGTAGTTTAGGTCATGTGTGATGAATGAAGTCAGCTTCAATAATCTCCTTTTGAGCTAATATTGACTTTCTTCTTCGTTGTTTTGGCTCATCAACTTGAAGATATCATTTGTCTTACACCAGCACATCATCATATTGTTTACTAGCTTCTAAAACACACATTTTGCATTCATAGATAATCATTCTCATCATTTGCCTCTCTTATTTTCTTTAGGAAACTGTTGTTTGTCTCAATTCTTAGAGAGGAGGGAGTGGGCTCGGGTAAGGGAATCGGGTACCCTTACCCGAGCGGTAACACCGCCGCCGCTAGGTCGGCTATCAAAATCGGGTAGGAAATTCGGTTTACCAAGCCGAGCGTTGTAGGAGCGTTTTTTTTGAAAAAAAGGGACGTTGGTTTAGGGCAACGGCTATATTAGCCATAAATTAAAAAAAAAAAAAAAAAAAAAAAAAAAAAAAAAAAATCCTCTTTAAAACCAAACCATTTCACTTCATTTTTTCAAAATAACAATACACAAACCAACCCATTTCACACACTAATCTTTCAAAATTTGGCGAAACCATGGATCGAAGAAGAGGTAAAAAAACTTTCACCTCACGTCAAGGTCGTTCTCAACCATCCCCGAATCAACCACAACAAACTCCGTTAGGATTTAGCCAATTTTATTCTCAACCATCCCCGAATTTTTACGTTCCACAACCCCAATCTCCACCCTTTTACCCATTTCACTTCATTTTAAATATTGTATGTGATTTTATGTATGAAAAAAAAAAAAAAAAAAAAAATCGGGTACAAATTGGTGACCACTCCCTCCACTTAGGGTATGGTTAGGGTAAAATTGGGTACTTTTGATGTGTAAGGTTTTTATTGGATGGAGGTGAGGTGGCACCTAGGGTATTAGGTGACCACTCCCCCCTCCCTTATATATTAGGCCAATGCTAATGGCAACCACAAATATTGTGGTCACCTCCTGCCACATCAGCGCCACATCAGCTTTCTCTCTCCAAGACTACACCCAACCATAACTTGCTAGTGGTGACCACAATGGCGACCGTAACCTTTTTTTTTTCTTTCTTTTTTTTTTATAAAAAAAAAAGCTAAAATTAATTATGTATTGTAAATATTTAGTTCTTTATATGTTTCAATTTTTGGTAACTTTCTCAAGTCTATCGCATGGTAAATTGTTACATTTAAATTGTTACAGAGATAAAGAAAAGTCCAATAAGAACCCAAAACTAATTTAGCCCAAAACTATATCACCTAAACACTACATTAACCTACTTATATATACAAACCATACCTAAATATTTCTCACACAAAAACCTGCCTCCCTCTTTTCTTGCAGCCACACAAATAAACATCTTCTTCTCCACAGAAATCGCCTCCCTCTTTTCTTGCAGCCACACAAAAATATTTCTCACACAGAAACCAGCACCAATCTATCTTGCTTGATTGAAAAGATCTACGAAACCGAGCACCAATCTATCTTACTTTATTTGTACGAAACTTATTTATGTTTAGAAGCAATTCTTGATTTTTTGTGCATTAAAAGCATGCAAGAGTCAAAAACATAGAGGGAGTTGTGTCTATTTATTCGGTTGGCTGACAAACCGAAAGAATGCAAAGGTTGGGGTGAGATTCGGTCATGCTCGGTTGAGCTAGGGGAGGCGACGTGGTCGACTACTCGGTTGGGGGTCAACCAACCAAGCAAACACCCTCCCATTAGCATTGGCCTTAGCATTCATGCCCTAACTTATATCAAAATGGTGTTGTTATGCATACAACCTTTTACCTCCGCCTTTTGCTCCTCTTTCTATTAATAGTATAAAATAGTTTTTTTTTATTAGTTTATGTTTCGTGTTTCTTGTCAAACTTTATGTTTTTTGTTTTGTATGTTCTGATCGTAGTTTTATAATAAAAACAAAATTATAAAAATTATAAAAATTAAAAAATTAAAGAGATATTAGAATCACTTTTGGTAATAGATATCCAAACCCATAGCAAAAACTTGTGAAGCATCATTAGACTTTGCCTCCAGCCGACATATTTTGTTTATGTCAACCATAACTATGTCATCATATCAAGTAATGCCATTTTCCTGTTAGGTTTTACATAAAGTTTGTTCAAGACATAATCATCTCAAAAAGCACAATGACCAAATGAGTATAAAATAGATGCTGAAAAACTCTCTTTCCTGTTAGGTTTTACTATGACCAAATGAGTATAAAATAGATGCTGAAAAACTATCTTTCCTGTTAGGTTTTACTTTACATAAAGTTTGTTTAAGACATAATCATCTCAAAAAGCTCAATGACCAAATGAGGATAAAACAGATGCTGAAAAACTTTCTTCACATTGATTCCTGTTCTTATCTTGGCCTTCATAAAAACCTTTGTTACAAAGATCAAAGATGGGGTAGTTTGATTCACCTATCGTTGTTAAAAAAGTTAACCCAAATATAATTTTTTGTTTGATTCTAAAACATTTTGGTTGGTGATATGTGTCATATTCTAGCACCTACTTGAACATAGAGCATCTTTTGTGATAAAAATAGAATGATTTATTAGTCCCCACCACGTATATTTGGCAAACACATGTGACTCTATGACAAAACAACAAGGCCAAAAGTAACAATCATTTTCACCCACACATATACAATATGCTTTTATGACCGTAACACTTCATTTTCACCCACATATAAATATGCTTTTATGACCGTAAAATATAAAGTATTCATATTCAATACTTGTAAATTGACTGCACATAAAAAAACTAAAAAGATACTACTACTTGCTTAAAAAATAAAGTATAACCCTTATTAAAAATGGCCTTTATTGTCTTTACTCTTTAACATATTTTATCTTGCTCGTGACTTGCACTTTCGAATATAATACGAGTAAATGTCTATTAATAGATCAAACATGAATTTTAAGGGAAGTTTGTTATACCGAATTACTCTTTATAGTATAACCAAAAATAGTAAATGATTTAAGCATACTAAAGTAAAGTTATTGGCCTTAATATCTGATCATTTCGCACCTTTTTTTGACCATTGATCTATACTATATTATAAAGCATTTGAGACATTTCTAAAAGGAAAGACTTAAAAAATTAAGATTCAATACTTGCTAATAATGACAAATTTTAATATGTACATCTATAATAGCATTTGTTGCAACACTTTAAAGCACTCTTTTTAGACATGTTAAAAAAAAATACAAACTCCACAACAATAAATACCTAATAAATGTTATTTTTAAAACACCCCTAATATGAAAAATACTTGTTATTATACATATTGTACAAACTAATAAAACACACAAATCGTCATGCAATTTATATGTAAACAAGTTGATGGTACATATGGTTGTAAAAAACGGATCGGGCCAACGAGTTCAACCGGGAACCGGAGTCACCACCGGTTCGGCTAGCCCATAAAAGTCGTCCGAAAACGATATTGTTAAATTAATAGAGTTTAAAAATGCATACTAAAATACAATGTTCAAAAAGTATTATTAAATCGTAAGAGTGCCTCGAGGATAAACATATGCGTCTTTAAGAATTTTTTTAATAAAACTTACCGTAAAAACTAAAAACTTTGTTTTATAAAAATCAAACGATTTTTTCAAAGCAAAGGATGCAAAGGTGCAAAATGCTAATTATATATATTTGAATATTAATAATTATACTATTTAAATTAATCCACATGATTTATTGAATATTTATTTTTACTTTATCTTAATAAGTAATCTTTTACTTATATCATTCATTTATGTTGGACAAATTTAACAAACATTATTTTTGAGAACTAAATTTTTTTAGTATAATATAAGTGATTTTTAAAATTCGCTATGGTGTTATTATTTAATGATAACTTATGACTACGGGCTATTGTCAACTACTTTTACCTCATATATTTACAATATACCTACTACCAACTTATTATTGTCACCACATCACGTGGATAATCTACAATTTTTATATGAAAAGTTTTGTTATTGCATAACAATATTCAAAACTAAAATTGTCGTTGTCCGTATATTTATTGTATTGTAAAATATAAAACTAAAAAAAATTTCGCTGAACATTTTAATTGTATGGCGCCGGCCGCTGTAACGCGCGAGTACACTTTCAAATAGAAAAAGACGATTTTCAACTTCACCAAGTTTCCAACCAACTTCCCTTATTTGATCCACCATATCTATACCCTTATCTTTTACCGTAACAATTTTCATGCTGCATTTAAATTACCCAAGTATAATGTATCATGTATGTATGTATTTAATTTAAAAAAAAAAGAACTACCAAAATATTATATATATTATCAGAAATATTATGTATACCATCTAATTGTTAGAAATTGGGGTTATGGTTTAATGATTAATCTTTATAATTCATTTTTAAAATAAAGTATTTTGACCTTTATTGTATAGGTTATACAAAATTTCTAATGGGATAAGTCAATCAAAGCACTATGTTTCTAGGCAAAAAAGACAAAGCAAAACAAAAAGAATTGTGTATTTTTGTATGTTCAAATGAGACCTATGAATATGTTAATAAACAAATTATTTGACAGTTACAAAAACAGTTAAAGTTGATTAACAACCAATTATCATAAATGTTAGGCCAAGAGTCATGATGGTTGGGGAAATGGTGAGAAAAACGGGTAATCAATTTGGATAATCAAATATATTGTTTGGGTCGAAGCGCTGACCCTTGAAGGGGGCGCAACCCCCTTGACCGTTGCGTCTTTGTTGTAGTGAAAATATATATAGCTCAAATGAGTGTACATTTCACACTTCCTTAACTCGTATTTGAGCAAAAGTATCTTGATTAAAACTTGAATCTACAACATCTTGGCTAATGAGAAACCCACATACAAATCCGTTAAATAAATAATAATAATAAAAAGTCATTTTAATACTAAACAAACTCTTTAAAACAAACTAAAATGCATCATCATATTATTAAGTAACTAAAATACTTTGTTAAAAAATTACGGAGTACAACTTTTAAGTAACTACGTAAAATACTTTGTTAAAAAAGAAAAAAAAAAAAAAAAAAATAACCAAAAATACATGTTTCGTGAGCCAACTAAACACAAACATGAACACATCATGTACTTCACTTGTTATCCCCAAAGAAAAAACTCGTGAACCCACATACCACAAAATCCACGTGGCACCACCTCAGCCCACATGTCCCCGCTCCACTAATTCTGAGCCACAAATTTTCCTAAACTCACTCTGAGCCACAACTTTAGAATCTGAAACTGTATATAAAATGCACCACCTCATTCTTCAATTATCTCGATCGAATTAACATCTACCTTTCTCTTCCTTTTCTTATCATTATTATTCGATCCACTCTAATTCTTAATAATCAAAAAAATTAATTGGTACGTTATTGTTACTATTCTTGTTCATCTTTTGATTATGTTATAATGTATGTGTTTTTTTTTAATAATGGTTATTTGTTTGTAACAGGCTTTTGATCCATTTGAAGCTTTCGTATTTCGGATCTCTCTTTATTCCAATTGTTTTTTAATCCGTAAGTTTTTTATATTAATTTGTTTTATATAATGTACATTCATTGCATGTTAAAGATTTAGGCGATGCGTGAGATTGTTAGTTGCCGTTCTTAAAAAATAATAAAAAGAAAAATGTAGGAGTTGTTTTGAAACCCGGTATGACCCGGCCGGGTCAAACGGGTCAATCGGTTCCGGAACAAAAACTAGTCAAAACTATTTTTACAGTAAAAATAGTGTTTGGGTATAAGCTATAAGTTTTTTTTTCCTTCAAAAAACCGGGTTGACCCGGTGGTCAAACTGGTTGAGCTGCTGACCCGGTGACACGTCCGGGTCGATCACAGACCCGGTTTTCTACAATGGGTTTATCATTTATGGTTACGTGGTTCTCAGCTTATGTTTCATAAGCTCGCTTTTGCGGCTTATTTTAAAACTTGTGGCTTGTTTTAAAACTTTTGGGTAAAGGTTTCAAAATAAGCCACAATTCCATGAGCTTATGAAACATAAGTCGAAAACCAAATAAGCCATAAGCCCACTATATAAGTTTAAACAAATGTGTTTACTGGATTATCAAAATGTTTGATTATAGATTGTGGTTTGCTAATTTAAAAAAAGATTTTTTTTTGGGATTTAATTGATATTTGGGGGAAAAAGGTGACCACATTTGACAAATAATGGAGTAAATGAATTTGGTTTTATTCTTATACGTAGTACTTTTGTTTGCTTAAATAATAAGATGGTTAAAGTTGGTTAGATGTAGCTACAATGCCAATAGCTTATTATTACTACTACTACTGTATTGGTAAAAGTTTTACATCAGTTTGTTTATAACATGTGTCGAAGAAGCTTCAGCACTTTATAACTAGATTTAGCGAAACCTTCTAAAACAATACAAAATATGGGTAATCCAAACACTATTTTCTGCGTTCTGTTTTCAAATGACTGTAAGCTTATTAAACCTTTTTCAAAGCTGCTAGAACATGTTATTAGATGAATTTACTATAGTTTCTGAACTTGTAGGTATAGCTGTTTTTGTTTCTGTTATTAAGTTTTATCAGATGACAAAAATCTTTCGTCTGCGCGGTTTTGGCGTTGACGTGTATAAAAGTTTGTCCATTTAAGTGTTATCAAAGTTTAATTATCAGATTATTTTGATTCCATATTGATAATATTGCATACATCTCTAAGTATTTAGTTCCTGAAAGTTTTATTTTCGATCTTATTCTAATCTGTGTTTAAATGAATATGCAGGACAACTGAATGATCAATGGAGTCAAAAGCTGGAAAAAAGTCTAGTAGTAAATCCTTATGTTACGAAGCTCCTTTAGGTTACATTATTGAAGACGTTCGACCAAACGGTGGACTCGAGAAGTTCAAATCTGCTGTCTACTCTAACGTAAGCATCTATAATAACCATCATTTGATATTGCTTACTACCAACACTTGATGTATTCTAATCAACTTTATCGCTATTTTCTATTTTGCAGTGCACCCGCAAGCCATCCTGATTACCATTATCAGCATAACATAACCCCTGGATAGATAGATTCCGTTTTATTCATCTGCTACAGTTTCTGTTTCTTCTTTCATTCCCCTTTGTTCACAGTTCCTCTCTTTGCAACAAACCTTTTTAAGACAAGATGTCTGCCATTGGATTTGAAGGCTTTGAAAAGAGGCTCGAGATTTCATTTTTTACCCCTGGACCCTCTACTGACCCTAGAGCTAGAGGCTTGCGTTCGTTGACCAGGAGCCAAATTGACGAGTTTTTGGCACCTGCAGAATGCACCATTGTTTCTTCATTATCGAACGATGAAGTGGATTCCTATGTTCTTTCGGAATCCAGTTTGTTTATCTATTCGGATAAGATCATCATCAAAACTTGTGGGACTACTAAACTACTCCTTTCCATCCCACCAATACTCAAGTCATCCGGTGAACTGTCACTTAGTGTGAAATCCGTTAGATATACTCGAGGAAGCTTCATATTCCCTGGAGCTCAAGTTTTTCCTCACCGTAGCTTCACCGAAGAAGTGATGGTCCTTGATACCCACTTTGGAAACCTTGGTATGGGCAGCAATGCTTTTGTTATGGGTGGCATTGACAAGGATCAGAAATGGCACGTGTACACTGCCTCAGCTGAAGAAGCAGCAGAGCCCGCTACACCCGCGGGCCAGGTCTACACTCTCGAAATGTGTATGACTGGTTTAAGTAAACGGAACGCATCGGTGTTTTTTAAGTCTGAGTCAAGCTCTGCAGCTGTGATGACTGAAGACTCTGGCATCAGGAACATTCTTCCTGAATCACAAATTTGTGATTTTGACTTTGACCCATGTGGGTACTCTATGAATGCTATTGAAGGAGACGCAATCTCCACTATTCACGTGACACCAGAAGATGGGTTCAGTTATGCTAGTTTTGAAGCAGTTGGTTACAACTTCAAGTCCATGGATTTGACCGCTTTGATTGAAAGGGTATTGGCTTGTTTCCAGCCTAGTGAATTCTCTGTTGCTTTGCATTGTAACAATGACTTGAAAGACCTCAACTTGGTGGACAATGATCCGAATGTGAAAGGGTACTGCGTTGAAGAAACAAAGTTTGAAGCTTTAGGTGACGGAGGGGGTTCAATGGTGTACTATGGGTTTGCAAGGGGAGGAAGTACTTGCGGGTCTCCTCGGTCAACTCTGCATAGGTGCTGGAGTGAAACTGAGAACGAGGAATGAGATGATCTTGGCAAAATGAAGTAATACGATTTTCGTGTCTAGTTTGGGTTGTGTTGATGGTGTCTAGTTGGTGTGTAGTTTCTGTTTACATCCGGCTAGTGTCGATAAACTGAGGGGATATTTTTCTTCAACATTTGGAGTTTACTATCTAATTCTGTTGGGTTCTTTCTATTTTTCTTTATGCATTTTGTTCCAAGATCCTAAGAGAACTGTATGTATGATGACTTGGTTTTCATATTCAAGTTGTATGCTGATTATATTTATGGAATTTTGGCAATTTGCAGTATTGAGGTAATTTTGTGTTTTATAATATTTGGTGAGTTATGATTGTTTATGAATGTAAAAGTTTGGAATAATAAAAACCAAATGTGTTCAAATTTTTGAAGCCCATGGATAAAGGTGGGTTTCATAATCAAGCTTTCTTATAACCGAAGATTAACGAATCAAAGAAATGATTAGCTAACTAACTCATAATCAAGCTTTCTTATGACACTTGTTGCTAATTTTGCTGATATTTTGGATTTCTTTTTGCTACACTTGTGTATTCAACAACGTATAAGTAAAATTTGTTCCAAGTCGTATATAGTGTTTGTTTGCTGGACATTATATGATCAATCTTCTTAAAATTGCACGTTGACATGGTTACAAGATACCAATCCAAAAATGCAAACAGCAAGGTTCACTATTAATTTTGTTTTCACTCAAAGTTATCAAAGTTGAAAATTGCTGCAAGATGAGCCTTTTCCGACTTTTATTACGAGACCAGCGGTTGTAATTTTCGCTGAAATAACTTGTAGATGCACCGTTAAAATGATACACCTCATTGATAAGCGGATTCGGATAAATATGACCACTAGTCTTTTTGAAAGTTACGGCAGGGTGCAACTTTACTCTTTCATCACTTTTTTGAGAGTTCTTCGCCTCACGGTTGGCTCCCCATTGTCTTTTCCTCTCCGTCTACAGTGAGCAGGTTCTCTGCACGCAATGTAAGATTCCCTGCTAGACCGCCTTTCAAATTCCGGCTGGATGGGATTGATTTCCGGGGAAGAAGTCCCGCCTGCCTTGCCAGCTTGATCTAAGGTGGGAAGGGATTGAGACCTTTCTCGGGAAGATGGTCTTCTATAGTCTCAAAAACTCGACTTTACAAAAGAACTACTTTCTTTCTTCCAATCCGTCGTAGAAAGCTGAACTTAAAGACATTGACTCGAGTCTTCAAAAAATGATAATTTAACTAAAGTTTCATTTCATTATCTCCAATTACGAACAGAAAAATTACTAACCGAAAGTTAAATATGCAAAGAGTTGGTACATGTGAGATAGTTTCTAGCGTAAATTATGTGATATAGTTAAAATTGACGTTAAAAAAAAAGAAAAAAAAAAAAGAAAAAAGTTTCTGACCAAAAGGTATATAAAGGTCTTTCTTTTAGTTACTAAACCAGAATCAAACTCAGAAACAAAAGACCACACAAACCCATAGAACTAGTATTCATCTGTTTTGTGAAATCATGGCCAATATAAAACATGTTACAAATGAAACCAAATTACTAAAGCCAGTATTAGCAATTGTACTAAAATCATGTTCCTGGGATCATCTCTTAAAGCCGAAAATCGGCTCACTCATAACCTCAACCACAATCAATCAAATACTTCACAACCTTTCGAAACTCGAATCATTTTTAAATATCACCCACAATTTCTTCAAATGGGTCGAGTTAAACCCTGATTACAAACACACATTACAATCCAACTGGACCATGATTCATATCCTCACTAAACAAAAACATTTCAAAACTGCACACCAACTGCTCGACAAAATTGCGCTCAGAGACTTCTTATCTTCGCCCACGGTTTTGAACTCGCTTGCGAGTACTTGTGATGACCCGGATGTGAATTCTCATGTTTTGAGCTGGTTAGTGATATATTACGCGAATATGAAGATGACCCCAGATTCTATTCAGGTGTTTGAGCATATGAGGGTTCATGGTTTGAAGCTGCATTTGCCGGCTTGTACTGTTATGTTGAATACATTGGTTAAAGAGCGGTTGACTGATACAATGTGGAAGTGTTACAAGAAAATGGTGAAGATTGGGATAGTGGCGAATTTGCATATATATAATGTGTTGATTCATGCTTGTTGTAAGTCGTTGGATGTTGAAAAAGCGGAAGAAGTGATGGCAGAGATGGAATTTAAATGTGTTTTGCCTGATCTTTTTACTTATAATACGTTGATATCGTTGTATTGCAAGAAGGGTATGCATTATGAGGCTTTGTGTGTTCAAGATAGAATGGAAAGGGCAGGTGTTGATCCTGATATTATAACATATAATTCATTGATCAGCGGGTATTGTAAACAAGGTCGAATGAGGGAGGCTTTGAGAATGTTTAAGGAAATCAAATGTGTTACTCCAAATCATGTGACATACACTACTTTGATTGACGGTTTTTGTAGAGTGAACAGCTATGATGAAGCTATGCGTTTACGTGAAGAAATGGAAACTAAAGGGTTGTTTCCTGGCACTGTTACGTACAACACGATTTTAAGAAAATTGTGTGAAGAAGGTAGAATAAAGGATGCTAACAAATTATTGAATGAAATGAGTGGAAACAAAGTTGTACCCGATAACATCACTTGTAACACGCTGATTAACGCTTATTGCAAGATTGGAGATATGAATTCTGCTTTGAAAGTTAGAGGTACAATGTTAAATAGCGGGTTGAAACCTGACCCTTTTACTTACAAAGCATTGATTCATGGATTTTGCAAGACTCGAGATATGGAAAATGCGAAAGAATTTATTTTCTCTATGATTTATGATGGATTTTCTCCAAATTACTGCACGTATTCATGGCTAGTTGATCTTTACTGCAGCCAAAAAAGTGAAGAGGTGTTGGTGAAGTTACCAGACGAGTTTTATCGGAAAGGTATAATTGTCGATATTTCAATTTATAGGGCATTAATACGGAGATTATGCAAGCAAGAGAGGGTTGATTGTGCTCAAAGATTATTTGATATAATGCAAAGCAAAGGGATATCAGCAGATAGCGTTGTGTTCACTAGTTTGGCATATGCTTACTTAAAAGCAGGTGATACGACTACTGGTTTAAAGATTTTTGACGAGATGTACAAAATGAGATTGATGATAACTCACAAAATTCATAAAAGTTTCTCTGCTAGTTATGCTAGTGACAAAGGTATTTTGGAAACTTTTTGGAATCTTGCTGTGGAAAGAGGTTTACTTTCAAGAAATACCTTGAAACAGATTTATCGGGCTGAAGAATATGCTTAGCAAGCAGACTTTGTAATTGTAATATCATGGAGTTAGCACATTCACTCTGTAAGTATGATGTGAATTCCTTTATATTGACTATGATGTATTTCAGTGATTATTCATTATGGAATGCCCGAGTTAGGTAGTTGCTAAAGTTGTTCTTCACTGCACATATCGGATAACTACTCTGGGTGGGTCCATATTTTTTGGTTTAAACACACTTCTGGGTCTCAAAGAAAAACATTCAATTCTTGTCTTAAATAGGTGAACTGATCTTCGTAATCCTGTTTATTGTTCATCTTCATTCTTTCAGGCGAGTGATTTATGAACATTTGATACCTCTTTCCGATTTACAATTATGTTTCTTCTCAACCATAAAGCGATACTATTAATCTTATACTTAGTCATCCTAAATACTGATGGGCTTATAAGCTTATTACGGTTTACAACATTCAAGATAAGATTCAATAGACTTCCTTTCAACAAATTATGAATTTATCAAACATTGGTTCTTGTTAACCATTGGAAAACACAATAACTGCTAATCACCAATACCAAACACCAATAAATAGTGAAAGCATAGCTAGGACTGTATGTTTGGCAAAAATAGATTGTGCTGGTGCTGTTGCTGTTGCTGATGCTGGTGCTGGTGCTGTTGCTGAAAAAGATTATAAAAAGAGATTATTTTTATAAGCTACATGAAGTAACCTATTATTTTCAGAGATTATGGAAGATTATTTTTTTTATAATCTCTTATAAGTTATGTTGCCAAACAAGAATTATTTTTTAAGTAGCTTATTTTTTGAAAAAATAAGCATAATCTCTTCATAATCTTGTGTGCCAAACATAGCAAATAGTCCCATCTTTCATGACTCAATATTCATAGCTTCATGCTTCACCCAAACACCCTCTAAAACTCTGAATTATATGCGAGACTTGATTCAAATCACCAAACCATACTGCGTCCTTATTACCTCTTTATACTATGTTGAAATTGAATATTCCACACCTCTGCAACTTTCATAGTATTGATAGACTTCTTTCACAGTAAGAGCTGTAATAATGCTGGGCTCGGCGTTATGCTGGCGTGGCCCTTGCGTTGGCTGCGTTACCACACCGGACAAAACACAAAACTAGTATCGTTGGGGCCGGTGTTGGTCTGTCAACGCTTTTTTTTTTTTTTTTTTTTTTTTTCGCAAAATACTAGCTGTTGGCTAGTCCAACGGTTACAAATGTAATTTAATTTTTTGTTTAAATCCCACCTTATTTATATCCTACCCTTATTTAACCATTTTTTCAACGAATTTCTTAGTTCTCTCCACCAAAAAACACATTCTTGTGCCAACAACAAGCTGAAAGTTTACCAATGAATAACGGAGAATGTGTTTTGTGACGTAAGGTTATCAGTATCACCAATCGTTGCAACAACAACAAGCTGAAAGTTCCCGTACACGTAATCCGATATATTGTGAATGTGATGTTGCTAAAGCACGTTTGTTGGCGGACTATTTTGGTGATAATCCAAAATATCCGGAGGCCTATATTAGACGTCTATATTGTATGAGCAATAAACCTCTTTTTAGAAATAGTCAAAGGTATTCAAGCTTATACTTACGATTAGGGGTGTCATTCGGGTCGGGTTGGTCGGGTTCGGGTCAATTCGGGTCGGGTCAAAGTCGGGTCAAGGCTAAAAATAATTTACCCGAACCCGACCCTATTTGAACTCGGGTTAGTCGGGTTCGGGTCAATTCGGGTCGGGTCAACTCGGGTCGGGTCAATTCGGGTTCAGGTCAACCCGAATATAAGTTAAATAGTGAAAAAATTGCCTATTTGTTCTATTTTATATAGAAAATTTTTAAATAAATATATTAAAAAATTAAAAAATCCTTATTCGGGTCAAACGGGTTGACCCGAACCCGACTTAACCAAAAAAACTCAACCCGATACCCGACCCTATTTAATATTCGGGTTACTCGGGTTGACCCGAATAACCCGAATTCAATTTCTAACCCGAGTAACCCGACCCGAATATGCTTAGTCGGGTTCGGGTCGGGTCAGGATATTTGACACCCCTACTTACGATCCTCTTCCTGACCAATTAAAATTCTTTGAAGTCCGACCCGATTGTACATGTCAACTAGTTTTAGTGTTATTATGAAATGCACTCCCATCATACGCCAATTGGCATACAACGCAACATATAATGCATTGATGACTATCTACAAATAGTTAAATATTGTGCACGCGATTGTCTAGATCATTTTACTAAGTGCATTATTGATTTGTACATGCATGAGTTCTTAAGGAAACATGAGTTTAACAACATTCAAAATTTATATGCAACACATAAGAGGGTTCATGGGTTTTCGGGAATGCTTGGAAGCATTGATTGTATGCATTGTGAATGGAAAAAATGTCCGAAATCATGGCACGATCAATTTGGAAAAGGTGATAAAAAACACCCAACTATAATGCTTGAAGTTGTTGCGTTGTTCGATTTGTGTATTTGGCATGCATTTTTTAGGGTAGCGGGTGCGAATAACGATATTAACGTTTTAGATAATTCTCCGTTATCCAACGATCTTCTTGATGACATCTCCCTGTGGCTCCGTTTGAAGTAAATGGTGTATAAAAGAGGGTATTGCCTAGTTGACGGGATCTACCCACAGAGACCAACTTTTGTCAAATCACTTATGGTGGCACGAGACAAGAAACATTGATTATTTAAAAGGCGACAAGAAGGTGCACAAAAGGATTTCAAACAAGCTTTGGTGTCCTCCAAAGACGTTGGGGAATTATACAACAACCGATACGTTAATACCCTGTCAACAGGATACGAAAAATCACGTATACCTGCATCATATTGCATAACATGATTTTGATATATCAAAGTTTGCGATAAGTGAATTCAACGAGTTTTATATTAATCCGCAACCAAATATACAACGTACTTGGATCGAGAGATGCGAAGTACAACGACAGAAAGCCAAAGAATTACGCGATAAAAAAACACACACAAGTCTTTAACGAAATATTATGGAGCATATTTCGCAACGACATCAACAACAACAAAATTAGTTTACTGACAATTTGATGAATTTTTATCTTCTTTATTTTTATTTTATTTTTCGTATTTTTTTAATTTTCATATATATATTTTTTGTTTTCGTATTGTAATTTGCATTTTTAGTTAATGAATGAAAAATTAGTTTGTTTGAAAAAATGAAAATAAAATAAAATGGTGGGTCCCAAAAGGGGTGTTATAACATGTTACTAGTGAGAAGGTATTTTGGTGTGTTAGTGTTAAAAGTAGAAATAAAGTGGCACCGGAGTGACATAAAAAGTTGGTGTTAATGGTGTTACCATGCCTAGCACTCTAAGACTATGAAGAAGTCTTTGTTAATGATGATGCCTGCTGTTTGGTATATTTATGTGCTATGATGTGAGGGAGTGTTGGATCATTGTATTGGGAGATGGCAGACTAGTTAGGAAATGTAGTCGCTAGCATTTGAATTCATTACATGGAGGTGTGGTAAGGACCTTGAATGATGAGGCCTCTTTATGCTTGCAGATTTCATTAATGGCATTCATTCTTGTAATATGTATAGTATAGGAGGGGAAATGTAGTCATTTGAGGTATCGTTATCTAAGGAGGATGGATGGTTTTAGTTGGAGGGATGATGCCTTCCTCTGTATCAGTTCTTAGTATTTTGTGAGGATGTAACTATGGGCTGTCTACATTGGGAGGGAAATTATTATATATACTAAAAGGCATGAGCCTTTTTAGTATATATAAGCATTAAATGCAAAGTTTGTCATTATATATACTAAAAGGCAGGAGCCTTTTTAGTATATATAAGCATTAAATGCAAAGTTTGTCAAATTGGCGAAAACAGACCCTGAGGTTCAAGTGTCGTTGCAAAGTAAGTCTTTTAACATTAATAATCTTTCGAAACTTGGCAAAAACAACCCCTGAGGTTTAAGTGTCGTTGCAAAGCACGTCCTTTAAGCAATCCCGCTGCATCGCGCGGGTTTTCCAAAACTCGTTTAGTCCTACTGGTAAATGGTGAGATAGAATAGTTTGTTTGTTTTGAATATGTTGCACTGTATTCTGTTTTGATGTATCTCTAGTCAATGGATAGCCATGTAAATGTCCTATGCATCCATTGATATGATGTTTGTATGTTTATAAATTTGGAGGGTAACATATTTGTTCACTACTTCACCAAAATTGTTAGCTTTACCATAGTACGTTTTTATCGATACTACCTTCGCATATGGAATATTAACATAAATATTTATGGATTGTAAGTAGTTATGGAATGCTTATGTTAATATTAAACTCTAATTAATTATGGAGTAAAAGTTAGAAAAATTTGGAAAGTCGATACCATTCTAAACGTGTTTGTGGAATCTTCAGGATTTTGATGGAATTTAAATATGATTTTATTCCATAACGTGTTTGGTTGACATATTTAAAAAATACAGAATCTAAATTCCATTCCTCAATGTTTTTTGTTGGCAAATGGAATGAATAAAAATACTTCAAAATCTCATGTGTGTGGAATTTAATATTCCATTTTAATGTTTACATTTCCATGTAATTCATTATGTTTATAATAAATAATCAATTATTATTATATTGTTATTGTTATTACTATTACTATTACTACTATTATTATTATGATTATTATTATTATTATTATTATTAGATTTAATAACTATTATTTACTTAAAATTTAATATAAATTAATTTTTAAACCTTACTTTCTATTCTCTACTTTAATAGTTTTATAAAATTACATTTTATACTAAAATACTATTTATTGAAATAATATTAAATATAATACGATTTCAAATTACATTAATATATTTATTTAATAATGTTATTTAAAAAATTATTATTATTATTAGGACACTTATAAATATTATCTATACTTCTATACTTCTATATAATGCATTTAAGTTGTGGGATCCACAAAAAATTAAGATAAGGAGCTCCAATCATTGAGTGACATGTGTCACTTCTTAAACTAAAAAATAACAAAAAAGGAGGAGCTTTAACAAACTAAAATAAGGAGCTCCAATAATGGGGTGACACATGTCACTTCTTAACTAATTAATCACCTTTATTTTTATTTAAATATCTTTTAATTCGTTAAATTTTTTATGATCTAATTTCACCATATTTTTTAAAATTTTGTGCTCTTTAATTCAACATCCATTTTGATATATTTTTATGAGTTTTTAGTTTTTACATTTTTAGTAGGTTTATTTTATTTTGATTCAAATTTTTATAACTTTAACCTTTATTTCAATCAATATAAACTTTATTTATCAAAATCATTTACTTTTGGGAAAGTGTTTGACGGATAAGAGATTGTGAATGTATTTTTATATGCGGGAATAATGATGTCACGGGAAAGATAAGGAAAACTCAAACAAACGCATACAACTAACACATATACATTTGGAGTGTTGTGAAATAAATTCACTAAGCGGGTAGGGAATTGCGATGAGAGTTGGGTTAGGAATTCATTTACTATATTTATCGCCGCCGCTGTGCGCGGGTATCCAACTAGTATTTAATAAATAATATTCGGTTTATAAGTTTTAACTAAAATAAAATTTTAAATATTTTAATATAATTTGTTTTTTCTCAAATTCCAAATCCTACAAATTCCTTATTCCTATTCAAAATCCTACAAATTACAATATCTTAATATTTCAATCATTTACATTCTAATTCCATAAACATATTCTAATTCCGTAAAAAACATTTCGCGAACCAAACGTGCTCTAAAAAAGTTAGTAAAAATCTTCAAACAAAGTAGGGATATTGGGCCTGAATAAATAGTAGGGCTGGGCCCAAAATTATTAGAACTCTATATAAGTAAAATAGTTTTGAGATCATGAGATATCAACGATCGATCCTTGTTTTCGCGTGATCCTTGATAACGATCGCATTTTCTGGCATTCTGCAATAACAACATAGATTTCGCGTGATCTTGATAACTAAAGATGTCGCGTCATATAAGTGATGATTTGATTATTGAAATCTTTGAAAGACTACCAACCAAATCCCTTGTCCGATTTAGATGTCTATCAAAGTTATGGTATTCTCGTATTGCTAGCCCTGATTTCATTCGCAGGCACCGTCTTAGATATTCCCAACAAAAAGTCCTTATCAGACAGTTGAATACTCAGATGGGAGGTGGTTTTATCGACGCGTTTACGTTGCATTCGGGAGACGAATTTCTGTTGCGTCGGAGTCTTGGATACTTTGACACATCAGCACGCAAGTTCCCTTGCCCCTTTTCGAAAGTTGCAAATTCATGTAATGGAATTTTTTGTTTGTTTGATGATCATGAAAGTCGTGTCACCCTATGGAACCCTTCAAATAGACGCATTTTAACATTACCTGGTCATTCTTCTTCTAGTGACGGGCGTGAATTAGTATTTGGTTTTGGTTTTGATCCAATAACTGATGATTACAAGATTGTGAGAATATGCTACTTCAGTGATTATGGTAGAAGAACGATACGAAATTCAAATGTTTACTCCATGAAGACACATGCATGGTCATCAATTGCTTTCCCTCCTAAGTTTGATCGTATGGATTTCGAGGCGTGTTTGGTTAATGGTTTACTGCATTGGAAGGCTGAACTTTATTCACCCGAATCATATTCATGGGAATATTATATAATGTCATTTAATATGAGTACTCATGCATTTGGGAAGATCAAGTTGCCAAAACCTAGTTGGATAACCAGAAAAGTTACAATCATCGACGGTTGCCTAGGTGTGGTTTCTTTTCAAAATAGACATTATTGTTGGATTTGGGTGATGAAAGAGTACAACAATGTTGCATCTTGGTATGCTCATTTAAAATTGAGTTGTGAACCAGGGGAAATCATTAGTGTCATGCAACTCCCCACCAATGGATATTTCTTGATCAACAATGAAAGCCGTGGGCTAGAAGTTTACAATCCTGTTACAAAGGTGCGTTTTGTTTTATCCGGAACTCAAGATAACAAAATTTACATGGAAACATGTCTTGAAAGCCTTGAACTGCTAGATAATGGTGAGCCTGAATCATAGCACTTGTGTTATGCGACTGCCCACCGATGACTGATCACATCTCTAGGCCAAGCCAAGTTACGACACACAACTTACCTTGGTTTTTGTGGCTCAACCGTCGGCCTGGATTTGTTCATCAGGTGCTCCAGTTTCAACTTTTTCTCTATTTGTAAGAATTTCATTGGTATTTTGTTCTTTTTATTATAAGTCACATGCAATCCTTAAACTTATCTGACCACGTTGTGTTTTTGCTATTTAACGTATTCGTGTCTTTGTTTTTATCATATTCTCGATCTACTCGCGCGTCTAACAATAACTCAATTGTTTTTTTTTTTTTTTTTTTTTTTAATCTTTTTCTATATACATTTATTGTTGTGAATCTTTAGATATCAACCCATCAAAACTACAACTCTTTATTTATTTTTTTCTGGTTTTCCTAAAACTACACAATTTGTGAAGTTTGGTGACAAGCAATATATCTGGACGTGTCTACAAAGAACATTAGTTTAGTTGAAAACGTATATAGCCATATTCTAACTTATAAGCATAATAAGGAAATAGCATCAGTTTAGTCTACATAGTTATCACTTACCACCAAAAGGTATATAGTCATACTCAAAGCACCGAAGCCCATACAAGTAAAATTTATCTAATCAAGTCTTCTGGTTCATGGGTAATTTAATTTGAGACATGCCACAAATGACACCCAATTAATAAAGGGATTTTTGGCCGTACGGTAGCAACGTACTTTTTCGAATGTAATGATTTGGTACGTGTATTATTGTTCGTTCCACTTAATTAATGTTACGTATTTTTGTTTTACTTTGCACGCTTAAACTTGTTTAACCGAAACATAACTCGCTCGTTAATGCCACATGTACTACCACATTGGATTTCCACTAACATAAGTTTATTTAAAATATTAAGAGTAATTTACGTGGATCGTTATCGTGGTTTGTCCAAAATTGCATCTACAGTTCCTAATAGTTTTGTGAAAATACGAAATTTTTTAAAACTAGAATTTACGAATTTACGGATTTTTAAAACTAATTTTTAAAAGTAAAAATAGAATTTTTGAAATTACAAAAAAAATTATAAATTTTTTACTTGAAAAACAGTTTTTGAAATTAAAAAAATAATTATAAATTTTTTCGTAATTTACAAAAAAATAAAATTATATTTTAAAAAATTAGTTTTACTAAGGTTTGTTTTTGTAAATTTTCTGAATTTATTTCGAAAATTCTAAAGTGATACAAATTTAGTTAGAAACAAAATTCAAAGAAAAGGCTAAAAGACTATTCCACCCTCATGTGCATGGCACATGAGAGATTTAACGGAGCAGATTAACGAAAGTTAAGTCCAAGGATATGGGTGTAATTTTTTGTAACTTTAGGACTGTCAATGCAATATGAAATCACCGGGGGACAGTAGATGCAATTTGGGACAAACCAGAAGAATGATCCATGGAATTTACTTCAATATTATATATGGCACGTAGGTTTTTTTTCTCAGTTTTATACAAATTTAACCGGTAGCCTGTAAACGTTGGAGCAAACTAAAAAAAGACATAAAAGTAAGTAATATTAAGTGGAACAAAAAATAGTGCATATACCAAATCGATACATTTGAAAAAGTATGTTGGTATTGTACGGCTAAAACCCATTAATAAAACCACCACCAAAGTGGTCTAGTGGTAACTGGTGAGTCACATGAGGTTTAGGGTTTAGACCTTTTTACAATGTACAAATTTTAGGGATGGTTAGGTGTGTAAGGGTCGGAAATGGTCACGAGATATCCCAGTTAGACCACCACGTACATCTGCCTCAAATTCGCCTTTTTGCATAACGTAATAAAATTTCTATGATGGTCAATACAATCTATGAGCAAATAAAACTTCTATGCTACAATTGAAAAATAGCAAATGATATTGGAATAGGTACAAGGTTATTTGCGGAATTTATCCGTTATCAGATGTGTATGTGTGTCTCGATAAATAGTTACGCAACTCGTTGGCTGTGGTTATGATCAATTTCCATCCAGCCCGATGTTTACCAGGGTATCATCCTAGTCTCTTTTAACACTTTTAAAATTAATTTTGTTACTGTAATAGTATTGGGCCTGAATGAATAAATAAATGGAAAAAAGCTATAAATTTATAAAGTACTTTAAAAAAAAACTCATTATGCTCTATCTACTTCCACTTATTGTCATAATACATAACTCTTTTCATTTTATTAAGTTATTTTCTGTCCGTTTTTATCCGTTTTCGTTAATTGTCCATTTTTATCCATTTTCATTTTAATCTGTCCGGATAAAAACAGATAAAAACGGATAAAAACCATTTTGACGTGGATAATAAAAACGGCTTTTATCCGATAAAAACGGTTTTTATCCGTTTTTATCTGTTTTTATCTGGACAGATTAAAATGAAAACGGATAAAAATGGACGATTTACGAAAACGGTTAAAAACGGACAGAAAATAACCGAATAAAATGAAAACGGTTATGTATTATGACAATAAGTGAAGTAGATAGAGCATAATGAGTTTTTTTGTAAAGTACGTTATGAATTTATAGCTTTTTTCCTAAATAAATAGGCTGGGCACGTGAATTTTAAACTCTATAAAAAGAAACAAATAAGCAATATATCTGGGTGTCTACAAAGAACATTAGTTTAATTGAAAACGTATATACCCATATTGGCATATTCTAACTTATAAGCATAAAATAGCATCAGTTTAGTGACTTTAGTCTTACATAGTTATCACTTACCACCAAAAGGTATATATAGTCATACTTAAACCACCGAAGCCCATACAAGTTAGATTTATCTAGGGGTGTTGATCGGTTCGGTCATCGGGTTGTTCGGTTAGTTCGGTTCGGTTACTTCGGTTAAAAAAAAAATTTAGGTCAATCCGAGAACCGAACCAAACCAAATTCAAATTCGGTTTTCGGTTTGGTTTGGTTGAATTCTAATTCGGTTCGGTTCTTGGGTTGACCCAAATAACCCGAATTTCACTATTTTAAAAAAATAATAATTATTAATTACATAGATATTTAGCAAAAAATTATATTTCAAGCATAAAAAGTATTTTATTATATTATGATAACCTTTTAATAGTATTTATTTATATATAAATATACATAAAAATATATAAATATATATATAAATATAATATATATATATATATATATATATATATATATATATATATATATATATATATATATATATATATATATATTTATATGAATTCGGTTTTCGGTTTAAACTGCCAAACTCATAACCAAACCGAGAACCGAATTAGTAGTTCGGTTCGGTTATTAGTTCGGTTCAGTTATTTTCGGTTTGGTTCGGTTTCGGTTTTCGGTTTATTCGGTCTTTACGGTTTTTTCGCTCACCCCTAGATTTATCTACTCAAAGCACCGAAGCCCATACAAGTTAGATTTATCTAATCAAGTCTTCTGGTTCACGGGTAATTTAATTTGAGACATGCCACAAATGACAACCAATTAATAAAGGGTTTTTGGCCGTATAGTAGCAACGTATTTTTTCAAATGTAATGATTTGGTACGTATATTATTTTTCCTTCCACTTAATGTTACGTATTTTCATTTTCGTTTTACTTTGCAAGCTTAAACTTGTTTAACCGAAACATAACTCGTTAATGCCACATGTACTACCACATTGGATTTCCACATAACTCGTTAAGAGTAAATTACATGGATCGTTATCGTGGTTTGTCCAAAATTGCATTTACAGTCCCTAATAGTTTTTTGAAAGTACAAAAAAATTTAAAAATAGAATTTACGAATTTAAAAAAAAATTGAATTTACTAAATTGCATCTATCGTCCCTAAGACTAGTTTTTAAAAGTAAACATAGAATTTTTGAAATTACAAAAAAATTTATAATTTTTTTTTACTTAAAAAACAGTTTTTGAAATTAAAAAAAAATATATAATTTTTTTTCATAATTTACTAGAAAAACAAAAAAATTATATATATATTTTAAAAAATTAGTTTTACTAAGGTTTGTTTTTGTAAATTTTTTGAATTTATTTCAAAAATTTTAAAGTGTTACAAATTTAGTTACAAACAAATTCAAAGAAAAGGCTAAAAGACTATTCCACCCTCATGTGCATGGCACATGAGGGATTTAACGGAGCAGATTAAAGAAAGTTAAGTCCAAGGACATGGGTGTAATTTTTTGCTAAGTTAAGGACTGTCAATGCAATATGAATTCATCGGAGACAGTAGATGCAATTTGGGACAAACCAGAAAGATGATCTATGGAATTTACTCCAATATTAAATATGCCACGTAGGCTTTTTCTCATTTTTATACAAATTTAACCGGTAGCCTGTAAACGTTGGTGCAAATTAAAACAAAACATAAATGTACGTAATATTAAGTGGAACGAAAAATAGTGCACGTACCAAATCGATACATTTGAAAAAATATGTTGGTATTGTACGGCCAAAATCCATTAATAAAACCACCACCAAAGTGATCTAGTGGTAACCGGTGAGTCACAAGAGGTTTAGGGTTTTAGACCTTAATTACTATGTACAAATTTTAGGGATGGTTAAGTGCGTAAGGGTAAAAAACGGTCACGAGATATCTGAGTTAGACCATCACGTACATCTGCCTCAAAGACTCGCCTTTCCACGTAACTTAATAAAATTTCTATGATGATCAATACAATCCCGCAAATAAAACTTCTAAGCTACTGTTGAAAAATAGCAAATGATATTGGAATAGGTACAAGGTTATTTGTGGAATTTATCCGTTATCAGATGTGTATGTGTGTCTCCATAGATAGTTACGCAAACTCGTTGGCTGTGGTTATGATCAACTTCCATCCAGCCCGATGTTTACCATGGTATCATCCTAGTCTCTTTTAACACTTTTAAAATTAATTTTGTTACTGTAATAGTATTGGGCCTGAATGAATAAATAAATAGGCCGGGCACGTGAATTTTAAACTCTATAAAAAGAAACAAATAAGCCTACAAACCTATTACGTATCTTCCAGGACTCTAAAATAAATCGACGTTTTCTGGTGAGTGATTCATTGATCGTTGATACCTCTTAAAGATAATAGCTTATGGCATTATGTTATTATTATTCTATAAATAAATACAAGTAACCATGAAAATAATAATCTTTGAACTAGGTTTATCATGCAGAGATATACTAGCTTATATATATATATGCAAAGTACAGTACAATACTGTAATACATAAATAGTGATGCATGAATCAAAAAGTGTGGTGTGAGTATCAATTCCCTATAATTATAGGTTTATTTTGATTTTCATAGTGTTAAAACTATTATGTTTCTGCCCAGCAATATAAAGTTGCTAATCTTTTTATATTTTTCGACAGAACTACGCAATGTCTCAATATCTATGTGATGATCTGATTCTTGATATCTTTGAAAGACTACCAACCAAATCCCTTGTACGATTTAGATGTCTCTCAAAATCATGGTGTTCTACTATTGCTAGCTCCAAGTTCATCCACAAGAACCGTCTTCGATCTTCGCAAAAATTCCTTATCAGACGCTTTGGTTCTCATTGGTTAGGTGATGGAAAAAACATGTATTCATTGCATTCAGAAGACCAGTTTCTGTTGTATCAGCAACCTGGATACTTTGACACATCAACACTTGAGTTCCCTTGCCGCCTTTCAAAAGTTGCGAATTCTTGCAATGGAATTCTTTGTCTATTTGATGATCAAAGTGTTAGCCTATGGAACCCTTCAATTAGGCGCAGATTAACCTTACCGGATCATATTTCTTTTCACCCTCATTGTTCTTCCGAAAGAGAAAAAACAGCATTCGGTTTTGGTTTCGATCCAATCAATAATGATTACAAGATTTTAAAAATATTCTACTTTTGGGATAAATTTGATGGTGTCGTAACTATAAAAGATTCAGATGTTTACTCCATGAAGACACGTTCTTGGTCTTCGATAGCATTCCCTCCAAAGTTTGATCATCTAAGGTTACACGTATGTTTTCTTAACGGGGTACTACATTGGGTGGCTAGTAATTTCTTCCAGTCACATATGCGACATCATTATATAATGACATTTAATTTGAGTACACATCTTTTTGGAAAGATTAGGTTGCCAAAACCTTGTTGGGATACCAAAATACCAACAATCATAGACGGCTGTCTATCTGTAATTTCTTATGACGGTAAAGATTATTGTTGTGTTTGGGTGATGAAAGAGTACAATAATGTTGCATCTTGGTATCCTCATCTTAAATTGAGAAGTAATCCGGTCGATGGTGTGATAAAAGGTGTCATGCAACTATCCACAAATGGATTTTTCTTGATTAATTACCCTGGTAGGTTAGAAGTCTACAATCCTGAGACAGGGGTGCGTTTTGCTTTGTTAGAAAATAACTTCTACAAAGTTAAAATGTATACTTGTGTTGAAAGCCTTGAATTGTTAGATAGTGGCGAGCTTGAATCATAGCGGTGTTACGCAACTCATCACCAATTGCTGACATCTTTAACACAAGCCAGAAGTGATGACAAACAACCTTAGTTGGTTTGGCTCAACCATCACTCCCGGATTTCCTTACAGTGCTACAGTTTCAGTTATTTTCTTTATTCGTAAGAATTTCAATCATATTTTGTTATTTCTATTGTAAATCACCTTAAATCATCGAACTTGTTTAACATCGTGGTGTTTTTGCTATTTATCATATTTGTGTTTTTTTTGTCTAAACATATTATCTGTTCGTCTAACAATGACGACTCATTTGATTCTCCTTCTTTTAGATCAATTTTAGAATTTTTAGATATTAATCTTGTAACTTTGATTCGTTCTATAATACATGAGAAATTTCTATCACATTATGTGCTTTGTGTTATCCTTCCGTCGTGCTTTAAATTTGCTATATTACATTAAAACCATTTAGGGCCCGTTTGGTTTGCAGAAAGGTTTGGAATTGGATTTGGATTTGGATTCGGATTCGGAATGATGTATATTTGGAAATAGTAAAAGAACAAAAAGTAATTAATAACAAAAAAATTTATAAATAAAATTTTTGTTATATGAAAATAAGTTATAATTAAATAATATAAATAAGTGATGTGTATCTAATGGGACAAAGTGTGTAAATAATAGGACAAAAGTTTGTCTGCGGATTCAATTGAAAGGCATCACTTCAAAGGTGTATGGGTTTTGACGATAAAAGCCATACCTTGGGCCCGTTTAATTTACACCAAACAAATATTTTTGACTGTGAATCTATCGCTACAGTGTAACACCCTCAAAACAAACACTTCCTTATATTTCCACTAAAAGAGTAATAAAACTCACGGTTACACCTATAACTTTTTGGATTACCAGTTGGTGCGTGTATGAAAAGAATATTTAGTTGGAATGTTGTGGTCGAAAAATTCAAAAAAAGATTGGTTAACTGGAAAGCAAAAACTATGTCTTTTGATGGTAGACTAACGTTGGTTAAAACGGTTTTAAGTAGCTTACCGTTATATTTCTTCTCTTTATTTCGTGCACCCGTGAGTATCATTAAAAATTTAGAAAGAATGAGACAACGGTTTTTTTTGGGGGGGGGGGGGGGTTGGGGTACTGACGAGAATAAGAAGATGGCATGGGTTAGATATAATGTTGTGTTAAAGAAGACAAAAGCAAGTGGTCTTAATATTGACAGCTTAAAAGCATTTAACTGGGCATTACTTGGTAAGTGGTGGTGGCGATTTCGAGTTGAAGAAAACCGACTATCGGTTAAAATTATTAAAAGTTTATATGGAAGTGATGATAGATTGACCGAGTATAATGAAGGAGTTAGACATAGTGGAAGTACATAGAGTAGTATTGTAGAAATGGGAAGAGTCATAGAATAGTATTGTAGAAGTGGGAAGAGTCATTGATCAATCGGGTGTAAACTTTTGTTCCTCTATTGGGAGAAAAGTAGGAAATGGGTATAATACTTGTTTTTTGTTAGATAATGGGTTGGTGAAAATGTGGTTTTATTTGAAAATTTTACTGAGGCTTTTTAGACTAGAAATTCATAAAGATATCTCGGTTGGAGAGAAGAGGTGCTGGAGGGACGATGGGTGGGCGTGGGAATGGAGTTGGGCGAGAAATCCAAGGGGTGGATCTCTAAGTGAACTTATGGAATTGTCAAGGTTAACAGATTTTTTTATTCCTAACGTACAAATTAGATTCATGGAGTTGCCTTCTTGATGATAAAGGTCTTTTCACGGTAAAATGTCTTAGAAAAAATATTGATGAAGTTACTCTAAACTCAACCGTTACATTTCATAAGACTAAGTGGAACACATACAACCCAAGAAAAATTTGCATCTTTGTGTGGCGGCACCAACAACGATGCCTTCCTGTTCGCTCATGGTTACAACATATTGGTATGGATCTCAACACATTTCTTTGCCCTCAATGTGATACGGATGTGAAAAATTTTGAGCATTGCTTTTTGTCTTGCCCGAGAGTTGTGGTTGGATGGGAAAGACTTTTTTATAAATGGTGGAACATGGGTAATTTTAATATTGGGTCTATTGGAGATATAATTAATCATAGTTGTCACAATAATTATAGCATCGTGCAAAAGAAATGTTGGCAAGCGGTTTGTTGGGCAATGTTGTACTTAGTATGGTGTATTCATAACAAGAGAGTGTTTCAGAATAAGATATCGAACCTATCTACAATATGCGACGAGGTACAAGTTCTTGTGTACTTTTGGATTTCACACAGAGCAAAAGGGAAAATTACATCTTGGATCGATTGGTGCGTAATGTAGGTTAATGAAAGTGTTTTGTATATTGATAATAACCGAACCATACAATATATAGATAAGTAACCCTAACACATAATAATCGGGCCTTAGCCCATACAAACTACTATCGGGCTATGCTAAATATATGACTAACACTCCCACGCAGTTTGAGCGGGAGGACACTGGACACTCAAACTGGTACGAAACTCCTCAAAACAAAGCTGAAGGTAAGCCTTTGGTAAAAATATCCACATACTGATAACGTGAGGGGACATGAAGAACTCTAGCTTGACCAACAACAACCAAATCATGTTCAAAATGAATATCAATCTCTATATGCTTCGTACGTTGGTGTTGAACCGGATTAGAAGATAAATACACAACACTGGCATTATCACAATAGACAAGCGTAGCGGAAGACAAAGGGGTATGCACCTCACGTACTAGGTTCCTCAAACAACATGTCTCAGCAACAACATTGGCAACACCACGATACTCTGCCTAAGCACTAGAACGAGAAAGCGTCAATTGATGCTTAGAGGACCACAAGATTAAGTTGTTTCCAAGAAACATACAGTAGCCAGAAGTGGATCTCCAAGTAGTAGGGCAATCAGCCCAATCAGCATCCGAATAAGCAACCAATGAGGAATTAGAAGATGAAAACAAGTGTAACCCATAGTTTAAAGTACACCGAACATGCCTCAATATCCACTTAAGAGCCGAGAAATGAGGCTCCCGCAAATCATGCATATAAAAACAAACCTGCTGCATTGAATAAGAAATATCAGGGCGAGTAAAGTGAGATACTGAAGAGAACCCGCCAGACTCCTATATAAAGTCGGATCAGAAACCAGAGCACCACCATCACCCAGTTTAGACTCAATGTAAATAGGAGTCCGACTGGATTTATAACCAACCATATGAGCCCGCTCTAGAGTCTCAGGAGCATACTTACATTGAGATAAGAACATCCCTGAAGAATCATGTGTAACTGAGATACCTAAAAAGTAGTTAAGAGAACCCAAATCCGTCGTAGAAAACTCTTGATGTAAAGAAGCAATAACCCGTTGTAATAAACTCTTAGAGGAAGCAGTGAGAACAATATGACATTTTGGTTAAGTGTTTTATGTAACGTTTTGTGTAACTCAAATATCAATATAACTATCTGCTGCTAGAAAATCGCGTTGTTATACACGGGTACTCGTCTAGTTATATAAAACCCACATTATATACATTAATTACAATGAAGACATTATTTTTAATTTAGAAAGTGTGTAAATATTTACCATTAAATGAAATATTAATGAAAGTTATAATTATACGAGTAAATAACTAAATATCAAAACTATTGTTCAAAAAAAATTATATATCAAACATGAAAGAAATCAATGTCAATTATAGAAAAAGCAAAACCTTTAAGTGTTATAGTCTATACAAGGAAAGCATCATTGACTTGGTAATTACGTTTTTCCTTTTATTTAGGTATTCACAAGTCTAAAAATAGTTGAACTCTAGTGAGTTGCTTTATTTTGGATACTCAAAAATCACTATATACCAAAGGATAAATCTGGACCACATGTTACTGCAAATATTACGATATATAATCTAAACGGTCTCTTATGTTTTAATGATGACAAACATGTAACTTGTAATACATAATGTAAAATGTGCAAGTTAATCAGTGCACAAATCATCAAAACATACACCTCTTTAGGATTTCTTGATTTAGGTTGTGGGTGTTCAAAAATTATATGTATTATGGATATCCGAAAAATTGATCATAATTTACTAAAAAGATTGGGTTTTATGAAATGTCAGTTTTAGAGCTCATATAAAAGTTTTCCAAAAATTATAGATATTCGGATATATAAAACCGTAATCCGAAATTTCGGATATCCGAATTGAAAAAAACTTAGCTAAAATAATGGCTATAACATAAAACCGTCATCGAAAATTTTGGATATCCGAAAACCGAAAAACAGAAAAACCAAAAACTGAACCGCAAAAAACCAATAATCGATAAAACCAAATGGAACTTTTGGTGCGGAGTTTGGTTTTAAAAAACATAAATCCGAACTTTTGGTTCGGGATTTGGTTTTAGCCAAAAACCTCCTCAAACCGCCCCATGCTCACCTCAGCTTGTCATCATCGAGAACCAGCACTTTCAACTTCTTTAAATTGTTGGTTGCCATTTTCGAAACTTTGAATGGATTGATTGGACAACAATATGAAATGGTTTAAATGTTATTTCGAATGACACGTAACATGCAAAAATAGCATGTTTATTTCTATCAGTAGCAAAAACACCAATATATATAAACAGCAAGTATAAAGGGCAGGTTGTCATTTATAATGTTGTGGCTATATTAAACCAATTCCCCAATTATCAATAGTTATTTACTAAGGCTAGACGACTATCCGTGCATAGCAACAGGATTTTATAGCGGCATATAGTTTTAGTGTTAACAAAAGTTTATGGGTTATAAACGAAAAATAATAAAAGTTTGAGGATTTGAGGATTAAACATAATGTTTTGAAACCCACCAACCGGTTGAACCGTTCCGGTAAAAAAATGGGTCAATTTAAACCGGGTCAACCTGACGGGTTGGGTAAAAAACGGGTCAAATTAAACCGGATCAACCCGCCGTATTTGAAGCGTCCCGGGTCAACTCGGTTTTCGATGTGTATTAATAGTTTCCTTTAACAAAGATGGAGCAAACCAGAGATAATTCAAATTACTTCAATACTTTTCAAATGCATGGCTTAATTTCAATACTTTTCAAATGCGCTAAAAGTTTGACAATTTTTCAACATTTCAACATTCAACATTGACCATTTTTACTTTTACTAGACGAGTACCCGTGCATAGCAACAAGATTTTATAGGGACAGATCTTTTAGTGATAAAAAAATTTTTATGGGTTATAAACGAAAAATAATAAAATTTTGAAGATTTTGGGATTAAACATAATGCTTTGAAACCCATTCGACCCGGGTGGTTCAACCATTCAACTGTTCTGTGACTAAATGCCCCAATTCTAGTACTCGTGAGAGGTGGTTTTATTGACGTGTTTATGTTGCACTCGGGAGATGAGTTTCTGTTGCGTCGGAGTCTTGGATACTTTGACACATCAGCACGCAAGTTCCCTTGCCCCCTTTCGAAAGTTGCAAATTCATGTAATGGAATTTTTTGTTTGTTTGATGATCATGAAAGGCGTATTACCTTATGGAACCCTTCAATTAGACGCACATTAACCTTACCTGTTCACCCTTCTTCTATCTTTTGGTGTAAATTAGTATTTGGTTTTGGTTTCGATCCAATAACTGATGATTACAAGATTGTGAGAATATGCTACTTCATTGATAAAATTATTGGTGAAGGTGTGCGAAAGTATCAACAACAATAAATAAACAGTGGAACTTTTATTCAAACCTAAGCCTCAATAGTCGACTTAGATTATATCAACAATAGTATCCAAAGTGTTACAAGATCAGATTAATGTCAATGAGGCAATAACCATACAAATACAAAGAAGAGACAAGATCAGTGAAATGATCTGAAAGAAGAGAAAAGTATGAGACAATGACTGCACACACAAGTGTATCTAACCCTAGATTAAGGGACTTATTAAATAGGAGATTAAGATACACTAAGACCCCTCTAACGGCTATAAATGACTCATCAGCAGAAATGAGAAAGGCTTCAGCAGAAATGAACTTCTTGGAACTTTAAACCATTTATGCTTTGTCCATGATTAACCCATGTAATAAGCCTGCACATAACATAACTTGAAAGCCATTAGCAATTGATAGAATGATATGTTTGCCACAGATTAATACCCTAAAATTTAACATTCCCCCTTAATCTGATGGGCAAACATATCAAACAACATCAATTTTTCACACAAGAATTTATGATGATAAACAGGGAGGTTTTTAGTAAGTATGTCTGCAGTTTGGTTTGAAGAGCCAATCTTTTTGGCACTTATAACACCTCTTGCAATTTTTTCCCTGATGAAGTGGACATCAATTTCAAAGTGTTTTGATCTTTCATGGAAAACAGGATTGACAGCAAGTTGTAAAGCAGATTTGTTATCACAAAAAAGATTAAGAGGGAGATTGATATCAACTTTTAGATCTTTTAAGATTTTTTGAGTCCAAATGATTTCACAGGCAGCAGTAGACATAGATATATACTCTGCTTCTGTGGAAGTTTTTGAAAGAGTGTTTTGTTTTTTACTTTTCCATGAGATCAAACAATCATTAAAGAAAACACAATAACCTGTGACAGATTTTCTGGTTTTCTTGCATTTGGCCCAATCTGCATCACTATATCCTTCAAGATGATTTTCAGAGTTGTTGATATTGTACCTTAGACCTTTTCCTGGAGCTCCTTTTAGATATCTCAGAACATTGAGGGCACATTCTAGATGAGATTTCAAAGGAGAATGCATATATTGTGCCAGACAATGAACTGAGTATGAGATGTCAGGTCTTGTATGGGTGAGATAGATAAGTTTCCCAAGTAACTTCTGATAACCAGTGATGTTGACAAGTAAGGGATCATCAGCAGTGGGAATGTAAGGAAGGACAGAGTTGGGTTCCATAGGAGTGGACACAGGTTTGCACCCAAGAAGACCAAATTCTTTGAGGAGTTCAAGACAATATTTTCTTTGGGAGAGACAAATGTCATTCCCAGTTTTTAAAACCTCGATGCTAAGAAAATATTTTAAGTTTCCCAAGTCTTTGATATGAAATTTTGATTTTAGAAACTCTTTGAATAGGTTTATCTCATCAATACAGTTTCCAGTAAGGACAATATCATCCACATAAACAAGCAGAGCAATAAACTTGTTATTCTCTGTTTTGGTGAACAAAGAATGATCATTGACAGATTGAACAAAATTATTTTCCTTTAAGACACTGACAAGTTTTTCATTCCATTTCCTGGGAGCTTGTTTTAGGCCATATAGAGACTTGACAAGTTTGCAAACTTTATTTTTATTGTTCTCATTACAGAACCCCTTAGGGATGGTCATATAGATATCCTCATCAAGATCTCCATACAAGAAAGCATTGTTAACATCAAGTTGGAAAAGAGGCCATTTGTTTTTCACAGCTAAGGCAATAAGACATCTAACAGTAGACATTTTTACAACAGGAGAAAAAGTTTCATCATAGTCTATTCCTTCCCTTTGGTTATAACCTTTAACAACTAATCTAGCCTTGTATCTATCAACTTCACCATTGGCTTTATATTTGATTTTAAAGATCCATTTGTAACCAATGGGAGTTCTATTAGGTGGGAGATCAGTTATATCCCAAGCATGATTTTCATTTAAGGCTCAATTTCAGAGTTCATAGCATCAACCCAATTACTATCAAGGATAGCTTCTTCATAACAGGTAGGTTCAATACTTTTGTTAAGACTAGAAGCAAAGCAGTAATTATCTTTGTTTAGGTTAGAATAATTAACAACCTTTTCAACACCATATTTGACTTTCCCTTCTATAATAAAGTCATTAAGATTACTGGGCAACTTAGAAACTCTGGTTGACCTTCTAGCAGTGGTGGCTGGCAAGCCTCTTTCTTGTTCAGAGTTCTGATTTGAATCAGATGATGTATCAGCAGAATCAGAGGATGCATCAGCATGATGTGATTCATGTGATATGGTGCCCTCAGGGTGTGTATTATCATCTATAGACGTTGTAACAGGTTCATCATCCCTAGAAGGATGACTCAACATTGTGCCATCATCATAGGATGTCACTCTCCCTTCATCATTGGGACTTGTTTGTGAGTCAAAGAAATTTTTATGATTTAAATCTTTAGGCACATACGTTTCAACAAAAGGTTTTGACGAAGTATTTTTCATTTTGAAGGGAAAAACAGTTTCATAAAATTTGACATCTCTGGAATAAAAGATATTTTTTGTTTCTAAGCTCAAAAGTTTATAACCTTTTTTCTCATTTGAATAACCAATAAAGACACTTTTCTCAGACCTACTACCAAATTTATCAGAGATGTTGAGAATGGTGGCATAGCATAAGCAGCCAAAGACTCTAAGGAGAGAGAGTGAAGGGTCATGCCCATACACAAGGGAGAAGGGAGACTTGCCAGACAGAACTGAAGAGGGTAACCTGTTTATGACATAGGCAGTAGTTAGAACACATTCAGGCCAAAGATATAAAGGTAATTCCCCCTGAACATAAGGGATCTAGCCACATTAAGGAGATGCCTATGTTTCCTTTCTGCAATACCATTTTGTTGTGGTATATAAACACAAGAGGTTTGATGTAGAATTCCTTTTTCATGAAAGAAGTGTTGAAGTTTATTATTGACAAATTCTGTCCCATTATCACTTCTGAAAATCTTAACATTGTGTTCAAATTGATTTGATAGCATATGAGTAAAGTTAACAATGGAAACATAAACATCATCCTTTCCCTTAAGCATATAAACCCACACTTCCCTAGAATAGTCATCAACAATAGTTAAAAAATATTTGTAACCATCTCTGCTAGTGACTTTATATGGTCCCCATACATCTAGATGAACAAGTTGACCAATTTTAGTTGATTTATGTTCACTTAGAGGGAATGGTTCCCTGGTTTGTTTAGCTTTGTTGCAAGTATCACAGAGATGATCAGATTCAGATGAGCTATCAAGTTTAAGAGTGGATTTAAGTATATGTAGGACTTGGTCAGAGGGATGACCAAGTCTTTGATGCCAGAGATTTCTAGAAACATGACAAACAGAAATGCAGTTATTAGAAGTAATCTAACATGTAGAATCAATATCAAACATATATAACCCATTGCATTGTTTACCAATCCCCACAGTCCTTTTTTGATGTAAATCCTGTATATAGCAATTAGATTCATTAAACCCAACAAACATCTTATTGTCTCTAGCAATCTTATGAATAGACATCAGACTGACATTGTACTCAGGAACAACCAGAACATAAAAAAGAGTTAGGTCATTATTAACTTTTAAGTCACCAATTTTAGTGATTAGGGCCTGAGTACCATTGGGATGTCCAACAGTTAGACCAAGATTTGAAATGTCAACAACATTAATTAAAAATTTGGCAGATACTATCATGTGCTGATTTGCACCAGAGTCAACAATCCAACCAAGACTGATGTTTCCAGATAAGGTTTTTGTGTTGTTGTTGAAAAATTTGTTGAAGTTTATGTTAAACTTAACACTGCCATTAAAGAAGGTTCCTGAAATTTTTTTACCTGCCATGTTGGCATTAGCAGAAGACACATTGTTGTCATTAAGAAGACTCATAAGTCTGGAGAGCTGTTCATTAGACAAAGAGACAGGAGAGTTGCTAGCACTATTATCAGTGATACGATTAGTATCAGTGGAAACATTGTTACTGCTGAAAGGTTTAGCATTAAAGTTCTTTTTAACATATCCAGCAGGATAACCAACAAGATCATAACATCTATCAACAGTGTGACCAGGTTTTTTGCAGTTAGTACATTTGAGATTCATGTTTGGTCCTCTGTAATTTGAATTGTTACCAGTATTAGAACCAGACCCTTTATTGAAATTGTTGTTAAGTGATCCTTTTTTGTTATCAAAAAATTTTCCACTATCAAAAGTTTTTGCAGCAAAAGCAGTGGCATTGGGTTTAACAGAACTATTCCCAGATGACACATTTTTGTGAGATTCTTCTCCAGAGACAACAGAGAAAGCAATTTTGACATTAGGCAAAGGGTCTCTGGTTAAAATATTACTTCTGATAGGAACATAAGTGTCATCAAGACCCATAAAAAATTGCATTAATTTGATTAGCTGATTGTGTTTTTCAAAATGTTTTGCAGCCTCACAAGTGCATGGAGGCAAGCTAATCATACAATCAAATTGTTTCCATAAAGAGTTAAGGTTGTTGTAATAATCAGCAAGAGAAGACCCACTTTGACTAAGAGAGTTTATATTTTTATGCAAATTAAAAATAGCTGAACCATCAACCTTATCATAAGTATCTTTAAGATCATTCCATATTTCATAAGCAGTTTTAGCATAGATAGCACCAGCAAACAATTCAGGACTGAGAGAGTTAAGAATCCAGGTAACCACAACAGAGTTACAAGTATCCTATTGATTAGCAAGACTAGGGTTTGAGTCATCTCTTATGCAAGTACCATCAATAAACCCTAACTTATTATGGTTTCTTAAAGCAAAGGTCATGGCCATATTCCATATTTTATAATTTTCAGTTCCAGTGAGTTTGATAGAAATAATGTGAGTACTATTGGTATTATTGGGGTGTAAATACAAAGCATCACCAAAGGATAAGCTTTTTTCAGTGGAAGAACCACTACCACCACCAATATTATCATCACCAACAGCCATAATGCAAACAGTAAGACAGATAAAACACAAACAGATATAATAGCAAGAGCAGATAGACAAATAAATAAGACTTTGTAATTAAGAAACAACAAGCACCAAGCCTGTGGACTAGGGTAAACCAGAGCAGGTATTCGTACCACTCAGAGGTGGCAGATCAAGATGTTAGTCTACCCGTTTGCACCCACAAAGACTCAAGTACTGTTTGTTTGAAGAAGAGATTAGACTTAGACTTACAGAGCAAGATGCAGCGGAAAGAACAAATCACAATAAGAAATAACCAGTGATTATGCCAATAGCAATAACCCCAAACCACCAACTTGTTGCTGAAGAGATGTCCCCAAGTTTCTATGAAGAAACCCTTGGATGGTGAATCAATAGTGATAATGAACCTGGCTCTGATACCATGTGCGAAAGTATCAGCAACAATAAATAAACAGTGGAACTTTTATTCAAACCTAAGCCTCAATAGTCGGCTTAGATTATATCAACAATAGTATCCAAAGTGTTACAAGATCAGATTAATGTCAATGAGACAATAACCATACAAATACAAAGAAGAGACAAGATCAGTGAAATGATCTGAAAGAAGAGAAAAGTGTGAGACAATGACTACACACACAAGTGTATCTAACCCTAGATTAAGGGACTTATTAAATAGGAGATTAAGATACACTAAGACCCCTCTAACGGCTATAAATGACTCATCAGCAGAAATGAGAAAGGCTTTCAGCAGAAATGAACTTCTTGGAACTTTAAACCATTTATGCTTTGTCCATGATTAACCCCTGTAATAAGCCTGCACAGAACATAACTTGAAAGCCATTAGCAATTGATAGAATGACATGTTTGCCACAGATTAATACCCCAAAATTTAACAGAAGGATCGGTAGAAAATTCAGATGTTTAGTCCATGAAGACACATACATGGTCATCGATTGCTTTCCTTCCTAAGTTTGATCGTATGGATTTCGGGGCGTGTTTGGTTAATGGTTTACTGCATTGGACGGCTGAGCTTAATTCACGCGAATCGTATTCATGGGAATATTATATAATGTCGTTTAATATGAGTACTCATGCATTTAGGAAGATTGAGTTGCCAGAACCTAGTTGGATAACCACAAAACCGACAACCATAGACGGTTGTCTAGGTGTGGTTTCTTTTGAAAAAGAACGTTGTTGTTGGATTTGGGTGATGAAAGAGTACAACAATGTTGCATCTTGGTATGCTCATTTAAAATTTAGTTGTGAACCAGGGGAAATCATTAGTGTCATGCAACTCCCCACCAATGGATATTTCCTGATCAACAATGAAAGCCGTGGGCTAGAAGTTTACAATCCTGTTACAAAGGTGCGGTTTGTTTTATCCGGAACACAACCAAACAAAGTTTGCATGGAAACATGTCTTGAAAGCCTTGAATTGTTAGATACCGGGGAGCTTGAATCCTGTTGCAAAGGTGCTTTATCCGGCCGAACACAATTCACCAACAATTGCGGACATCTCTAATACTAGACAGAAGTAATGACACACAACCTTAGTTTGTTTGGCTCAACCGTCACTCCCGGATTTCTTCACATGCTAAGTTTCAATTATTCTTCTATTCATAAGAATTTCATTTGTATTTTGTTCTGTTTATTGTAAATCACATTAAATTATTAAACTTGTTTAACCTTGTGGTGTTTTTTTTGGTTGCTATTTAACATATTTGTGTTTTTCTTCTACATTTGGTGTAAACTATCTAATTCTGTTGGGTCCATTGTTTTTGTTTTTTGCATTTTGTTCCAAGATCTTAAGAAAACTGCATGTATGATGGACTTGATTTATATGCAGGTTGTATGCAAATTATATTTATTGAGTTTTGACAATCTGTGAGTATTGAGGTGATTTTGTTTTGGCTTTATGATGATTCGGGCATTGATGTGTTATGATTTAAATGTTTGTGAATTCCTGCACCTATGAAAAAAGGCTGGTTTAATAATCAAGTTTTCTAGCAACTAAAAGTAAAAATCAGTGAGATGATAGTAAAGTACTCTGTAACTCGTAATCAAGATGTGAAATAACCCATGTTATGACGTTGCTAGTTTTCTGATATTTTCGGTTTCGTTTTTTTGCTGCAATTTATTTTCTTGTTTTTGCCACAGTTCTATGCTGCACTACTTTTGTTCAAGGTAATTTCTTTTTTTGCCTCCTAACCGCATAAATTCTTGAATACTGTTTTACATATATAATGTCAGTAACATACAACCAAATAGCTTTACATTATGGGTTAAACCGACTTGTGCTATGAATAGTTTTTTTTTTTGGTTGTCCATATTCAAAAAATTATCCATAATTGCCATGCTTATAAATCACTACTTGACAGGGCCGTCTCGTGGATTTCGGAGGCCCTATACCGTGATTGTGGAAAAGGCCCTCTAAAAATGAAAATTTTGTTTGTTTTTTAAAAACCAACTTGAATCAAATGAAAAAGTTCACACATCCAACTTGAAGTGTACAATGCTTCTTTAAAATTAAGCAATTTAAAAATTTTCTAATCCAACTGCATCTATATTTGATGAACATTAATTCAAATGAAAAAGTTCACACATCCCCACATCGCTTGATGATATGAAGTTCTATACTTCCTTATAACTATATAAGTGCAACAATGAACGTCCAACAGATCTAATGGGCCTTATATATATTGGGGTGTTTTTCAAAATTTAAGGCCCCTCAAACTTCTTGGGCCCTGTGCGGTTGGGCAGCCCGCACAGGTGCGTATCCGGGCCTGCTACTTTTTTGGGTAAAGGGGTTTACCCCGGTAAATATATAACCAAAAAATAATGTTAAGTACAAATGGAATGTGGCTGAAGTACCACATTAACCTCAAGCGAAGAGCTTGATAAAACTAGTGTTTATGACATGCCATAAACACAAATAACCTAGCTATATTACATCAGCAAACTAGGCATAAACAAGTAAAAAACTTGTAACAAACTAGGCATAAACAATCCGGGCCTGCTACTTGACATACATTAACATTGATGAACAACCTGATTAGAGCATTCCAAAACTATTAATTACCAAAATAGATCATATAGTCAATATAAAGGAATTCATATATCATACTTACAGATTGGATGTGTTAACTCCATAATGTTACAATTACAAAACTTCTGCTTGCTAAGCATATTCTTTAGCCCAGTAAACTGTTTCAAGGTATTTCTTAAAACCAAGCCTCTTTCAACGGCAAGATCCCAAATTGTTTGCAAAATACCCTTGTCACCAGCATAACTAGCAGAGAAACTTTTATGAATTTTGTGAGTAATCATCACCTGCTTTTAAGTAAGCGTATGCCAAACTAGTGAACACAACACTATCTCCTGATATCCCTTTGCTTTGCATTATATCAAATAATCTTTGAGCACAATCAACCCTCTCTTGCTTGCATGATCTCCGTATTAATGCCCTATAAATTGAAATATCGACAATTATACCCTTCTGATAAAACTGTCTGGTAACTTCACCAACACCTCTTCATTTTTTTGGCTGCAGCAAAGATCAACTGGCCATGAATACAGGCAGTAATTTGGAGAAAATCCATCATTAATCATAGAGAAAATAAAGTCTTTGGCATTTTCCATATCTCGAGCCTTGTAAGTAAACGAGTCAGGTGTTACAAGTGACGTTATGGGGTACAACTTTTTTTCCACTCATTTGTGATTCAACAATTTGTTTGCATCCTTTATTGTACCTTCTTCACATTTAAAAAAAAATAAAAATCGTGTTGTACGTAATAACAGTGCCAGGAAACAACCCTTCAGCTTCCATTTTTCGCGTAAACGCATAGCTTCGTCATAGCTGTTCACTCTACAAAACCCGTCAATCAAAGTAGTGTATGTCATGTGATTTGGAGTAACACCTTTGATTTCCTTAAACATCCTCATAGCCTCCTTCTTTCGACACTATTTAAAATACCCGTAGATCAGGCAAAACACATTTAAACTCCATCTCACTGATCACTTCTTCCACTTTTTCAACATCCAACAAGCATGAATCAACAAATTATATATATGCAAATTCGCAACTATCCCAATCTTCACCATTTTCTTGTAACACTTCCACATTGTATTCAACCGCTCTTTAACCAATGTATTCAACAAAACAATACAAGCATGCAAATGCAGCTTCAAACCATGAACTCTCATATTCAAACACTTGTATAGCATCTTGGGTCATCTTCATATTCGCGTAATATATCACTAACCAGCTCAAAACATGAGAAGTCACATCCGGGTCATCACAAGTACTCGCAAGCGAGTTCAAAACCGTGGGCGAAGATAAAAAGTCTCTGGCCGCAATTTTATCAAGCAGTTGGTGTGCAGTTCTGAAATATCTTTGTTTAGTGAGGATATAAACCATGGTCCAGTTGGATTATAATGCGTGTTTGTAATCAGGGTTTAGTTTAGAGGTGGCAATCACAACCCATTTAGAGAAAAATGGGTTGCTATGGGTCAAAAATAACAACTTATGGGTTGAATTGGGTTACCCCATTTGCAAAGAACAGGTCAAATGGGTCAACATATGGACTTATGTAAATCAACAAATGGGTCGAATGGGTCAACAAATGGGTCGAATGGGTCACTTAAGGGTCGGATGATAACTCAACCATCATTAGATGTCGTGTTTTTTATGATTTTATACATTTTTATATTTTTTCGTCAGTTTTAACATTTTCATCCGTTTTTTGCGCGTTTTCTTCATTTTTTCACGTTTTCGTCGTTTCTTAACGTTTTCGTCCGTTTTTTTACGTTTTCATCCGTTTTTGCGCGTTTTCGTCCGTTTTTTTACGTTTTCGTTTGTTTTTTAACGTTTTTGCGCGTTTTCGTCCGTTTTTTTTGAGTTTTCGTCCGTTTTTTTACGTTTTCGTCCGTTTTTGCGCGTTTTCGTCCGTTTTTTTACGTTTTCGGCTGTTTTTTTACGTTTTCAGCCGTTTATGCGCATTTTCGTCCATTTTTTTACGTTTTCATCTGTTTTTTTACGTTTTCGTCAATTTTTATACGTTTTCATCTGTTTTTGCGCGTTTTCGTTCATTTTTTTACGTTTTCGTCCATTTTTTTTACGTGTTCATCCGTTTTTGCGCGTTTCGTTCGTTTTTTTACGTTTTCGTCTGTTTTTTTAAGCTTTCGTCTATTTTTATACGTTTTCATCTGTTTTTGCGCGTTTACGTCTATTTTTTTACGTTTTCGTCCGTTTTTTTACGTGTTCATCCGTTTTTGCGCGTTTCGTCCGTTTTTTTACGTTTTCGTCCGTTTTTTTATGTTTTCATCCGTGTTTACGTTTTGTCCGTTTTTTTTACGTTTTCGTCCATTTTTTTTATGTTTTCGTCAATTTTTTTTACGTTTTCATCCGTTTTTTACGTTTTCGTCAGTTTTTGCACGTTTTCGTCCGTTTTTTTTACGTTTTCATCCGTTTTTACGTTTTCGTCCATTTTTCTACGTTTTCGTCCGTTTTTTTACGTTTTCGTCTGTTTATTTACGTTTTGTCTATTTTTTACGATTTTGCCCTTATTTTCCGTTTTTTTACCTTTTCGTCTGTTTTTTTACGTACAAAAACGCGCAAAGACGGATGAAAACGTAAAAACAGATGAAAACGCGCAAAAACAGATGAAAACGTAAAAAAATGGCAAAAAAAAACCGGATGAAAGAAAACGCGCAAAAACAGATGAAAACATTAAAAAAAACAGACGGAAACGTAAAAAAAGGGAAGAAAACACGCAAAAACAGACGAAAACGTAAAAAAACGAACGAAAACCTAAAAAACGGACGAAAACGTAAAAAAAATGGACGAAAACGTGCAAAAACGGATGAAAACGTATAAAATTTGACGAAAACGTAAAAAAACAGATGAAAACGTAAGATAATGGATGAAAACGCGCAAAAATGGATGAAAACGTAAAAAAATTGACGAAAACGTAAAAAAACCGGACGAAAACGTAAAAAATGGATGAAAACGCGCAAAAACGGATGAAAACGTAAAAAAAAACGGACGAAAACGCGCAAAAACGGATGAAAACGTAAAAAACGGACGAAAACGTAAAAAAATGGATGAAAACGCCCAAAAACGGATGAAAACGTAAAAAAATTGACGAAAACGTAAAAAAAGGACGA
This sequence comes from Chrysanthemum seticuspe, assembly GCA_019973895.1. NCBI lineage: Eukaryota > Viridiplantae > Streptophyta > Magnoliopsida > Asterales > Asteraceae > Chrysanthemum > Chrysanthemum seticuspe. The sequence goes on along the minus strand of BPTQ01000002.1, from coordinate 215,911,919 downwards.
AAACGCAAAAAAATAGATGAAAGCGGGCAAAAACGGATGAAAACGTAAAAAAACGGACGAAAACGCGCAAAAACAGATGAAAACGTAAAAAAACGGACGAAAACGAAAAAAACCAGCCGAAAACGCGCAAAAACGGATGAAAACGTAAAAAACGGATGAAAACGTAAGAAAACGGACGAAAACGTAAAAAAACGACGAAAACGTTAAAAAATGACGAAAACGTAAAAAACGGATGAAAACGGATGTAGCATGATTAGAGGTGAAAATGTAACGAGTCGACCCGACCCAACCCGACCCAACCCGTTTGACCCATGACCCATTCAACCCATTCTTATAGTATGACCCGTTTGACCCATGACCCATTTGACCCATAAACCATTTGACCCATGACCCAAACCGACCCGACCCGACCCGACCCATTTGCCACCTCTAGTTTAGTTCAACCCATTTGAAGAAATTGTGGGAAACATTTGAAAACGAGTCGATTTTCGAAAGGTTGTGAAGAATGTGATTGATTGTGGTTAAGGTTACGAGTGAGCCGAGATTCGGTCTTAATAGATTATCCCAGGAGCATGATTTTAGTGTAACTGCTAATACTGGTTTTAGTAATTTGATTTCATAGGTAACATGTTTTAGATTGGCCATGATTTGACAAAACAAATGACTACTAGTTCTATGGGTTTGTGTGGTCTTTTGTTTCTGTGTTGGATTGTGTTTCAGTAACTAAAACAAACACCTTTATATACCTTTTGGTGATAATATTGCTGACCAAAAAGAGGCAGAAGTCTGATAGCTTTTTATGTTTTATTTTCACTTGAAGTCACAACTACTTTCAAAGTTTAAATGTTGTTTCTTTTAGTTAATACATCACCACGTATGGTTTTTGGAAGGAAAAGGTACCAATTCTTTGCAAATTTAACTTTTTGGTAGTTGAAAACATTATTTCTTACATCTTCACTGACTAATTATTTCTTACCCAAAAACAGGGACGGATCTATGTAGGAAGTGTGGGGGGCCGGTGTCCCCGATTGCTAGTCGAAAAGTTGAGATTATAGTGTAAACTTTTTTTAATTTTGAAATTTTTTCGAAAGTGACCCCCACCAAAAACTCAAATTGACCCCACCCACTTAATAAAATCCAAAATTTAACACTATAAAGTCCTATAAATCCTTCATCTCTAAGTAAAAATACATGATTTATCATTACGATCCTAATTTTTTCTTTCGCATTTTATTGTTATTGTAGAAAAAAAATTTTGCCCCCCACATCCTATTTTTCTGGGTCCGTCACTGCCCAAAAGACATGCTAGCTTTTGTACATAGGAGCATGCAACATAAAGGTTCAGTTATGATATACGAAAACATGAATCACATTTTTTTCTCAGGGCATTCATTTTTTCATGAATATTCATAGCTGAGTCTACTGAAAGAGGGACCAGCTCATCGTAGTGATTAAAAATACCACTAGATCGAGCACCAATGATTTCGTATCTGGTCAAAATCTTGGCTAATTGATCAAAGTGGGTAGCTCCAGTAGACCCATAGATCATGGAACAAATAGGGTGGCCTCACGCCTAAACAGAGAGGAGGGTACTATTCTTGCTTGTTGAATTGAAGGTATACCACACACAGAGGATGAAAAACTTGCTCAACTCTAAAGGAGAGGAATGAAATAGCCCGACTGTAAATTATGTTGATGAGGTTCTTGACGTGCTCCGACTTTAGGGGTTTAATGAAATACTCAATAGCTCATTCGTCTTGGCAACTACACATATGTCCACACAAAAAAGCAAGAATCAGTAAAGAATGTACTTCCTAATTTTTGTGGTGCTTTTTTTTTAAGAATAATTTTTGAACCGCAAGCATGCCACTTGAGACTAGGGATGACAACGGGGCGAAGAATGTCAGGGATCATATTTCCCATCCCCATCCCCGTTTTCACTCTCCATCCCCATCCCCACCGGGGAATTGCTTTATATCCCCACCCCCATCCCCAATGGGGATCGAGGATCCCAGCGGGGATTCGAGAATTTTCCACCCTTATGAAATAACATAAAAATTCTACAAACTCGTCGAAAATATAAATAATTTTGACTCATAAAGTGTCTCAAAAAATGTACCTACATCGCATATAGTTGTATTAATTACAATTCCAATTCAACTTTAAACACATTAACCATTATAACATCACATATAATATAAAAAAATGTATCATATGTGTGTATTCGGATACAATAGTTAAGTAATATGTAGTTGATGTTTATACTTCTTATTCTAAAGGTGCTTGATTCTATAAATATCACATATGTATAAATATATACATGTCTATACTCATAAATATATATACATATACATATACAAGTTAATTGAGTATGTATATATATAAATTCTAAATACTTATACACTAGAAAGATCCGGGTCGGGGCCGGGTTCGAGGATATATGTTATCCCCATACCAGCCCCATCCCCGATTTTATATTTTGGGGATTCCCCATCCCCGGTCAACTCGGGGATTCTCCAGTCAAATCGGGTTTGGGGATCGGGTCCTCATCGGGTACAGATTTTTTTGCCATCCCTACTTGAGACGCTCTTGGACATCCTCTGATGACATGAAGGCTGCAGGAATGTTTTTCCGAGTGGTTGATTTCTATTTTATTAAGATCAGTCAAACAATTATTTTGACGTAGATTAGCTTCTTCAAATAATGCCAGACTAATTAAATCATAACTTGACCATTTACAAACCTTTATATGAGCGGGAAGGTTTGGCAAGTGAGGTGCATGTGCACTGTTTTAAACTGGTCACGTGACATCATCCAACGAACTCCCAAAATAACTTTGGCACCCAAATGGTAGTTTAGATAAGAGATTAATTTTAAATGATAGTTCAGTCTTAATTTGTATCTCAATTTCCCTCTCCTGTATTCCTATAAACATTTAATCATTCAACTAATAAAATTACCACTTGAGATTCTATTCTTGTTCTTGAATCTTTAGTATATTTTTAGTGCTTCTTCCAATTAGTTATAAATTCAGAAAGGACATTACAAATGGTATCAGAGCCCTTTCTTAGAGCTCCGAACATCTTTGACAAAGTTTGTTAAGTTTCCGGCGTATCTGTTCATTTTTCGGCGATTCTGTTACTTTTCCGGCGAAGATTTTTTTCAAGAAACAAAGTGCTACACTGGTACACTGTTTAGAGTCTATGATATCCGTTCAGAAATACGACCAAGCTGTCAAGTATTAATCGCGACCACAAGAACAACAATTAGTGTTTAAATCCCCTGTTTTCGGATTAATGGACAGTTTTGTTTGACTTGAAGTTGGCAAACAACGGTTAGAGGTTGTTAGTGATTACACAATTGAAGACGAAGGAGTAGTAACTGACAACAAGATTCATTCATACATCAAGAAATTGCATATTGACAATGACACCATCAACAAGAATCACAATTGGTTCTTCAAGTATGGATGATGCTACCAGACAACTCATTACTGAAACTGTGACAACTGAAGTTCAAGAAGCAGTTGCAGCAGCCACGACAACAATGCAACAACGTTTAGATGAGGTTCTTTTAGGCAAGAACTGTTGGCTGGTCCATTGAAAAATCCAAATAACAGTGGGGGGGTTGGTAACCAAACACATAGGGTAAATGGTTATAGCAGACTCACCAAATTAGAGTTTCCTAGGTTTAATGAGGAGGATGTTAAAGGATGGTTATATAGGTGTAATCAGTTCTTTGAATTGGATAATGTGGCTCATAATCAAAAGGTCAAGATTTCTTCAATTCACTTGTATGATAAGGCACTGGATCGGCACAAACATATTGAGAAGAGAAATGGCGTAGAAGTGGCATTCGAGAGGTATAAGGAAGGAAGATTTGGAGCAATAATGGAAGATCCAATGGCTGATTTGATGGATCTCAGACAAGATGGTAAGAATTGTATATTAGGATTAATTTGATGCATTACTTAATAAAGTAGATATTACTGAGTCACAAGTTATTGGAATGTTCTTAGCTGATATGCAGTCTGATATTGCTATGATGGTAAGGACGTTTAAGCCAAGAACTTTTTCTGACACTTATTGTTTAGTAAATCTTCAAGAAGCCACAAATGAAGCAAGGGTTAAGTGTAAACCAATATCCACATGCTATAGGTACAATACTAATGCTAATGTTGCAAATAATGGTAGTAGTACTAGTGCAAGTAGTAGCAACAATAGACCTTTATTGGCCTTACCACCACTTCAAACTACCACTGCTAGACCAGTTGTTAGTAACACTACTCCAGGAAGAAGGCAATTGAGTAGGAGGGAGTTTGATGAAAAGAGAGCCAAGAATCAATGTTACTATTGTGATCATAGATATGTTCCTGGCCATAAATGTAGTGGACAATTGTTTGTGTTGGAAGTTTTCACTGGTTTAGAAGAGGACGAGATTGATTCAGGAGAAGAGGAGTGTTTGGCACAAGAGGTAAAACCATTGATTCAGGACCAAATGCCCTAAATTTCTTTGAATGCTCTATTTGGGATACCTACTTATCACATAATAAGAGTCAGAGGTCAAGTGAGCAAACAACCTATTCATATTTTAGTAGATTCAGGAAGCACTCATAACTTTTTGGGTTTACAAAAGGCCACAAGTTTAGGATGCAACTTGAAGAGTACTTTCCCTTTACAAGTATTTGTAGCTGGTGGATCTCAGTTGCTTAGTCAGTATGAATGCAAGTCATTTCAGTGAAAAATGCAGGGTGAGACATTTGAAGCAGACTGTATGATACTTCCTTTGGGTGGGTGTGAAATGGTATTGGGAATTCAGTTTTTGTCCACTCTTGGAGACATGAAGTGCAACTTTAAGGAGTTAAGAATGGAGTTTAAGTACTTAGGAAAGAAGATCATTTTGAGAGGTACATGACAGTCTGAGTTGTAGTGGTTACGAGGAAGATAATTGCAAAAACAAACAGATGGTCCAATGAAGGAATGTATACTATTTAGCTATCAGCCTCATTAAATTTGATGCAAGGAAGTATTGATGTAGATAATGTGCAAACTGATACCCGTATGCTATTAAAATAGCATGATGATATGTTTGTTGTCCTAAGTTGTTTACCACCTTAGAGAAGTTTAGATCACAAAATTCCATTGAAAGAGGGAGTAAATTCAGTGAATATTAGACCTTCCAGATACCCTCCTGCACAAAAGGATACAATTGAAGTAATGGTCAAGGAGTTATTGGACACAAGAGTCATCAGGTAGAGCAATTGTCCCTTTTCTTCATCCATTGTTATGGTTAAAAAAAGGATGGATCATGGAGAATGTGTATTGATTACATGAAACTCAATTAGTAGACTATTAAGGACAAGTTTCCTATACCAATGATAGATGAGCTAATTGATGAGCTACATGGGCTAAGGTGTTTTTTAAGTTAGATCTTAGGTCTGGTTATCACCAGATAAGGATGAATGAAGAAGACATATATAAGACTCAAAACACATGATGGCCACTATGAATTTCTGGTTATGCCCTTTGGTCTCACCAATGCCCCATCCACTTTTCAAGCCCTTATTAATAACATTTTCAGAAAGTTTCTAAGGAAGTTCACATTGGTCATTTTTGATGACATTCTAGTATACAATTCATCATTAGAAGATCATTTGATTCCTCTGAAACAGGTGTTAGAAGTGACGAGGGAACATACATTGTATGCAAAAATGAGTAAGTGTGTGTTTGGCACAACACAAGTGAAGTACTTAGGCCATATAACTTCTGGAAAAGGGGTAGCCACAGATCCAAACAAGATCAAAGCAATGTTAGATAGGCCAATTCTAGTCAATGTTAAATAGTTGAGTGGGTCTCTATGGCGTATTGGCTACTACAAGAAATTTGTGAGAGGCTATGCTGCATAACTCAACTACTGAATGCATTGTGACAAAAGAATGCAGTCCAGTAGACTGAACATGCTACTTTAGCTTTCAAAAGGATACAACAAGCTATGGTAAAGTCACCAGTTCTGGCTTTACCCAACTTTGAGGAGGAATTCATCATTGAAACATATACATTAGGCCATGGTATAGGAGCAGTTTTGCAACAGAAGGGTCACCCAATTGCTTTTCCAAGTAAGACTTTGGCTCCTAAACATCATTCTCTCTCTACCTATGAAAAAGAATTATTAGTTGTGGTTCTAGCTTTACAAAAGTGGAGAGGTTATCTCTTGGACAGACATTTCAAAATTAAGACTGATCACTTCAGTCTCAACTATATGCTAGACCAGAGAATCAGAACCCCATTTCAGTCTAAATGGCTCCCAAATTACTTGGCTTTTATTATGAAATTGAGTATAATAAGGGAAAAGAAAATTTTGTGGCAGATGCTTTATCAAGAGTCCAACAACATGGTCAACTAATCCAAGTTGTGTTGTCTACAAGTAATAATGAGCTAGTAGAAGAGGTCAAAGCAATTTGGAGTACTGATCCAAAGTTAAAGGCTGTCATTGAATACTTTCTACAAGGAAGTGGATCAAATTCAAAGTATACATGGTCTGCTAATGAGCTAAGGAGGAAAGGCAGGTTGGTGGTGGGCAACAATGAAGCTGTAAGGTTGAAGTTAATTGGTCATTTCCATAGTTCTGATATAGGTGGTCATTCTGGGGTACAAGCTACTATGAAAAGGCTTAGATCTTACTTCTATTGGAAAGGACTTAGAAAAATGGTGAAACAACAGATCCTCTTGTGTGATGCTTGTTAGAGAAACAAGTCAGACTTAGTTGCTTACCCTGGTCTTTTGCAACCCTTATCTATTCCAACCAAGGTGTGGCAGGACATATCAAAGGATTTCATTAAGGCTCTTTGTGGGTCTCAAAGGAAAACAATTATCATGGTAGTGGTGGACAGGCTCACTAAGTATGCACATTTTATTCCTTTGATCCATCCCTTCAATGTTGCACAGGTACCACAAGATTTCCTTAATAATGTCTATAAGCTTCATGGTTTACCCTCTTCTATTGTCAGTGAAAAAAAATAAGGTTTTCCTAAGTCTGTTTTGGCAATCATTGTTCAAAGTCCTTAAGGTTAAATTGTGCATGTCTACATCTTATCACCCTCAAAGTGATGGATAAACTAAAGCTGTAAACACGCGTTTGGAAACCTACTTAAGGTGTATGACTGGTGAGAAACTTGAGGAGTGGTCAAATTGCTGAATATTGGTATAATACCAATTTACATAACTCAATTAACACTACCCCATTTGAAGCCTTGTATGGACAATAACCTCCTATGCATATTCCCTATGTGTCAAAAGATAGCTCAGTGGAGTCAGTTGACAGGACTTTACAAGCTAGGAACAAATCATTGCAATACTTAAGTTTCATTTGAAGAAAGCTCATGATAGAATGAAGTTGTACGCTGATCAAAAGATGAGTGATAGGGAGTTCTCAGTGGGTGATTGTGTGTATTTGAAACTCTAAGCATATAGACAGTTAACTGTGAGGATGCCTAGACAACATAAGCTATCTGCAAACTTTTATGGTCCATTCAAGATATTGGAAAATTTTGGCAAAGTGGCTTATAGGTTAGAATTACCAAGTTCAGCTCAAGTACACTCAGTTTTCCATGTCTCAAAGCTTAAGAAATGTCATTCCTAAGAGGTGGTTATGGGAGAATTTCTAATGTGTGATTCAGAAGGTGTGATAGATGCTACTCTTTAAAAGTTGTTGGATAGGAAATTGGCAAAACAAGGCAATATAGTTGTGGTATATGGCTTGGTACAGTGGAGCAATGACAATACAGATGATATGAGCGGGAAGGTTTGGCATGTGAGGTGCATGTGCACAGTTTTAAACTGGTCACGTGAGGTGCACGTGACATCATCCAACCAACTCCCAAACTAACTTTGGCGCCAAAATGGTAGTTTAAATAAGAGATTAGTTGAATTATATTCCAGTCTTGATTTGTATCTCAATTTCCCTTTCTTGTAATTCTCTAAACATTCAATCATTCAACTAATAAAACTACCATTTGAGATTCTATTCTTGTTCTTAACTCTTTAGTTTAGTTTTAGTTCTTCTTCCAATTTGTTATAAATTCAAGAAGGACATTACACTTTAAGATGCAAAGTAACTTCAATCCTGACATCTCTTTCATATCATGATCTGTGACTATGAGATCAATGTCATTGAAAAAACTGTTTGGATTTGAAGATGTTAGACGAGTTAATGGAAATAAGTGTCTTTTTTCTCTGTGTTACAGTCAAGTCTTGAAAGGTAGTTTATGGTAATGATCTATACTACTTTATAATGTATTTAGGACATCTATATTTAGAAGTCTTAAAAAAATAAGACAAAAAACCTTTCTATAATAAGAAATTAACAAGACAATAATGTGGTCAAGACATTTAATGTAGTCAATTAATTAACTGGTCAATAAATACAATTAATGCAATTATTAAAACACCCCTTACATAAGAAATATAGATTATCAAGCATATTGTACAACCTACTCAAACACAATTATTAAATGCCACTAATACAAATAATAAAGCACATTATACAAATATTCAAGTCCGAACGAGCAACGGCCAAACGGGCTCGAGCCAGAACGAGCATGGGCCAAACGGGCTCTATCCTGAACGAGCATGAGATAAATGAAATTCTTGATATCCGTAAATTTATTGTCAAAAATAACATAATAAACTAAAATACATGATTTATCGAGAAATTTTATTTCGAGGTACCCGTCGCTGCAACGCGCGGGTACCCTTCTAGTATACATTAATGTGTTATAGTTAAGACATGATACTATCATTAAAGTTAAAATTAACATACATTAATTTATAGCAATAATTATGTAATGGAGTGTAATGGTCAGGTTAAAAGAAAAGGTATAGTGAGCGTCAAACATATGTTATTTTTTTAAGCTGCTGTCAATTATCCTCCCATTTTCTTATGAATACATACATAATCAGAATGATGAAATTTAGGATTTAGATGAACAAGATATTAGAATGACAATTAGATGTGAAAACATAATCAAAATATTGCACCGATAAAAATAAAACTTAAACAAAGAAGTGCAAAAATCAGGTTTCTTACCCCTAATCCGGTATCTTCTCCATCTTCCCGAAAACGCAAATACTCCAAAATCTTTTATCCAATGTCGAAGGATTTAGCTGCAAAACGAAATTCAACATTTAATGCAATTTAACAGTAAAAAAAGTAAAAATCCTTAAAGCCTAGTTGAAGAAACCTTCGCATGATTGTTTAGTAACTATCCTCTATGCTAGTAAGCTTGTGGGAGAGCAACAAAACCGAAAAACCAAACCAAAAACCAAAAAACCGAAAAATCGAAAAAAATGCTCCAAAATAACCGAACCAATTAAAAAAACGAGCGGTTTATTTTTAAAAAGCCAAAATTTTGGTTCAGTTTTTGTTTTAATATGAAAACCCAAACCGAAAATACTAATATTCATAAAACGAAAAAAACATATATATATTTTGGTTTTGATACAAGTTATCACCAAAGTCCAAAAATGTCACACCCCCAAATTACCTGTTTTGCAGCGGAATGGAATTCCTGGGGGTTGACTGTCATAGCATCACAGTTACAATTATATTGAACGACCTAAAGTGTCGTTTGAAAAGCACATCGTTTGATATAATAAAATATTCAGAGTTTACAAAAGATAGGTCCCAAATGAAAATCATCATACATATGTGCAGAAATAAGTTTGTTACAAGCCAAACAATGTTTTTAAAGTGCATAAATCCCATGTGAGACGCATCGTCACCACGACTCTATGATAAGTCCACATGCATGCCATGAAGTGTATGCCTTAGATACCTGAGATAAAACATGCTAAAAGTGTCAACACAAAGGTTGAGTGATTTCATAGAGTTGGTGTTGTCATGAAAAGCCTTGAAAGAATGTTCATGTAGCAAAGGCATTACAAATCCACTCAGTTCCAAGTTCCGCCCATACAAAACTTGCAACTTGTGTGTTTACAACCCATTGCCAAAATATGTATAGTTTATGTTCAAGCGCATGATGTCAAATGAATTCACATAATAGTACATTACTTAATGTATCAATATTCAATTGATATAACACATATGAGTGTTGTTTCAAATAGTTCTGTTAGCCTCGCTAAAGTGAAGTCATTACGGGAATTGCATTAGTTTCTTCTTTTACTCATTCACAAGGACTAGTTTAGTCAATAGTGCTAAGTTAGGCTTGTTGAAGTATATATACCCCTCCTAGTCCCAACTAGGAGGGTAGGAAGTTCATTTTTTGTAAAGAAGTGTGTGTGGTTTCTTCTTCTTCTCTCTAGAAACACACACATCTTCCCTTTACTTTAACCTAAATAATACCATGTCTTATTCATTCTTTGAGCTTCCCCGACCCCCCGAACCACATAAATCACTAGTATTATCGGTCCTACAAGTTCCACGACCATTAGTTCATGATTATACCAAGTCCGCTAGTACATGATTATACCAAGTCCGCTAGTACATGATTATACCAAGTACGCTAGTACAACATTATAACAAGACCGCTAGTTCAACAATATACCAAGACCGCTAGACCGTGGTCATACCAAGTCAGTTAGCCCAATGATTTATGATATAGAAGTTCTAAGTATGGCAATACTGTTACTTCGCATGACTAAACTTTCAGTTCAGATAAACACATAGTTTGCAAATAGACATGAATGTCATAAAAGTTGATGAGCATGTATCTCCCCCAAAAGTAGTATAAAAACAATTGAAAATGGGGCTATGGAAACTCACCTGATGCAATGATTATGATGATAAAAGTGGATACACTGAAATGAGGTGCAATCTCTAACTGCAACCTAGTATGAATGATATGTTCTAATGTAAGTCATGAAACAATGTCGTACATGCAAATCCACATGTAATCTATACCACTTGTGCAGTTTTGAAAATAGAGTTTATCGTCGAAATATATGTTTATGACATCTTGTCAAGTTACAAAATAATTTACAAGTATTTACGTTGAAACAACATCCTACGATAGTCGTTTAGTGATTTATCAAGAAATTATAGTTTTTCGTCGCAAAACAATATAATTTGACAATTCATGAAAGTGACTAAATGGCCTCGAAAAGCTAGTCGTAAAATGGTGAATATCGAGTGTTAGGAAACAAACTCAATGGTTTTGGAAATCTTGTCACATCATCTCAAAGTCTTACCTTTTAAGTTTTGATCATAGAGGTCTCGATCATGGAGAAAAACATAGGTGAAGTAGGGTACTTGGACTAAAAATATTGTTTAAAGGTAGTTTTCGGCAAAGTCTGAGTGACCGTATTTTATTCGTTACAACTCCGTTTGACGAACGGTTGGACATTTTGGAAAATAAGCTAGGTGAAATTACTTTTACTAGAAGACATCGTTTTCTAAAAAGTATTCTATCGATGTTAAAAACGACTCTCAACATGGTCACTCGCGACAATAATTTTGGCTATTAGAAAATATATATGTAAGTGTTTTATACTTGTATAAAAAGTTACGATAACCTTGTTTAAAATGTGAATAACTTAGTCGTTATAAGTCCGTTTTCTACGTTTTATATGTCCTTAGCTTCGTGTTAAAGTATACTAATATATTTTCGATAAATCGACTCATTTAGATAACGCTTAAGACTCATTTTTGACCCTTAAAAATCTGGACAGCATGCTGTTTTTCCGGAAAATATAGTTTTCGTCGTTAAACTTGAAAATAGCATAACTTCTTCGTTAAATCCGTTTTAACCAGTTCAAGCGACCACGGTTTCGTTTTAAAGTATATTTTCTGAATTTCTAGCCCAAAATATTTTATAAACTATCGAATTGTCCAGATTTCACAAAAATGATCAGACCACTATTTATTGTTGTCGAAATTGATTTTTCTCGCGTAATACTTATTCTAACCACTTCAAATCAACATCAAATCTATTCTAAACCTACCATACACCTTCTTAGGGTGTCATGGGTTCCTAGACATCATCAAAAATGATATTTTTCAAGGGATTAATTATAGGATGGTATATACTAATTATAAGTACTAAAAACATTAAAAGTGGTATAGATACTCATATAACTTGCATGTTTTCTTTCAAGCATATAAAAAATAACCAAAGTATGAATATGAAAGATTAAAAATGATCATGAAATGCTTACTAGTATGATGATGAGGTTTATGGAACAAGGTTTTTTCCTAATAACCATAGGTTTTTATTGCAAAACCTTAATTAAGAGTATACTAGAGTGTATAAAATAACTTGATCCTTGAAAATTTTGGCTTTCTTCTTGCTCTTCTTCCTTGGCCGGTTATACAAGAGAAATGGGGAGAGAGTTTTTAATTTTTTTACACCTTAGGATATGTGTATGTATGTGTATATGTTTGTATATAATTAAAACAATACATGTGTTAAGCCTATACTTGTATATGTGTAAGTGCTAGAGAAGATTTTTGTGTAAAATATTGTTGTGTCATCTTCTTTTGGTCGACAAGAAGAAAAGAAAAAGAAAGGTGGTGAGTTTTGTATGACAAAGACATTTAAATGTAAGTATATTAGGTAATTTGTGTGTATAATTAAGTATTTAGGGTAGCGTTAGCTAACAATTAATTTTAACGGAACAAAATAAAATATTTCGAAGTCATAAAAATTATAAAAATACATTTCTTACAAGAATTGAGTGAAATAATAATTATCGAGTAGTATTTACGAAAACCGTCGTATATATTTATACATAACAATTTAGGGTTTTATATCAGACAGGTTACCAAACTTTCCCACTTTTTTCGCCTAAGTTACCAAACTTTCATTTTGTTCACTTAGGTTACTGAACTTTAATCTATACCACTTGTGCAGTTTTGAAAATAGAGTTTATCGTCGAAATATATGTTTATGACATCTTGTCAAGTTACAAAATACTTTACAAGTATTTACGTTGAAACAACATCTTACGATAGTCGTTTAGTGATTTATCAAGAAATTATAGTTTTTCGTCGCAAAACAATATAATTTGACAATTCATGAAAGTGACTAAAAGGCCTCGAAAAGCTAGTCGTAAAATGATGAATATCGAGTGTTAGGAAACAAACTCAATGGTTTTGGAAAGCTTGTCATATCATCTCAAAGTCTTACCTTTTAAGTTTTGATCATAGAGGTCTCGATCATGGAGAAAAACAAAGGTGAAGTAGGGTACTTGGACTAAAAATATTGTTTAAAGGTAGTTTTCGGCAAAGTTTGAGTGACCGTATTTTATTCGTTACAACTCCGTTTGACGAACGGTTGGACATTTTGGAAAATAAGCTAGGTGAAATTACTTTTACTAGAAGACATCGTTTTCTAAAAAGTATTCTATCGATGTTAAAAACGACTCTCAACATGGTCACTCGCGACAATAATTTTGGCTATTAGAAAATATATATGTAAGTGTTTTATACTTGTATAAAAAGTTACGATAACCTTGTTTAAAATGTGAATAACTTAGTCGTTATAAGTCCGTTTTCTACGTTTTATATGTCCTTAGCTTCGTGTTAACGTATACTAATATATTTTTGATAAATCGACTCATTTAGATAACGCTTAAGACTCATTTTTGACCCTTAAAAATCTGGACAGTATGCTGTTTTTCCGGAAAATATAGGAAGACATGAGGAAGTGTCGTTACGGCTATATATGATTAAGAGTGTATAAACATCGCGATGGAGAAAATATTGGAAGAATATCTCCGATGAGCATTACTTTGACTTTTAGGAATATGTGAACAATTTTCTTGCACTAAGATTTATAAATAACTGCTCCCAACATAACATGATCCCTCCAGAATTAGACATAGTTAGCAAGGCTATGTATACTTAAGGAACGATAATGTAACGTTCGGTTTAGTTGTTATAACTCTCAATGTTTACATAGATTTAAACCATGTCGTTCAATTGGTAGTTAAAGTAAAGGAAGTAAAATCCTTGCAAGTGATAACAAATCAGAAAGGAAAAGGAAGTACGATAGATGAGAATATTTTACAACGAGTGGTTTATCAAACAGTAATACATCTTAAGTCATAAAAATCCGAATACTAGGAAAGAAATAAGCTTAGTACGACATAGTGCATAAGGAAATAAGACTGTTAGTTTCTAAACTTCTTCAGTCTTCCTCGTTGTTGATACCTTGGTGAGCTTCTCCTCCTTCTAACATGTATGCTTCCCCATGAGTACCTTTAACTTGTTGACCTTGGTTTTGGTGACATTGGTTCCGATAGTGTCCTTGCTCCCCACATTCGTAACATGTAACTATGGCATTGCCTCTGCAATTCCTGGCAAGGTGTCCCGGTTTTTGACACTTGTAGCACTTAGCAGGGCAAAGACCCAAGTGATGAAACTTACATCGATTACATAGTGGGTAGGTTCCAGCATAACCTCTGCCTTCTATTGGTGCAACAACATAAACCATTGCAGCTTCTTGCCTTCTATTCTGTTGTTGGTGATGGTTAGTGTTACGGTTTTGGTTGTCGTTATTATAACCTCCCTGGTCATTTTCCCATTTCCTTTTGTTGTTGCCAGTTTGGTTGTTGTTGTTGATGATGTGATTGTTGATAATATTTTCCCCTTTCACAACTTGAGCCATGAGTTTTTGAGTTATCCTGATAGTCTCTTCAATTGTTTGTGGATCGGAAGAGGTTACATCTCCTTGAATACATTGTGGAAGTCCTCCAATGAAGTTTTCCAGTAATTTCTCATTGTCCGAAACCATCGATGGACATAGTGCAACCAACTCTTGAAACCTCCTGATGTAGGTCTCGATGTCATAACCAACAGTCACTAACTCATAGAATTCCATTTCCAATTTCTTCACCTCAGTGCGCGGACAATACTTCTTAGTTACCAACTTCTTGAATTCATCCCACGTGAGCTTGTAATCATTTTCAATACCAATAGGCTGCGCATATGAATTCCACCATGACATTGCGCCATCTAAGAGTGTACCAGTGGCGAACTTTACCTTGCAGTCATCTGGGCAATTGCATAGAAGAAATACAGACACCATCTTCTCAAACCAACGGATCATAGCAGTGGCTCCTTCTATGCCTTTGAACTTTGTGGGATCACAGTTCTTAAAGTCCTTATATGTACAATTTCGAATTCCAGACCCTCCTGCAGCTTCTATAGCAGCAGCAAGTCTAGCAGTTTCAGCATCAGCCGCGGCCTCGGCAGCAGCAGCTACCGTTGCTCGTTCTTTCCTTAGTGCCTCGGCTATACTATCCTCTACATACTCTTGGATAGCACCTGGTGTCATTTCTGGTGCAGCTTTCTTTGGTGCCATAACTCTTCAAAATAAGAGGAAAGGTGAGACGTAGCAAAGTCCTATGTTAAGAATAAGCGCTCTAAAGAGATGTGATAGGAGGTGAGAAATTTGAGGTTACTTTTCAAAATGAGTGATGATTTAGTGACTTAGTGTGTGAATAGCGTGTAACTCGACATGTTAGTGATGAAACAAAGGAGTGAGAGCGACTTCACCCTCCTTGAAGGTTTTATCTCAGCATTCGATGCTATCGGTGATGAGTCAACTGATGTTAAAATTGTGATAGGGAATGACAAGGCATTCTCCACGTTGGAGTCTGAAGAAAGGATAAAGGAATGGGTATTTGAAGGCATCCATGTGAGAATCGATATGAAATGAAAATAAATAACTCGCAAAATGTATGTATAAACCGCATGTAAAGTGAAAATGCACTTATGATGAAATGATGAGATGCTATGATGATGTAGTTATAGTCTAGGGTCAAAGATGCAACCTAGTTCTCTATAACTGAAGCTCTGATACCAATCTGTCACACCTCCAAATTACCTGTTTTGCAGCGGAATGAAATTACTGGGCGTTGACTGTCATAGCATCACAGTTACAATTATATTGAACGACCTAAAGTGTCGTTTGAAAAGCACATCGTTTGATATAATAAAATATTCAGAGTTTACAAAAGATAGGTCCCAAATGAAAATCATCATGTGCAGAAATAAGTTTGTTACAAGCCGAACGATGTTTTTAAAGTGCATAAATCCCTTGTGAGACGCGTCGTCACCACGACTCTATGATAAATCCACATGCATGCCATGAAGTGTATGCCTTAGATACCTGAGATAAAACATGCTAAAAGTGTCAGCACAAAGGTTGAGTGAGTTCATAGAGTTGGTGTTGTCATGAAAAGCCTTGAAAGAATGTTCATGTAGCAAAGGCATTACAAATCCACTCAGTTCCAAGTTCCGCCCATACAAAACTTGCAACTTGTGTGTTTACAACCCATTGCCAAAATATGTATAGTTTATGTTCAAACGCATGATGTCAAATGAATTCACATAATAGTACATTACTTAATGTATCAATATTCAATTGATATAACACATATGAGTGTTGTTTCAAATAGTTCCACGACCATTAGTTCATGATTGTACCAAGTCCGCTAGTACATTATACCAAGTCCGCTAGTACAACATTATAACAAGACCACTAGTTCAACAATATACCAAGACCGATAGACCGTGGTCATACCAAGTCAGTTAGCCCAATGATTTATGATATAGAAATTATAAGTATGGCAATACTGTTACTTCGCATGACTAAACTTTCAGTTCAGATAAACACATAGTTTGAAAATAGACATGAATGTCATAAAAGTTGATGAGCATGTATCTCCCCCAAAAGTAGTATAAAAACAATTGAAAATGGGGCTATGGAAACTCACCTAATGCAATGATTATGATGACAAAAGTGGATACACTGAAATGAGGTGCAATCTCTAACTGCAACCTAGTATGAATGATATGTTCTAATGTAAGTCATGAAACAATGTCGTACATGCAAATCTACATGTAATCTATACCACTTGTGCAGTTTTGAAAATAGAGTTTATCGTCGAAATATATGTTTATGACATATTGTCAAGTTACAAAATACTTTACAAGTATTTACGTTGAAACAACATCCTACGATAGTCGTTTAGTGATTTATCAAGAAATTATAGTTTTTCGTCGCAAAACAATATAATTTGACAATTCATGAAAGTGACTAAAAGGCCTCGAAAAGCTAGTCGTAAAATGATGAATATCGAGTGTTAGGAAACAAACTCAATGGTTTTGGAAAGCTTGTCACATCATCTCAAAGTCTTACCTTTTAAGTTTTGATCATAGAGGTCTCGATCATGGAGAAAAACAAAGGTGAAGTAGGGTACTTGGACTAAAAATATTGTTTAAAGGTAGTTTTCGGCAAAGTTTGAGTGACCGTATTTTATTCGTTACAACTCCGTTTGACGAAAGGTTGGACATTTTGGAAAATAAGCTAGGTGAAATTACTTTTACTAGAAGACATCGTTTTCTAAAAAGTATTCTATCGATGTTAAAAACGACTCTCAACATGGTCACTCGCGACAATAATTTTGGCTATTAGAAAATATATATGTAAGTGTTTTATACTTGTATAAAAAGTTACGATAACCTTGTTTAAAATGTGAATAACTTAGTCGTTATAAGTCCGTTTTCTACGTTTTATATGTCCTTAGCTTCGTGTTAACGTATACTAATATATTTTTGATAAATCGACTCATTTAGATAACGCTTAAGACTCATTTTTGACCCTTAAAAATCTGGACAGTATGCTGTTTTTCCGGAAAATATAGTTTTCGTCGTTAAACTTGAAAATAGCATAACTTCTTCGTTAAATCCGTTTTAACCCGTTCAAGCGACCACGGTTTCGTTTTAAAGTATATTTTCTGATTTTCTAGCCCAAAATATTTTATAAACTGTCGAATTGTTCAGATTTCACAAAAATGATCAGACCACTATTTATTGTTGTCGAAATTGATTTTTCTCGCGTAATACTTATTCTAACCAATTCAAATCAACATCAAATCTATTCTAAACCTACCATACACCTTCTTAGGGTGTCATGGGTTCCTAGACATCATCAAAAATGATATTTTTCAAGGGATTAATTATAGGATGGTATATACTAATTATAAGTACTAAAAACATTAAAAGTGGTATAGATACTCATATAACTTGCATGTTTTCTTTCAAGCATATAAAAAATAACCAAAGTATGAATATAAAAGATTAAAAATGATCATGAAATGCTTACTAGTATGATGATGAGGTTTATGGAACAAGGTTTTTTCCTAATAACCCTAGGTTTTTATTGCAAAACCTTAATTAAGAGTATACTAGAGTGTATAAAATAACTTGATCCTTGAAAATTTTGGCTTTCTTCTTGCTCTTCTTCCTTGGCCGGTTATACAAGAGAAATGGGGAGAGAGTTTTTAATTTTTTTACACCTTAGGATATGTGTATGTATGTGTATATGTTTGTATATAATTAAAACAATACATGTTTTAAGCCTATACTTGTATATGTGTAAGAGCTAGAGATGATTTTTGTGTAAAATATTGTTGTGTCATCTTCTTTTGGTCGACAAGAAGAAAAGAAAAAGAAAGGTGGTGAGTTTTGTATGACAAAGACATTTAAATGTAAGTATATTAGGTAATTTGTGTGTATAATTAAGTATTTAGGGTAGCGTTAGCTAACAATAAATTTTAACGGAACAAAATAAAATATTTCGAAGTCATAAAAATTATAAAAATACATTTCTTACAAGAATTGAGTGAAATAATAATTATCGAGTAGTATTTACGAAAACCGTCGTATATATTTATACATAACAATTTATATACAAAATAAATTGAAAATATCATGTGAACTAATAATATAATTTTTATAGTCTTAAAATGAGTATAAAAATATATTAGGATTATTTTTGGAAGTGTCAGATCAAATTTTCAAAATAATTGATTATGCGATAGCGTTTATTTAATAGGAAAATAAACGTTTAATGAAATATGCAAAACCATGCATGTACTAATATGATGATGATATTACCAATGATATGTAGACTAAATCTAGTCTATATGAAATGTACTCGATGATGTTTCACGAATACACAGCTAAACCCTTACGGTTACGCGTATTTGATACTCGTAAACCTAGTTTACGAAAAAGGATGAATAGTGAATCATGAATAGTGATTTTTCTCCGAGAGTGAATAGTGTTTCATGAATAGTAAAATTTTGAAATACGTTCTCAGAATATCAAATCGACTTCAAAAATGATGAATAGTAAAATGATGAATAGTAAATTCCCGAGATGAATAGTAAAATTTTCTAAGCTTGTAAAATGACCTGAAATTACGAGTTGTCACATTCGCCCACCCAAAAAGAAATTCAGTCACTGAATTCAGTTCGTGTTGGTCTATCAGATTTTGAGTTTGGGATGATTAACGAGGAGAGAAGACATGAGGAAGTGTCGTTACGGCTATCTATGAATAAGAGTGTATAAACATCGCGATGGAGAAAATATTGGAAGAATATCTCCGATGAGCATTACTTTGACTTTTAGGAATATGTGAAAAAATTTCTTGCACTAAGATTTATAAATAACTGCTCCCAACATAACATGATCCCTCCAGAATTAGACATAGTTAGCTAGGCTATGTATACTTAAGGAATGATAATGTAACGTTCGGTTTAGTTGTTATAACTCTCAATGTTTACATAGATTTAAACCATGTCGTTCAATTGGTAGTTAAAGTAAAGGAAGTAAAATCCTTGCAAGTGATAACGAATCAGAAAGGAAAAGGAAGTACGATAGATGAGAATATTTTACAATGAGTGGTTTATCAAACAGTAATACATCTTAAGTCATAAAAATCCGAATACTAGGAAAGACATAAGCTTAGTACGACATAGTGCATAAGGAAATAAGACTATTAGTTTCTAAACTTCTTCAGTCTTCCTCGTTGTTGATACCTTGGTGAGCTTCTCCTCCTTCTAACATGTATGCTTCCCCATGAGTACCTTTAACTTGTTGACCTTGGTTTTGGGGACATTGGTTCCGATAGTGTCCTTGCTCCCCACATTCGTAACATGTAACTTTGGCCTTGCCTCTACAATTCCTGGCAAGGTGTCCCAGTTTTTGACACTTGTAACACTTAGCAGGGCAAAGACCCAAGTGATGATACTTACATCGATTACATAGTGGGTAGGTTCCAGCATAACCTCTGCCTTCTATTGGTGCAACAACATAAACCATTGAATCTTCTTGCCTTCTATTCTGTTGTTGGTGATGGTTAGTGTTACGGTTTTGGTTGTCGTTATTATAACCTCCCTGGTCATTTTCCCATTTCCTTTTGTTGTTGCCAGTTTGGTTGTTGTTGTTAATGATGTGATTGTTGATAATGTTTTCCCCTTTCACAACTTGAGCCATGAGTTTTTGAGTTATCCTGATAGTCTCTTCAATTGTTTGTGGATCGGAAGAGGTTACATCTCCTTGAATACATTGTGGAAGTCCTCCAATGAAGTTTTCCAGTAATTTCTCATTGTCCGAAACAATTCATGGACATAGTGCAACCAACTCTTGAAACCTCCTGATGTAGGTCTCGATGTCATAACCAACAGTCACTAACTCATAGAATTCCGTTTCCAATTTCTTCACCTCAGTACGCGGACAATACTTCTTAGTTACCAACTTCTTGAATTCATCCCACGTGAGCTTGTAATCATTTTCAATACCAATAGGCTGCGCATATGAATTCCACCATGACATTGCTCCATCTAAGAGTGTACCAGTGGCGAACTTTACCTTGCAGTCATCTGGGCAATTGCATAGAAGAAATACAGACTCCATCTTCTCAAACCAACGGATCATAGCAGTGGCTCCTTCTATGCCTTTGAACTTTGTGGGATCACAGTTCTTAAAGTCCTTATATGTACAATTTCAAATTCCAGACCCTCCTGCAGCTCCTATAGCAGCAGCAAGTCTAGCAGTTTTAGCAGCAGCCGCGGCCTCGGCAGCAGCAACTACCGTTGCTCGTTCTTTCCTTAGTGCCTCGGCTATACTATCCTCTACATACTTTTGGATAGCAGCTGGTGTCATTTCTGGTGCAGCTTTCTTTGGTGCCATAACTCTTCAAAATAAGAGGAAAGGTGAGACGTAGCAAAGTCCTATGTTAAGAATAAGCGCTCTAAAGAGATGTGATAGGAGGTGAGAAATTTGAGGTTACTTTCAAAATGAGTGACGGTTTAGTGACTTAGTGTGTGAATAGCGTGTAACTCGACATGTTAGTGATGAAACAAAGGAGTGAGAGCGACTTCACCCTCCTTGAAGGTTTTATCTCGGCATTCGATGTTATCGGTGATGAGTCAACTGATGTTAAAATTGTGATAGGGAATGACAAGGCATTCTCCACGTTGGAGTCTGAAGAAAGGATAAAGGAATGGGTATTTGAAGGCATCCATGTGACAATCGATTTGAAATGAAAATAAATAACTCGCAAAATGTATGTATAAACCACATGTAAAGTGAATATGCACTTATGATGAAATGATGAGATGCTATGATGATGTAGTTATAGTCTAGGGTCAAAGATGAAACCTAGTTCTCTATAACCGAAGCTCTGATACCACTCTGTCACACCCACAAATTACCTGTTTTGCAGCGGAATGGAATTCCTGGGGGTTGACTGTCATAGCATCACAGTTACAATTATATTGAACGACCTAAAGTGTCGTTTGAAAAGCACATCGTTTGATATAATAAAATATTTAGAGTTTACAAAAGATAGGTCCCAAATGAAAATCATCATGTGCAGAAATAAGTTTGTTACAAGCCAAATAATGTTTTTAAAGTGTATAAATCCCATGTGAGACGCGTCGTCACCACGACTCTATGATAAGTCCACATCCATGCCATGAAGTGTATGCCTTAGATACCTGAGATAAAACATGCTAAAAGTGTCAACACAAAGGTTGAGTGAGTTCATAGAGTTGGTGTTGTCATGAAAAGCCTTGAAAGAATGTTCATGTAGCAAAGGCATTACAAATCCACTCAGTTCCAAGTTACGCCCATACAAAACTTGCAACTTGTGTGTTTACAACCCATTGCCAAAATATGTATAGTTTATGTTCAAGCGCATGATGTCAAATGAATTCACATAATAGTACATTACTTAATGTATCAATATTCAATTGATATAACACATATGAGTGTTGTTTCAAATAGTTCCACGACCATTAGTTCATGATTGTACCAAGTCTGCTAGTACATGATTATACCAAGTCCGCTAGTACATGATTATACCAAGTCCGCTAGTACAACATTATAACAAGACCGCTAGTTCAACAATATACCAAGACCACTAGACCGTGGTTATACCAAGTCAGTTAGCCCAATGATTTATGATATAGAAATTCTAAGTATGGCAATACTGTTACTTCGCATGACTAAACTTTCAGTTCAGATAAACACATAGTTTGCAAATAGACATGAATGTCATAAAAGTTGATGAGCATGTATCTCCCCCAAAAGTAGTATAAAAACAATTGAAAATGGGGCTATGGAAACTCACCTGATGCAATGATTATGATGACAAAAGTGGATACACTGAAATGAGGTGCAATCTCTAACTGCAACCTAGTATGAATGATATGTTCTAATGTAAGTCATGAAACAATGTCGTACATGCAAATCCACATGTAATCTATACCACTTGTGCAGTTTTGAAAATAGAGTTTATTGTCGAAATATATGTTTATGACATCTTGTCAAGTTACAAAATACTTTACAAGTATTTACGTTGAAACAACATCCTACGATAGTCGTTTAGTGATTTATCAAGAAATTATAGTTTTTCGTCGCAAAACAATATAATTTGACAATTCATGAAAGTGACTAAATGGCCTCGAAAAGCTAGTCGTAAAATGGTGAATATCGAGTGTTAGGAAACAAACTCAATGGTTTTGGAAAGCTTGTCACATCAGCTTAAAGTCTTACCTTTTAAGTTTTGATCATAGAGGTCTCGATCATGGAGAAAAACATAGGTGAAGTAGGGTACTTGGACTAAAAATATTGTTTAAAGGTAGTTTTCGGCAAAGTTTGAGTGACCGTATTTTATTCGTTACAACTCCGTTTGACGAACGGTTGGACATTTTGGAAAATAAGCTAGGTGAAATTACTTTTACTAGAAGACATCGTTTTCTAAAAAGTATTCTATCGATGTTAAAAACGACTCTCAACATGGTCACTCGCGACAATAATTTTGGCTATTAGAAAATATATATGTAAGTGTTTTATACTTGTATAAAAAGTTACGATAACCTTGTTTAAAATGTGAATAACTTAGTCGTTATAAGTCCGTTTTCTACGTTTTATATGTCCTTAGCTTCATGTTAAAGTATACTAATATATTTTTGATAAATCGACTCATTTAGATAACGCTTAAGACTCATTTTTGACCCTTAAAAATCTAGACAGCATGCTGTTTTTCCGGAAAATATAGTTTTCGTCGTTAAACTTGAAAATAGCATAACTTCTTCGTTAAATCCGTTTTAACCCGTTCAAGCGACCACGGTTTCATTTTAAAGTATATTTTCTGAATTTCTAGCCCAAAATATTTTATAAACTGTCGAATTGTCCAGATTTCACAAAAATAATCAGACCACTATTTATTGTTGTCGAAATTGATTTTTCTCGCGTAATACTTATTCTAACCACTTCAAATCAACATCAAATCTATTCTAAACTAACCAAAGTATGAATATGAAAGATTAAAAATGATCATGAAATGCTTACTAGTATGATGATGAGGTTTATGGAACAAGGTTTTTCCTAATAACCCTAGGTTTTTATTGCAAAACCTTAATTAAGAGTATACTAGAGTGTATAAAATAACTTGATCCTTGAAAATTTTGGCTTGCTTCTTGCTCTTCTTCCTTGGCCGGTTTTACAAGAGAAATGGGGAGAGAGTTTTTAATTTTTTTACACCTTAGGATATGTGTATGTATGTGTATATGTTTGTATATAATTAAAACAATACATGTGTTAAGCCTATACTTGTATATGTGTAAGTGCTAGAGAAATTTTTTGTGTAAAATATTGTTGTGTCATCTTCTTTTGGTCGACAAGAAGAAAAGGAAAAGAAAGGTGGTGAGTTTTGTATGACAAAGACATTTAAATGTAAGTATATTAGGTAATTTGTGTGTATAATTAAGTATTTAAGGTAGCGTTAGCTAAAAATAAATTTTAACGGAACAAAATAAAATATTTCGAAGTCATAAAAGTTATAAAATTACATTTCTTACAAGAATTGAGTGAAACAATAATTATCGAGTAGTATTTACGAAAATCGTCGTATATATTTATACATAACAATTTATATACAAAATAAATTGAAAACATCAGGTGAACTAATAATATAATTTTTATAGTCTTAAAATGAGTATAAAAATATATTAGGATTATTTTTGGAAGAGTCGGATCAATTTTTCAAAATAATTGATTATGCGATAGCGTTTATTTAATAGGAAAATAAACGTTTAATGAAATATGCAAAACCATGCATGTACTAATATGATGATGATATTACCAATGATATGTAGAATAAATCTAGTCTATATGAAATGTCCTCGATAATGTTTCATGAATACGCAGCTAAACCCTTACGGTTACGCGTATTTGATACTCGTAAACCTAGTTTACGAAAAATGATGAATAGTGAATCATGAATAGTGATTTTTCTCAGCGAATGAATAGTGTTTTGTGAATAGTAAAATTTTGAAATACGTTCTCAGAATATCAAATCGACTTCAAAAACGATGAATTGTAACTGATGAATAGTAAATTCCCGAGATGAATAGTAAAATTTTCAAAGCTTGTAAAATGACCTGAAATTACGAGTTGTCACAAAAAACTAATAGACACATGTATTAGATATTCCTAACATATGTTTATTTAGCTAACACTGCAATAAATTCGTAGAGTTAGTCTTCTTTATTTCTTATATGTTCGCACATCTCATCTTTATATATATGTTATGGAATCTTATTGTTTTTCGGCAAAATATTCAACTTACTTTTTAGGATTTCTTGATTTAAGTTGTGGGTGTTCAAAAAATATCCGTATTCGGTTATCTGAAAAATGAATAAGAATATACTAAAAAGATTGGGTTTTATGAAATGTCAGTTTTAGAGCTCATATAAAAGTTTTCCAAAAATTATAGATATTCGGATATTCAGATATATAAAACCGTTATCCGAACTTTCGGATATCCGAATTGAAAAAAACTTAGCTAAAATAATGCCTATAACAATTTGAATATCCGAAATTTAACAATTTGAAAAAAACCACAAAAAACTCAAATTGCCCCCCACCCACTTAATAAAATCCAAAATTTAACACTATAGAGTCCTATAAATCCTTCATTTCTAAGTAAAAATACATGATTTATCATTACGATCCTAATTTTTTCTTTCGCATTTTATTGTTATTGTAGAAAAAAAAAATTTGACCCCCACATCTTATTTTTCTGGGTCCGTCACTGCCCAAAAGACAAGCTAGCTTTTGTACAGAGGAGCATGCAACATAAAGGTTCAGTTATGATATACGAAAACATGAATCACATTTTTTTCACAGTAATTATGTTGATGAGGTTCTTGACGTGCTCCGACTTTAGGGGTTTTATGAAATACTCAATAGCTCATTCGTCTTGGCAACTACACATATGTCCACACAAAAAAGCAAGAATCAGTAAAGAATGTACTTACTAATTTTTGTGGTGCTTTTTTTTAAAGATAGTTTTTGAACTGCAAGCATGCCACTTGAGACTAGGGATGACAACGGGGCGAGGAATGTCATAGATTGTATTTCCCATCCCCATCCCCGTTTTCACTCTCCATCCCCATCCCCACCGGGGAATTGCTTTATATCCCTACCCCCATCCCCAATGGGGATCGAGGATCCCAGCGGGGATTCGGGAATTTCCACCCTTATGAAATAACATAAAAATTCCACAAACTCGTCGAAAATATAAATAATTTTGACTCATAAAGTGTCTCAAAAAATGTACCTACATCGCACATAGTTGTATTAATTACAATTCCAATTCAACTTTAAACACATTAACCATTATAACATCACATATGATATAAAAAAATGTATCATATGTGTGTATTCGGATACAATAGTTAAGTAATATGTAGTTGATGTTTATACTTCTTATTCTAAAGGTGCTTGATTCTATAAATGTCACATATGTATAAATATATACATGTCGATAATCATAAATATATATACATATACACAGGGCCGTCTCATAGTTTTCGGTGGCCCTAGGCGATAACAGCAAAGAAGACCTATTACACTTGTAAACTAAAGAAAAATTGCATATAAACTTTAATTATATGACTCATATTTGTTTAATATTATATGTATTTATATGCAAAATTAATAAAAATGTGGCCTTTTTTAAATGGAGGCCCTGTGCGACGGCACCTATTGCACACCCCTCTGAGCCCCCTCTGCATATACATATACAAGTTAATTGAGTATGGATATATATAAATTCTAAATACTTATACACTTGAAAGATCCGGGTCGGGGCCGAGTTCGAGGATATATGTTATCCCCATACCCGCCCCATCCTGGATTTTATATTTTGGAGATTCCCCATCCCCATTCCCGGTCAACTCGGGGATTCTCCGGTCAAATCGGGTTTGGGGATCGGGTCCTCATCGGGTACAGATTTTTTTGCCATCCCTACTTGAGATGCTATTGGACATCCTCTGATGACATGAAGGCTGCATGAATGTCTTTCCGAGTGGTTGATTTTTATTTTATTAAGATCAGTCAAACAATTATTTTGACGTAGATTAGCTTCTTCAAATAATGCCAGACTACTTAAATCATAACTTGACCATTTACAAACCTTTATATGAGCGGGAAGGTTTGGCAAGTGAGGTGCATGTGCACTGTTTTAAACTTGTCACGTGACATCATCCAACCAACTCCCAAAATAACTTTGGCACCCAAATGGTAGTTTAGATAAGATATTAGTTTTAAATGATAGTTCAGTCTTAATTTGTATCTCAATTTCCCTCTCTTGTAATCCTATAAACATTCAATCATTCAGCTAATAAAATTACCACTTGAGATTCTATTCTTGTTCTTGAATCTTTAGTATATTTTTAGTGCTTCTTCCAATTTGTTATAAATTCGGAATGGACATTACAAATGGTATCAGAGCCCTTTCTTAGAGCTCCGAACATCTTTGACAAAGTTTTTTAAGTTTCTGGCGTGTCTGTTCATTTTTCGGCGATTCTGTTACTTTTCCGGCGAAGATTTTTTTCAAGAAACAAAGTGCTACACTAGTACACTGTTTAGAGTCTATGATATCCGTTCAGAAATACGACCAAGCTGTCAAGTATTAATCGCGACCACAAGAACAACACATTAGTGTTTAAATTCCCTGTTTTCGAATAAATGGACAGTTTTATTTGACTTGAAGTTGGCAAACAACGGTTAGAGGTTGTTAGTGATTACACAATTGAAGACGAAGGAGTAGTAACTGAAAACAAGATTCATTCATACATCAAGAATTTGCATATTGACAATGACACCATCAACAAGAATCACAATTGGTTCTTCAAGTATGGATGATGCTACCAGACAACTCATTACTGAAACTGTGACAACTGCAGTTCAAGAAGCAGTTGCAGCAGCCACGACAACAATGCAGCAACGTTTAGATAGGGTTCTTTTAGGCAAGAACTATTGGCTGGTCCATTGAAAAATCCAGATAACAGTGGGGGAGTTGGTAACCAAGCACATAGGGTAAATGGTTATGGCAGACTCACCAAATTGGAGTTTCCTAGGTTTAATGAGGAGGATGTTAAAGGATGGTTATATAGGTGTAATCAGTTCTTTGAATTGGATAATGTGGCTCCTAATCAAAAGGTCAATATTTCTTCAATTTACTTGTATGATAAGGCACTGGATCGGCACAAACATTTTGAGAAGAGAAATGGCGTAGAAGTGGCATTCGAGAGGTATAAAGAAGGAAGTTTTGGAGCAATAATGGATGATCCAATGGCTGATTTGATGAATCTCAGACAAGATGGTAAGAATTGTATATTAGGATTAATTTGATGCATTACTTAATAAAGTAGATATTACTGAGTCACAAGTTATTGGTATGTTCTTAGCTGATATGCAGTCTGATATTGCTATGATGGTAAGGATGTTTAAGCCTAGAACTTTTTCTGACACTTATTGTTTAGTAAATCTTCAAGAAGCCACAAATGAAGCAAGGGTTAAATGTAAACCAGTGGCCACATGTTATAGGTACAATACTAATGCTAATGTTGCAAATAATGGTAGTAGTACTAGTGCAAGTAGTAGCAACAATAGACCTTTATTGGCCTTAACACCACTTCAAACTACCACTGCTAGACCAGTTGTTGTAACACTACTCTAGGAAGAAGGCAATTGAGTAGGAGGGAGTATGATGAAAAGAGAGCCAAGAACCAATGTTTCTATTGTGATCAGAGATATGTTCCTGGCCATAAATGTAGTGGACAAGTGTTTGTGTTGGAAGTTTTCACTGGTTTAGAAGAGGACGAGATTGATTCAGGAAAAGAGGAGTGTTTGGCACAAGAGGTAGAACCATTGATTCAGGACCAAATGCCCCAAATTTCTTTGAATACTCTGTTTGGGATACATACTTATCACATAATAAGAGTCAAAGGTCAAGTGAGCAAACAACCTATTCATATTTTAGTAGATTCAAGAAGTACTCATAATTTTTGGGTTTACAAAATGCCACAAGTTTAGGATGCAACTTGAAGAGTACTTTCCCTTTACAAGTATTTGTAGCTGGTGGATCTCAGTTGCTTAGTCAGTATGAATGCAAGTCATTTTAGTGAAAAATGCAGGGTGAGACATTTGAAGCAGACTTTATGATACTTCCTTTGGGTGTGTGTGAAATGGTATTGGGAATTCAGTTTTTGTCCACTCTTGGAGACATGAAGTGCAACTTTATGGAGTTAAGAAATGGAGATTAACTACTTAGGAAAGAAGATCATTTTGAGAGGTACATGACAGTATGAGTTGCAGTAGTTACGAGGAAGACAATTGCAAAAACAAACAGATGGTCCAATGAAGGAATGTATACTATTTAGCTATCAGCCTCATTAAATTTGATGCAAGGAAGTATTGATGTAGATAATGTGCAAACTGATACCCGTATGCTATTAAAATAGCATGATGATGTGTTTGTTGTCCTAAGTTGTTTACCACCTTAGAGAAGTTTAGATCACAAAATTCCATTGAAAGAGGGAGTAAATTCAGTGAATATTTGACCTTCTAGATACCCTCCTGCACAAAAGGATACAATTGAATTAATGGTCAAGGATTTATTGGATAGCAGAGTCATTAGGTAGAGCAATTGTCCCTTTTCTTCATCCATTGTTATGGTTAAAAAAAGGATGGATCATGGAGAATGTGTATTGATTACATGAAACTCAATTAGTAGACTATTAAGGACAAGTTTCCTATACCAGTGATAGATGAGCTAATTGATGAGCTACATGGGGCTAAGGTGTTTTTTAAGTTAGATCTTAGGTCTGGTTATCACCAGATAAGGATGAGTGAAGAAGATATCTATAAGACTCAAAACACATGATGGCCACTATGAATTTCTGGTTATGCCCTTTGGTCTCACCAATGCCCCATCCACTTTTCAAGCCCTTATTAATAACATTTTCATAAAGTTTCTAAGGAAGTTCACATTGGTCATTTTTGATGACATTCTATTATACAATTCATCATTAGAAGATCATTTGATTCATCTGAAACAGGTGTTATAAGTGACGAGGGAACATACATTGAACGCAAAAATGAGTAATGTGTGTTTGGCACAACACAAGTGAAGTACTTAGGCCATATAACTTCTGGAAAAGGGGTAGCCACATATCCAAACAAGATCAAAGCACTGTTAGATAGGAAAGTTCTAGTCAATGTTAAATAGTTGAGAGGGTCTCTAGGGCGTATTGGCTACTACAGGAATTTTGTGAGAGGCTATGCTGCATAACTCAACTACTGAATGCATTGTGACAAAAGAATGCAGTCCAGTGGATTGAACATGCTACTTTAGCTTTCAAAAGGCTACAACAAGCTATGGTAGAGTCACCAGTTCTGGCTTTACCCAACTTTGAGGAGGAATTCATCATTGAAACATATACATTAGGCCATGGTATAGGAGCAGTTTTGCAACAAAAAGGTCACCCAATTGCTTTTCCAAGTAAGAATTTGGCTCCTAAACATCAATCTCTCTCTACCTATGAAAAATAATTATTAGCTGTGGTTCTAGATTTACAAAAGTGGAGAGGTTATCTCTTGGACAGACATTTCAAAATTAAGACTGGTCACTTCAGTCTCAACTATGTGCTAGACCAGAGAATCAGAACCCTATTTCAGTCTAAATGGCTCCCAAATTACTTGGCTTTTATTATGAAATTGAGTATAATAAGGGAAAAGAAAATTTTGTGGCAGATGCTTTATCAAGAGTCCAACAACATGGTCAACTGTTCCAAGTTGTGTTGTCTACAAGTAATAATGAGCTAGTAGAAGAGGTCTAAGCAATTTGGAGAGCTGATCCAAAGTTAAAGGTTGTCATTGAATACTTTCTACAAGGAAGTGGATCCTCTTGTGTGATGCTTGTTAGAGAAACAAGTCAGACTTAGCTACT
Source organism: Chrysanthemum seticuspe (assembly GCA_019973895.1). Taxonomy (NCBI): domain Eukaryota; kingdom Viridiplantae; phylum Streptophyta; class Magnoliopsida; order Asterales; family Asteraceae; genus Chrysanthemum; species Chrysanthemum seticuspe. The sequence continues at coordinate 215,881,303 of BPTQ01000002.1, read as the reverse complement.
TACCCTGGTCTTTTGTAGCCCTTATCCATTTCAACCAAGGTGTGGCAGGACATATCAAAGGATTTCATTAAGGCTCTTTGTGGGTCTCAAAGGAAAACAATTATCATGGTAGTGGTGGACAGGCTCACTAAGTATGCACATTTTATTCCTTTGATCCATCCCTTCAATGTTGCACTGGTAGCACAAGATTTCCTTAATAATGTCTATAAGCTTCATGGTTTACCCTCCTCTATTGTCAGTGAAAAAAATAAGGTTTTCCTAAGTCTTTTTTGGCAATCATTGTTCAAAGTCCTTAAGGTTCAATTTTGCATGTCTACATCTTATCACCCTCAAAGTGATGGATAAACTAAAGCTGTAAACACGTGTTTGGAAACCTACTTAAGGTGTATGACTGGTGAGAAACTTAAGGAGTGGTCAAATTGCTGAATATTGGTATAATACCAATTTACATAACTCAATTAACACTACCCCATTTGAAGCCTTGTATGGACAATCACCTCCTATGCATATTCCCTATGTGCCAAAAGATAGCTCAGTAGAGTCAGTTGACTGGACTTTACAAGCTAGGAACAAATCATTGCAATACTTAAGTTTCATTTGAAGAAAGCTCAGGATAGAATGAAGTTGTATGCTGATCAAAGGATGAGTGATAGGGAGTTCTCAGTGGGTGATTGTGTGTATTTGAAACTCTAAGCATATAGACAGTCAACTGTGAGGATGCCTAGACAACATAAGCTATCTGCAAACTTTTATGGTCCATTCAAGATATTGGAAAAATTTGGCAAAGTAGCTTATAGGTTAGAATTACCAAGTTCAGCTCAAGTACACTCAGTTTTTCATGTCTCAAAAGCTTAAGAAATGTCATTCCTAAAAGGTGGTTATGGGAGAATTTCCAATGTGTGATTCAGAAGGAGTGATAGATGCTACTCCTTAAAAGTTGTTGGATAGGAAATTGACAAAACAAGGCAATATAGTTGTGGTATATGGCTTGGTACAGTGGAGCAATGACAATACTGATGATATGAGCGGGAATGTTTGTCATGTGAGGTGCATGTGCATAGTTTTAAACTGGTCATGTGAGGTGCGCGTGACATCATCCAACCAACTCCCAAACTAACTTTGGCGCCCGAATGGTAGTTTAAATAAGAGATTAGTTGAATTATAGTCCAGTCTTGATTTGTATCTCAATTTCCCTTTCTTGTAATCCTCTAAACATTCAATCATTCAACTAATAAAACTACCATTTGAGATTCTATTCTTGTTCTTAACTCTTTAGTATAGTTTTAGTTCTTCTTCCAATTTGTTATAAATTCAAGAAGGACATTACACTTTAAGATGCAAAGTAACTTCAATCCTGACATCTCTTTCATATCATGATCTGTGACTATGAGATCAACGTCATTGAAAATCTGTTTGGATTTGAAGATATTAGACAAGTTAATGGAAATAAGTGTCTTTTTTCTTTGTGTTACAGTCTGGTCTTGAATGGTAGTTTATGGTAATGATATACATTGATGTGTTATAGTTAGGGCTAAGACATGATACTATCATTAATGTTAAAATTAACATACATTAATTTATAGCAATAATTATGTAATGGAGTGTAATGGTCAGGTTAAAAGAAAAGGTATGGTGAGCGTCAAACATATGTTATTTTTTTAAGCTGCTGTCAATTATCCTCCCATATTCTTATGAATACATACATAATCAGAATGATGAAATGTAGGCTTTAGATGAACAAGATATTAGAATGAAAATTAGATGTGAAAACATAATCAAAATATTGCACCAATAAAAATATAACTTAAACAAAGAAGTGCAAAAATCAGGTTTCTTACCCCTAATCCGGTATCTTCTCCATCTTCCCCAAAACGCAAATACTCCAAAATCTTGTATCCAATGTCGAAGGATTTAGCTGCAAAACGAAATTCAACACTTAACGCAATTTAACAGTAAAAAAAGTAAAAATCCTTAAAGCGTAATTGAAGAAACCTTCGCATGATTGTTTAGTAACTATCCTCTATGCGAGTAAGCTTGTGGGAGGGCAACAAAACCGAAAAACCAAACCAAAAACCAAAAAACAAAAAAAAAACGCTCCAAAATAACCGAACCAATTAAAAAAACGAGCGGTTTATTTTTAAAAAAGCCAAAAGTTTTGGTTCAGTTTTTGTTTTAATATGAAAACCCAAACCGAAAATACTAATATTCATAAAACGAAAAAAACATATATACATTTTGGTTTTGATACAAGTTATCACCAAAGTCCAAAAACTAATAGACACATGTATTAGATATTCCTAACATATGTTTATTTAGCTAACACCGCAATAAATTCGTAACGTTAGTTTTCTTTATGTAATCTTATTATTTTTCGGCAAAATATTCAACTTACTTGTTAGGATTTCTTGATTTAAGGTTGTGGGTGTTCAAAAAATATCCATATTCGGTTATACGAAAAATGAATAAGAATTTACTAAAAAGATTGGGTTTTATGAAATGTCAGTTTTAGAGCTCATATAAAAGTTTTTCAAAAATTATAGATATTCGGATATTCAGATATATAAAACCGTTATCCGAACTTTCGAATATCCGAATTGAAAAAAACTTAGCTAAAATAATGCCTATAACATAAAACCGTCATCGAAATTTTGGATATCCGAAAACCGAAAAACAGAAAAACCAAAAACCAAACCGCAAAAAACCAAAAACCGATATAAACAAATGGAATTTTTGGTGTGGAGTTTGGTTTTAAGAAACATAAAACCGGACTTTTGGGTTGGGGTTTGGTTTTAGCCAAAAACTGCCCCATGCTCACCTCTACCTGTCATCATCGAGAACTAGCACTTTCAACTTCTTCAAATCGTTGGCTGCCATTTTCAAAACTTTGAATGGATTGATTGGACAACAATATGAAATGGTTTTAATTTTATTTTGTATGATACATAACATGCAAAAATAGCATGTTTATTTCTACCAGTAGCAAAAACAATATATATATACAGCAAGAATAAAACCAGGTTGTCATTTATAATGTTGTGGCTATATTAAACTAATTACCCAATTATCAATAGTTATTTGCTAGGATTCTCAACATACATAAATATAGCAAAAACAACACAAAACAAAAACTGCTACAAAATAGTGCAACAATTTGTCTTTTATAACTTTGTGGCTGTATTAAAGCAATTCCCTAAATATCATAACCAATATCGTATCACTAAAACCATGAAATAATTATATGATCACGTTCCAAGTACTTCAATCAGCCCTAGTAATAATTTGCGTGAACTTTTTTTGATTATGAACGAATTAAATCGTAGCAGCATGCCAGCATCTAAATCAAATTCGCAATATATCTAACATCTATTCAAATGCCACATTGTACATTTGATCAATACTTTCAGCACATCCAAAAAAAAATTCATGCTCCAAGTACTTTAATTAGCCTTGGTGATAACATAATGCACAATTTATGAAGCTTAACATCATCTAAACCTATATTAACGATAAATCTAACACATAAATCCAAAAGCATCACCGTACAGTTAATCAACACTTCAAATATAGAACTGCCTTTTCTTTTGATTGTTGGTGGATTTGTTATTGTTGGATCAGCTTACCCAATAGGGTTAAGATAATAAATGCCGTCGGATATCACTTAGAATCGTGTAATCACTTTCAAAAAGAAAATATTTGACCATAATGGTTGGGTATCACAAATATCTCTTTGGGATAAGACCAAGTATTTCTTCTTTATCTAAGAACCCCTTTCGAATCTAAGTGTTTAGGTTTTCCTGTATCTTTTCCATGCATATGTGTGTTCATATTTATAGGAAAACTCAAAGCCCAATGAAATTATGATAATTAATTTACCCATTAATCATATCATAATATTCTTCCATTATAGGGATTAGTGGTTACACGACCAATTAAACATGGTCATTAAATTGCAGTTATAACTTCTCTTTAATAGGTCAAAGTCGTTACAAGTTAATTTGAATTCATTCCAACATGATTACTCGCTGATAGACTAGCTCCCTTATGTTCTGTGAGGTCATGAGGAGTTCACTCACTGAGGAGATGATCCTCCTGAAGAAGCTACTCCCTAATGAGATCCTTCAACGCCTATTATGAAGCTGAACTTATTAGACTGACGGATACCGTTCAGAGTGTTACTTACTAAAGAGTTTGTTAATAGAAATAATGTCTAAAAACGTTATTTATATTTTTCTAATTCTCTACATTTTGATAACAACAAAATTTTAAAACATTTATGTCAAAATTAACGTAAACAAGTTATTAGTCGTAGATTACCATTTTTGCGTAAATCACTCAAGGTATGAACAAACAAACTTCAAACTTGATGGGTGACCAAAAAAATAAATTTTTGTCTTAAACTTCACATCTTTATAAATGTGACAAACATTTTTTTTTAAATTGATTTTACAAATTGTTTTTGTTTAATTAAAAAATGCTTTAATGGGTAATTATTTCAAATTTCTAACAGCTCATTTCCCAAAAAAAACTAGACAAAACTTCACCAAAAAACACCTTCACTAGAAAAAGACGGAAAATGGAGCGTCTATCTAGACGGTACCATTAAAGATGGACAGTACCCTCCTAGGCAATAGTCAAATTTTCTGTTGCCTATAAATAGTGGACAATTTTACACTCCAAAATAGATTTTTCACACAAATTTTTTTTATTAAAACATGTTTCATATAGCTCACTTTCTTTGATCATTTAGCTTGTTTTTAGTTTGTTTTTTAGTGATCCAATCATCCATTCAAGCGACCATCTTCATTTCTCTATTAGTGCAAGAGAAGAACACACCGTATCGCGAAGATACAAATTGTTGTAGTTGTAGTTGAGTGCACTCGTAACACTTGTTACATACTTGTTGTATATTGTCGCATACCAAGTTCTTGTCATCATACTTACTTAGATTGTGTGTAGATCTTGAGGATTGGGTAGGTCTCATGGTTTGTGTAGATTGTGTTGATTGTGTGAAGATCAGGTAGATCGGGTTAGTATTTTAGTCCTTAAAATACACATATATGAGATTGGTTCTAGTTAGATTAGAACTCGACATTTAGCTTAGTGTCGGGAATTGTGATAAGCGACGTTGTATGGTTTTCTCCACATGAAGGGAGCTTGTTGACATAGTGTAGTAAACTTGGTACTCGGGGAGTTGAGTAGAGCGAAGAGGAGCTTCGTTACCGAACCACTATATATCTCAATGTCTTGGTTTGATCTTTCTAACTCTTTACTTTGACCTCGCATTTTATAGTTATTATTGTTTGTTATATCTAGTATAGTTATATTGTGTTCATATTGGGATTGATTGATTTCACAAACACTCGAATCTAAAGGTTTTCAAAAGTAAAATTGTAACGAGATAAAAATGATAAAATTATTAAACCCCTATTCTTGTTTTTCACAATTAGTATCAGAGCTACATTAACCAATACTTTTAAAATAAATTGTATTTTAAAACTTGAATCGATCTATGGACTCTGATAAATATCTAGAAGGGCAATCTATGCAAAGACCATCATTTTTTTTGGAAGAAATGACTTTATTTATTGGAAAAGTAGATTTGAAAAATATGTGAAATTAAAAGATCTAGATCTTTGGCATGTCATTACTGAGGGTGATTTTAAACCTGTTGAAAAGAATCCAGAAAATATGGAAAACTAGAAGAGGGGTTGAATAGTTTTATCAATTAAAGCTTAGTTTCAAAATTAATTGATTTAAGTTTGTGGGAAATCTTTCGATATAAATAATAAATAACAAGAATGTAAACAATATTGATGAGAATAAATAATATTCAAGACAAATAAGTAAAGAATAGAAAGATCAAATCAAAACACAAGTGTTTATAGCGATTTGGCCACAAAGACTTCTTTCCTCGCCCTGCTCCACTCCTTGAGTACCCAACTCGATAGTTTGTAAACATTATGTCAACAAGCTCCTTAACCAATGGAGAAACCTTACATGTCGGTTACACTTTTTTCGGTACAAAGCTAGATACCGAGTTCTAGTTAGAGGTAGAACCAACCTAATGTCGCTTACACTTTATAAGGTACAAAGCTAAATACCGAGTTCTAGTTTGAGCTAGAACCAACTTGAGATCTAACCAGTCTAAACTCTACAAAGGTGTATGAGGTGATGTACAATGTATGTATATGTAAATGACGTATAAAGAGAAACAATATGATCTAAGTATATGAATGAAGACTAGCTACAAGAAGCTTGAGCCTTGGATGTCTTGAATGAAAATGGTGATCTTTCTTTCAACAAAAAGGTTAGTAGATGATCACTTTAACGAATATAAAAAGCTATGTAATGATCAAGGAACTGAGGTTAGAATAATATGAAAAATATGGGAGAGATGTGTGTAAAATTGGTGAGTTCCACTTATTCACGGGGCTGCTATTTATAGGCAGCTGAGTTCCAGGTCTCACAGATCTACGGATCCCTTTGGAAGGGATTTGTCCTTCTTTAAAGAAGGGATTCGTGGGACGTGACAGACTACCAGATTTGAAAAGATTTTTGGACAAGCTATATTTGAAAAATCATATCAAATATACAAAATCAATTTCAGAAATATGAAGATTATGAAGTGACATATCCTAGATGTCAACTTATGGATGACTTCATGCATGAGGTAATATATAGTTTTGACTTTCTTTTAAGTAGGAAATAACTTGTAAATAAGACTATTTATATGTCTAGTTGATTTAAAAGTAAATTGTTAATAAAAATGTATAAGTTATATTTCTAAAATAATGTAGACACTTGAAAAATAATTTATATAACTAGTAAGTAATGTGTTGTTTTAAAATTGTTCTTTGTTCATTGCTAAAATCTTTTGATAATCACTTATTCATACCTTTAGTGATATAGACGATTAGTTATAAAACTATATGTTTAAAACTTATAGACTTTACTTAAAATAGATTTATGCTTGTTATTGACAAAACTTAGAAATATCGTAAAATATAAGTTTATTTCAAGTAAAATTAGATAAGTCTTAATTTTAGTTTTTACTTCCTTCTCTCCATCTTTTGTAGAAACTAAAAGAGTGTCGAAAGAAACTAACAAATGGGCATGCTCCCCCTTGACGGTTATTCCCCCTCGATGAGAGCGTCAAGAGAATATGATGGATTTTGGAGCTACAAAAATAATATTAGCAGAATAATATGGTTATCGACGAGTATATGCAACTATGATAAATGCTCCCTCTTGATAGGAGGTTATAAAAAGATCCTACAAAATAAAATGTTAGTTAAATGATTATAGTCTTGAACCATAATATTTATTGACCCACAATGTATATTTAAAGATAGGTAAATAATTAAAGCAATAAAACACTAAAATGATAACATAATAAAGTAATAACTATAGCCATGTAATAAATATATCTCATGAAAAGTGGCAACTTATACCACATACAATCATAAGGAAAAAGAAAAACAAGGCTAGTACCTAATATGCCTAAAAATAAATTCTAAATATAAAAAATAAAAGTAGATATCCTAGTAAGTTTACATCTTTGACACCAAAGTTTTCTATGGGATGTTTTGGTGAGTAAGAATGTCCTAGCGTTCGAGAATGTGGTTCGAGATGAAACTTAATTCATCATGAACCTCATACACTAAAACTTATGTGTGTTGACAATGCTCACTATAGTTCGTGTTATGAGCGGATTGTGGTGGTGGTGATGGACCATTGATCAAAAGAGAGTCATCAATGTCTTGATAAGTGGGAAAGTATGTGTCACACCCTCAAAATGTCGAAGTGGAAAGGTAACCAGGGGTATGAATTCATAGCACAAAGACACAAGATATAAGGAACGACCTTTACATGAGTCATTTAGAAAGTACACGTTCGATTCATTGAAATAAGGTTTTACAATACATAGCCCATGAGTTTCACAAAATATAATGAAGTTTTTGTTTTTCAATTAAAAGATAAGTAATGCAACAATCTCCATCATAATGAATCCTAAAATGCGACTTTATGCTATGCTCCATGCAGTACTGCTAGTGAAATCAAGAAAAACACATGCTAAAACGTCAACATAAAGTTAGTGAGTTTATAGGTTTAAGTAAAAGTAGTTTGGACCACAAGATTTACGTGTGTGACTATTATAAAAAAAACACAATATCACTAGCTATACTATGACGTAACCATTTGCCGTAAACCGCACTATTTCATGCTTATTCATATCGCAATTCAACCCTTTCTAGTGACTCTATGTCATTCAAATTACATTTTATCATGTTCAATTTATCGTTCTATTAACTCTTTCACTATAACACCACTTTCTCACTCATCTCTTTTCCAGAATTTTCAACAAATACTACATGTCACTAGAAAAATTCACTATTTTGACTTTATATAAGTCAAACTTTTACTAATAATCCCACAGTTTTCATAAGTGCGCTAATCCCAATTAACGTCTATCATAGTTTTTCTTATATTTTATTCAATGTCACAAGACATTTTATAATTCCAACCTAAATTCTTCACTTATTAACCTTTATTCTAACCACCTATATCAAAGGTCTCACATATTCATCTCAACCTTAACGTCTTCATCTATTTTCATTTACATATATTTTATTTTTTTGCAAGGCTTAACTTATCTTAACCTTTCGTTTCCCCTTAATCATGCCACATCGACTACACATAAGCCCACTTATTTAAAAAAAATATTTACATAAAAAGCGTCCCAATCTATGTAAGTAAGAAATTATAAACTTATGGTTTGGCGATTTACAATTTCTTTATAGAGTAAATTACACCGTTCGTCCTTGTGGTTTGCGTTGACCGCAGGGTTTCGTCCTTTGACCAAAAAAGTTGCACCGTCCGTCCTTAAGTGTGAAACGTTATGCGCCGTTCGTCCTTTGACCAAACGACGTTAAGTTTGACCGTTAAAAACCCATCATGTGACTTGCACATGAGGGTAAATTCGTCATTTCAAGACCATAAGGACGAACGGTGTAGTTTATGTGGATAAGACCACACACAAACACTCATACAAACACAACCATTCATCATCCTCACCACTTTTCTCTCTCTCCCTCTCTTGAAAACCCTAGCCGACCGGAAAAACACACCACCGCCGCTCCACCGCCGGCACCCACCTCTCACCGCCTACTTCATACATCTTTCATCTTCAAATATCTGAGATTGTGTAAAGCCAAATTCTCTCTCTTTTTTCACAAATCTTAGCTCTCTTACTTTTATTTGAAAACAACCATGAACATCATCCCAACTGTTTCTATGATTATTTTCTTTTAACAAATTTTCTCAAATGAAACATCACACATATACCATCCTACAACGAACAAAATCTTAACGCATTCAAAAAATAAAACTTCTTCAACCACTTAAACATTTCATTCTAACCTTTATTTCTTTTAACTCCACAAATTTCAACATCATATTTTTCAACAATCTTCATCTACCTCATACCATATCAAACACACACACACACCCCTGCACACGCGACGGCGAGATAAATCCAATGACGACTAGATCTGGAATGTTTTTGACAAAATCTCTTGAGATGCTGACGTCATTGTTGTGACAGATAATGATCGCAACTTAGGGTTTTAGATGGTGGATGTTAATTTGAAAGTGTTGAGTTTGAAAGGGGTTGGTGAGGGGGTAGGATGATGATGGAGTGGTGGTTGTTGAGAGTTATCAGAGATTGGTGGATGTAACGGTGGTGGCCATGGACATGGTGGCGGTGGTTGTTGAGAGTTATCGGAGATTGGTGGATGTTAGTATGTACAACAGAAAAGGGAACCACTTTAATTTTTTTTTGAATCTCTACCAATAGTCTATTACTAAATAGTTTAATGGAAAAAAATGGTGGTTGTTATTGCTGATTTTAGACTTTTGGTGATGGTGTTTTATTTTTATGGGTTGGTTGTTTATGAGGAAAAAGATACTTTTCTTTTTTTTGATAATCATGTGTGATTAGGTGTGTGTATTTTAAATTTCATTTTTGAGGTTCAATTAAATCTGGGTAAGCACATCTTGAAATGATGAATAATTTCTTAATAGGGAATAGAAATTCACAGTGAAAAGTACAGGGGAAGAAAGGAGATGGAAAATTAAAGGGTAATTTTGTCATTTCCATAAACTACACCGTTCGTCCTTGCACCGTTCGTCCTTATGGTCTTGAAATGACGAATTTACCCTCATGTGCAAGTCACATGATGGGTTTTTAACGGTCAAACTTAACGTCGTTTGGTCAAAGGATGAACGGCGCATAACGTTTCACACTTAAGGACGGACGGTGCAACTTTTTTGGTCAAAGGACGAAACCCTGCGGTCAACGCAAACCATAAGGACGAACGGTGTAATTTACTCTTCTTTATATAAATGAAGAGGTGTTCCAATTCATTTAAATAAGGAGATTATATATCATCATGCTATATATTTTCGACATAACATTCATACTCGTATTACTCCTCCTATCTTTTCTTACTTCACATTCATTGACCACATGTCAATGATTTTCTACTTTCATATTTCTCATTTCTAGCACTGGATCCATCTTCCTGTAACATTTCCCCTAGGGGATTAATACGCATGCCAAAGAAATAGGAAATATTTTTTGGTAAAGGAAATTTACTCATCCCGAAGGATTTCTATAACATGTACTCAAGGCTATAACACATCCCGTAGGATTACTACAACTCATCTCGTAAGATTTAATATAACACATCCCTCTGGAGGATTTATGTGATGATTATTTTTACGCTTCCCCAAGTCCTCTATGACAACATATTGGATCTAAGCTATTAACACTTTAACATCTATACTCATTTTATCATTCATGCAATTTTATCATTACGTACTTATCCATTTCCACTTTTCATTGCTTTATGAAATTTACAACTCACTTTATCACCCTTCATTATCTTAGACAATATCTACACGATATTTGTCAATTTTACAATTTGCACATTTTCTAAGTGTTCTTACAATGCTCTGTTACTTTTACCCGTCAACCCTAGTTGAGCATATTCATATAACAATATGTTTTCATCAAGTCCATAACCATCACTAAGTCATCATGCCTTCAAACACATAATATTCTAACCATTCATTTCTTTGAAATTAATGAAATTTAGTTCAGTTATGCCTTATATGCATTATACCATCCTCATCATCACTATCATCATGTTTTTTAAGTTATACATTTACTCAAATCTTTCAATCTCTATTGCAGCATACTTCCATCATTCATTAGGCAAGTATTACTTTTAGACCATATGTTGGTCATGAGTCAGATCATAAGTCACATTCATTTAACTCAAACACCAAACACTTCATAACACATCGAGTTCTAGTCATGCTTTCTAATGCATCATATCATCCCACATATATTCAGTGCACTTAGACATCTACCATCGCATTCGCACAAAAACACTGTTTTATGTTTGACACTATCCAACAAGCATCACGATACTATTAAACACATACATTTCATTTAGTCCATGTTCATATAACACATCACATAATCTATTCATACCTAAGTACTATCATTATCTTAGCCGCAACTACTAATTCTACCTTATAACTAGGGCATTCATATTCCACACTACTTTACAATTACGAATCACGCATTTACGAGTGGTCTAAGTTTAGGCAACCTAAATACCTTAAACAAAATCTCTGATACCAAGTTGAAATGCCCCAAACTAAACTCGATTAATTTTATTTTTTTACACAAGAAAGTTACCGAATTTGACCTTATATTACTCTTTAGGTATTCATTTATACTTCTGGTAATATTCAGACTCTAAAAGTATTTTTATATGAAAGTAGACTCGATTACGTATAAAACAAAAGGTGGCACGACTACCACAGAGCTACGATTTATTTTATATGATATTTTGAAAATGACTAAAAAGTGGAAGAACCCCATTTATACACCGACAAAAGCATATGACCATATGCTGAAATTCCATATGGCCATACCCCTTATTTTAAAATTCAGATGCAACCATTTGACCATATACTAAATTACCATATGACCATATGTGGCAGTGCAGAATATTCTAAAATGAGCATACAACTATATACTAAAATATCATATGGCCATACGGCTTCTGCATCAACGTTTCGAGACTCGAAAATTAACGAAACTTTCCAGAAATCTGTAACATAACATATATTTCAATAATATGAACAAGTTTGGTCTCATCGACCCGCGAAAATGAACTTTACAAAGTACGGGTGTTTAACCAAATACCATTTTACCCATTTTCATACCATACTTGTACATGACCATCTTTAGCATACAAAATTCTGAAAATACATTCTTTAGACACATAAAAATATTTCACAAGACTTTATAATTTTAAAAGACATACATTTAGACTCTTGGGGGTTTAACTTGCTTCGAGCACAAAATCTACCTTACTTGCCTATATGCATAATCCAACGTAATCCATATCATACATTGGTTAGTTCGAATACTAAACCAATAACTCATCTTAGTTAGTCATCTAACTAACCTAGTTCCAATTCCTCATCCAAGCCTCTTATTCCACAAATCTTAAACACTTAACAATCAATATACATAAGAAAAATGATCATTCAAATACGATAATATATTATAACCTTGGTTACTTTCCTCATATCCAAGCTAAATTACTAAGAACATCATCAACATCTACACTTAAATCCTAACCAACAATCATCATCAAGACCTATTATCACAATAATGCAATATCAATAACAAGGGTTTACACAACCCCTAAACATACTCAATTTCATTCCTTAATCATCATATGATCATATCTTGATCATATGATGAATTTCCCAGATTTATCTACATAAACCCTAACTTCTAAATTATCAATTTAACATTATACCTTATGGAGAACATAGCTAGGGACCTTATTCATGTCATTGAACACACAATCACCATCAAATTGATCATTAGAAAATCTTTATCTTCCCTCCTAAATCTCCATCTCACGTCACACACACACGCACACATACACACACACATCGACACACTTTTGGAAGAATTTGGAAATACTAGAGAATCTTCTAGTTATTAGATGGTATAAGTTTAGCTAGTTGCACACATAGTCCCTTAAGTCCTCTTTCTCATAAACTAGCCACATTAACTTTCTATATCACTTATTACTTACACATTTAACTTTAGGTTTGACTACTAACTTAACTAGTGTTGACTAACCAATTATATCGAGTCTTCAATACATATAAATTTTTAGTCAACTTAACAAATGGAATTCTCGTAATAAAATACCTAAAACCCGGTTTTGAGGTGTTATACATACCATTAAGGATTAAGCCACGTCAAACATAATCATCGTTTTCCCACTTACTCCTCTTCCTTATTGAGTCCACAGTGGCATCATCACCATCATCTCGAATTGGTATACTAAGAACATACATCACACTCATGTTAGTAAAAAAGAAGTTCATCTCCTTTTTCCATCTCCTAGAATCTTTCCTTTCAAATTTATCCAGCTTGGAGAAGTTAGCAGCCATACATTTCTTGGTACAGATTAATTATCATAAAATAATTTCTTTTGATGTTTGGTGGATTTGTTATTGTTGGACCACCTTACCCAACAGGGTTAAGATAATCAATGTAGCCGGTTATCACTTAGACACATGTAATCACTTTCCAAAAGAATTTATTCGACACTAATGCCCAGGGTTCACGAATATCTCTTTGAGATTAGACCAATCATTTGTTCTTGATTTAGGAAAAACTCTAAGAGCACTGGGTACAGTGGTGCCAAAGTGTGGTGCCAAGCTCGTGCCAAACTGCCACGTCAGCAGTTTTTGAGTTTGGCACCAGAAAGTGTTTGGCACCACATTTATGGGGTATCCGTTGGCACCAGAATTTCTGGTGCCAAACTCAATTTTTTTTTTTTTTTTTTTTTTTTTTATAAAATTTAAAAACAATATATCCTTGGCAATGCGTCGGGTCCAAAATCCTCGGGATCCTCTTCCGTAACCCGAAGACGATTACGTCTTGCATTTGTTGAGTCCGGATTTTTCCACTTATGCTTGTCCTTCAAAAACTTCCAAGCCGACGAATGTTTAAAATCGCCATGATATCGTTTGTACAAAGTGTGACAATGTTCCATGAAATCCATATCGTTCTCCCCACTCATAACAGCCGTTTCATTCACAATCGAATTAAACTTCCCGACACAACGATTCATCGGAGTCCACTTTCCGGTAAGCATGTTCTTGGTACGAGTTACAAACTTTTGTTTTTTTGCTTCCTTGTTGTAAGCTTCCAAAACTTTATACCAAAACGTTTCATTACCTTGATCCGCACCGACTTTTGGATCCTCGGATACTTCAATGTAAGTTTGCGCCAAAAGTAGTTCTTCTTGGTCGGTCCATGCGTTACGCGATCGTTGCTGGGTCTCGGCTTCCTCTTCGGTTGTTGGTTGCTTTTTTTTCGTTTTCTTTGCCTTCGCCGGTTCCTTCATTTTTGTTTTTTTGGACGTGGGGGTCGGGATGACCGCTTCCTCTTCGGATTCGGATTCGTCAACAAGGTGGAACGATTGGTGGGACGATCTTGGTTGTGATTCGTTTTGTTGTTGTTGTTGTTGCATTTTCCATTGAGAAAATAAAGCGTATTCCTCGGGATTCGAAGGAAAGTATTGTTGTTGGGTGTTCGGATTCGGATTCGAAGACGAACCGATCATTTGGTTCGATGGATCGTTAAGCATTCGATTGATCCAAGGGGTGTTGTTGGGATTCATTTTCTTGAAAAAATATTGAAGTTGAGATGTATTTGAAGTGTGTGTGAAGTGGTATAAGTGATAAGGTTTATATAGGATTTGAAAGTGGGTAAAAGTGGTAAAAAAGAGGTCAAAAAATCAAAAAAACACAAAACTAGCCGTTTGCAACGGCTATATTTTTGAATGCAACGGCCACATTTTAAAAAAAAAAAAAAAAAAAAAAAAAGAAAAAAAAAAACGTTGGCTGTTAGGTTTGGCGCAAGGGCTCTTGGCGCGAGCATGGTAACGGTGCGCCAAACTTGGCGTCGCGTCAAACTCGTTGGCACCAAGTTTGGCACCACCGTACCCCCTGCTCTAAGAACCCCTTTCGCTTCTAAATGTTTAGGTTTTTCTGTTTCTTTCTCATGCAAGTGTGTGTTCATATTTATAGGAAAAATCAAAGCCCAATGGAATTATAATAATTAATTGGCTCATTAAGCACATCATAATATTCCTCCATTATAGAGATTAGTGGTTACACAACCAATTAAACATGGTCTTTAAAGTGCAGTTATAACTGCCCTTGAATAGGTCAAAGCCGTTACAAGTTAGTTTGTTGATCCCAGTTGAGCAAACGATCTAATATAGAAACTGACTTGTAACAAAAACTTATTAAGTATTACGCGGAATTTAACACTTAATCTTAAGAAGAAGAACAATAAACATTCAACACCTCAATATTATTGATAATACGAATACTCTTACAGTATTAGGGTTTTTCAACCTTGAAGTGTATCGACCTTAGATATAGAACTTACGTATATCTAACCTAACCTAGAACCTCCTTTTATAGGCTAAGGAGTCCTATACATTATACAATACGTAACCTACAAGATAAATATCTTTTCCATATTTATCTAATACAATAAACTAAACCGACTATTACAATACTAGCAGTGATTACATATCAATATCAGTGGTTACATTCTTCTACTAGCCGCGGTTTGTCTTCATCCGTGGTTACATCCTTCTGTCCGTGGTTATATCATCTCCTGTCCGTGGTTCCAGCACTTGAAGTAATTCTTGATTCAAGGAACTTAAAACCCAACAATCCTCCCCTAAACTTGATACATTCCAACAGAATTCTCAAGTTTCTTTTAAGCTCAAAACATCTGAATTGGAGGATGTAGCCAAACACTTACTAGCCTTAAGAATGTTCTCATACTTCAGCAACAAATTGTAAGCTTGACCATCATAGGGTACTAACATCTTGATACAACCAGGCCTAAACTTGATACATTCCAACAGAATTCTCAAGTTTCTTTTAAGCTCAAAACATCTGAATTGGAGGATGTAGCCAAACACTTACTAGCCTTAAGAATGTTCTCATACTTCAGCAACAAATTGTAAGCTTGACCATCATAGGGTACTAACATCTTGATACAACCAGGCTTCAACATCTGAGCAATAACTGCTGGATACTTATTCAGTTGAGAATAATCATCTTCTACAAGCATATGAATAATTTCTCCAGAAACAGTTAAAACATGAACTCCACAAGTTTGATATAAAAACCATCTAGTAACTTGACCATTGTAGAGTCCTTTCCATTCAGGTTCATCATGAGTAGGTTCAAATAAAATCTTCGAATGATGGTAAACCAGTCTCTCATGATAATCATTTGGATGTACTTCACCAAACTTATTCTTGTAAAGTATCCAAAGATTCATCAAATCATCTCTATCAAAATACTGAAGCATCTGTGAAAATTTATTATACGCATAAACTTCATTGTTAAGTCTTTGAATTTTCCAAACTCCTTCACATCCATTAAGCTCAAACTCATAAGAAATAATTTGATTACCATCTGCAACTAATTTCAATCTTTTAGAATCAGATGTCTCTTAAACCTCAGATTTTCTCTTTCTTTTACTTTGAATCCATTCATCATCTTTTTTAATCCACTCTTCCTCCTTTTTAGAATTCATTGGACAGTAATCATCATGATTAATTCTCATACATCTCTCATAAATCTCAAAAATTCTTTCAAATGAACACCTACTAAGATTATCAGAAATATGTATGCCTGAATTCTTAATAATCTTCATCAATACATTCCTCATCTGAGCAATTGAAGGAGGTTTCTTTCTTACAACTTGCTTCTTTTCTTTACTGACCTTCCTTGCCAATTTACCCAAAAGTCTAGCTTTTTCCTCATCATCCAACAAAGCCCATTCTTGTGCAGTATACTCATCACTCATTAATTCAGAAGCTTCAAGATAGTTTTGTGATTCATACCATGTAGCTAACCATCTCTGACTAGCTTCCTCTTCATCTTGCTTTCTTTTCACTAAAGCTGCTTGATCATCAGCTACAATATTTTTAGCATACTCTGCATCATCAGCTTCTTGTTCTGCTTTATTTTTAAACTTCAGCTCTGGTACTGCAACCCCTTTTCCTTTTCCAATATCAGATTGAACTACCTTCTTCTTCAAAGGTTCACCAATAACTAAACTTTTTGTTTTGGGTTTATTTGCAGTAGATGGAACAGATAAAACAGGTGCAATGATGGGTGTAGAAATAGATGAGGTTTTACTTAGGTTTATCAATGTACTTGCAGCTTCTTTCTCAACTTCTTTAGTTTTAGGTGGTGATACAGAGAGAGTTGTGACAACAGTGGAAGTGGTTATGATAGCAGTGGGTATGATAGTAGTGGGTATAATTGTGATGTCTGAACCTGCATCAGTGGTTACAAGAGTACTAACCATGGTTTCAGACATATCATCAGTGTTTGTGTCCTTCACTACATCTTCTACAACATTCTTCAAAATTTCAAGAACTGCCTCATTCCCATCTTTATCAGATACCAAAAATTCATTATCTCCACTATCAACATCTTCATCCATAGGTACATCAACAGATATATCACCAGCCTCCCCTGAATTCATGCCTTCACTCCTCCCCTGTTTGGATACATCGTCCACATTCAGAGCTGGAGAGGAGTCCACCTTCTTTTTCTGTCTTCTCATAGCTTTCAAAACAGCAACCCCAGGTCTTCTTACTTTTTCCAAAACCAACACTCTATGCTTCAATCTCCTAATATCCTTTCCCTGAAACACAGTCAACTCCTGTAGACCTGAAATTGTATTCTCCATTTTGGCACACTGAGCCGTCAATTCATTTAAACGTTCAAGAATATCCTCCCCACTTCGACCTGTGTTAACTGGTCCGAGAGGTGGTTCATTGGAAAAGTCATCATGTACAAACTCAGGATCCGTCAATTCAGTTTCATGTTCCAATCTATCCTCATCACTTCGAGCTGTGTGAACTGCTCCGAGAGGTGAATCCTTGGATATAGTAAACATAGCATCAGACCTTGCCTGATCATCTATGCATCCTGTAGCAGCCAATTGGCTAGGGATTCCTCCACCTGTGTTAAGTTCCGAGGAACTCTCCACATTAGGAGTTGCCAATGGTTGGGTCTTATTTATGTTTCCACTATCCTGACCAGCATCTAAGCATGAATCAGTAGTGGAAGCCCTTCCAATCATGTCACCTCCACTCCATGTGACAGCCTCATTAACAACACCACTAACACTAGCCTGAGGTAGCTTAGTGCCCTTCTGTCTCCTAGTCCATATGATGCGCGCAAAACCGTCAAGTTCTCTCACGCAAGCGTAGGAAAACTTAAAACAGCTTAAGCACGAAATCAATGAAGATCAGAGGAGTATATGGTCTCCCCGGGTCGTTATGTCCCAGCGAGCTATGCAATGGATCAATCAACGTCTAGTGATCGAGAAGTTTGAACGAAAAAGGATTATGAATTGGTGATTATAACTACAGAAATATCAAACAAATGCAAAGGCTAAAATGCAAATTAGAGGAAATTAAAAAGATAAAACCTATTAAATAAACGCTATCACTAAAATTAAAATGATGTTTTTGTTTTTATGATTTTACGAAACTGAAATTAAAATCTACGCGACGTACGAATTAAAAAGTTAAACTAAAGTAATATTAATCCTAGAAATATGAAAATGATGTTTTTACAATCCTAATGATAAGAGAAAATATTGAGAAAAAGAAAATTATTTTTAAAACTAATTATCTAATTAAAAACTATTTTTAACTAATAATTAATTACCTAAAATGCAAGAAAATAGGAAATTAAGCTAGAAAAATAAGATTAAGACTTGGAAAAGTCTAAAATATCAAAATAGACTTTTCAAAACTATTTTTGTATTTTTATGACTATTTATCTATTTTCTAGGAATTTTAAACTATTAAAATCTAATTAAATCACTAAAAATTACCAAAGGAACTATGAAAAATATGGAAAATTACTTTTTTCACTTTTTATATTTATCTAAGCCTAAGAAAAATGAAAAATTATTTTTTGGAACCTTTTCTGAATTTTTTGTATTTAATGCTAATTAAAATGCTTAAAAACTAGATTAAATTAAGAAAAATAGCAAAACAGCTTATAAAAATCTATTAGATCAAAAATTCGTAAAATTAATCGTAATTTATGTTTTTTAAGTCTTTTCCAAGGTTTTTTATTAAAAAGTAAAAAGAATCCGAATCTATTTATATTTTTCACTTTTTTCATTAAAAGGTATAAAAAGTATCAAGGAAACCATTAAAAATCACTAAATTAATCTAAAATTATCAAATTTTAAGGATCTTTTATCTATTTATCAGTATTTTTATGTTTTTATCAAAACTTTTCAGATAAAACTATAAAATCTGAAAAGGTTCAGAATTAGAATAAAAAGATCGAATTAAAGGATAAAAGAACGTAAAATCCATTAATTAATAATCAATTTTTATCAAAAATTAATCTATTAATCAAAATTTTTATTAAAAGAAAAAGAGTTATAAAAGAGAATAGTAATCCTAACATTTTTGTAGTAAAAGTATAAAGATCCTAATTATAATGAAATCAAATTGAAAAATTAAGCATGCAGCGCATCTAAAATTAAAGTCAAAGCATTTTAGTATTTTT
>BPTQ01000002.1:215482707-215861535 GCA_019973895.1 Chrysanthemum seticuspe | reverse complement strand
AGTGTTAAAGTACAAATACACAATGACAACCTTAGAAGTTATAGGTTTAGACTACTTATTCGAAGTTTTTCGAATAAATATTTGAGTTTGTTCGAGTTTGATCGAATAGTATCGAAAACACTCGAGTGAAAATTCAAAGTTTCGTTAAAGTTAGTTTCAACAATTTTCAGTTGATTTCAGTTTGAACCTCGTATTACCCACGTCTTAACCTTACCCAACTAAGTTTCGACCTTTACCCAGGATGAAGCAAACTAGGTTTATGAATTCCAAACTCAAAATAAGATTTTGCAATCCAAAATCCTTAACAGTTAAACAGTAAGACAAGTTAAGAACCAATTTTGACTTTCTTAGTTGCTAGCACAGATTTTATGATTCATATGAACTTAAATGAACTTATTAAGTATGAACTAACAGATTCTAACCTAAGCATACACCTCTGAGACACTTATATCAGCAATGCCAAACACTCTTTTAACTTCTAATTTTTAATCAAATCTAATCTAATCTCTAATATAGCTAATTTCATTGATCAATCTAAGTTATGCTAACTTAATAAACACAGAATGAACAAGTTTTAACAGATTGTAGCCTCAAACACAGTTTATGCAAGAATCTTGAGAATCACTTACAAAAGGTCCAAGACCACTATGGCCTGCCACATATGAAACCAAGAACACTACCCTAATTTATTCAACCCACTGCTTCCATTTCAACCCATTTCCAGCTTTGAATCAACCCATTCCAATTCTGCACCCATTATGCTCCAAGTTTGACTTTAGTTGACTTTTAACAACTTTGATTGAAATTGCTTTGAAACTTAAAAGTGAGCTCACAAAAGCTATGATAAGCTAGTTTGAGCTTGTTTGAGTTTATAAATAAGCTTTTTGAAGCTTATTCATCAGATTTGGATATTGAAGATTCCAACAGTAACACATAAACATGAAATTGTGACTAACACTTGAATTGAGATTTAAACTGAGTTGCAATACACTTGAGTAACTATGTTTGATACAAATTGATTGGAAAAATACAGTAAAAACTAATTAAGACATAATAATTTTAGAAACGACATACATAATTAAAAAAAATAAAAACTAACTATCAAACTTGCTTCCTCTTGGACTCTTATAAGCTCCAAAGTCTTTCTCTCACTTATCTGAGTGGATCCCAGCACCAATCTCAACCATTGATTGTCTTGAATGCATCTTGGCCATTAATCTTGTTTTGGCGCCAAAAAAGGTTTCGATATCTTGGACAGGGAAAGAAGGTGCATTTAATGCACTTGGGTAGGTAGGTGAGGTGGGGGAGACAATGGGTGAAGTAGGGAGGCAAAGAGGTGGCTGGAGGAGGGGGGAGACAGGCATTTTGGTCGGGGATGACAGGGCTTAGGGGGGCGGGTTTTGTTTATTTTAAACATTGGGTGGGTTGGTTGTCGGGTTAAAGGACCGGGTAAGGAGAATTGGGCCAGGGTCTTTTATTTTGGGCTTGGGTAAATATTAGGGTCCGGTTTAGTTTGTTTAGGATTAATAAAACAAGGACCATATGTGTAATATCTCAAAACCAAAGGACCAAATGTGTAAAGCTGAAATTCCCAGGGACCAAACATGAAAATTATGAAGAGTAGTCAAAAGGGTTTGTTTTGCCAATGTTTAATAGTCCAAGGTCTAGTTTGACATTTTTGAAAATTTCCAAGGACTAAATTTGACCAATTTGGATTTTCAGGGACTAAACTGTAATTTTCTCAAAACTTTTAGATTTTTCACCAAAGGACTAAATATGACAATTTGTGATTTTAAAAAGACCTTTGGTGACTTTTCTTTTGAAATTTTGGCTCAGGGACTATTTTTGACAATTTTATAAACTTGGGGGACTGAAACTGCAATTTTTGCAAATTTGATATGTTTTTCATCTGATTTTGATATTTTAGCATTTAAAACACATAAAACACTGATTTGTAATATTTTGATCATTTTGATGTGTTTCTGAGTGTTTTCAAATGATTTTGCAGTTTATTTTGTACAAAAATGATGAGTATTTACACACTCATCAATCCCCCACACTGAGATATTGCTAGTCCCTAGCAATGATTTGAGAAAATGTAATGGATTTTAAACTCTTTACCAAAAGCCATTACTTCTGGAGTAGCCAAATGTTTCAGTTCAAGTAAGAACCATGGTACACCGATAACCATGTGATTTTGAGCAAACCACCAGCTTTCAACGGATTTGATTTTGTCTTTACCAGAAGCCGTACCCTTCTGGACTAGCCAACTCTTAGATAAATTATCAGAATTATCTTTGGTGAGCTGATTACCAATTATGGTTTTTCCACTGCCTTTACCACAAGCCATAATCTTGCGGGCTAGCCAACTCTTCACTTTTTAGGATATGGTGAGTCGAATACCATACAATTTTGGGCAAATTGCAAGCCATATAAACGGATTTGATATATCTTTACCAAGAGCCGTTTGCTCCTGGATTAGCCAATCCTTTTGTCTTAAAGACATGGCGGACTGATAACCAGATGAGAAAGTGTAAAACACTTACTCCAAAAAAAATTTTGGCCAAAAACGGGGGAATTAGGCGGTATGATTACATGATAAAATTCGTGAGAATCCCCCCCACACTTAGAAATGAATATTGCCCTCAATATTCAAAGTACCGGCGGTTATGCCGAAACAAAGAACGTGAAAGGGAAATACTACGGCCATTATTTAGAAAGAAGATTTTTTTTTTTTTTTTTTTTTTTTTTTTTGTTTGAAACATGTGGGCAACCCCCCCCCCCACACTAGGGTGGTAGAAAGAGGTAAGAAGACAGAAATATGGGTGAGAACCCATATGGCATGCTACTGTTTTTGATTCCCGAGTCGCTAGCATGACTCGACCCCGTATTCATTTGTTCATGGGGAAAGTAACGTGGAAAACCAATCTCGATCGGACTTTCGTTCACAATGTTAATGAACATATGAACATCAGAAAGTTCCACACCGACGAGATATAACCGCGGTATTGTTTAATAGTAGAAACTATAAAGGATGATACCGGGGTCAAAGATGGTGTCCTCATTCCCGAAAGAGAAAAGGGAAAGAGCAACCACACCATCTGTGAAGAATGGAATAAAGACGTACATGAGAATGCAAGTCCATTCCTCAGCAGAGAAAAGAAAATCACCAGTTTTGACATCTTTAATCTTAAACTTGAAGCCTAGATGGTGATTGTCAAGAAGATGTCCGGGAGGGAGGGTGGGAAATGGTTCTTCAATCAACAGACTTTCCAGAAAAAGGATGTCTCCCTCCGGATCAAGGTAAGTGTTATCAATTCCCGTTGGAATTGATTCATCACTTAGAAATGCATCGACTTCATTCCAAAAGTTGTCATCTTCCTCATCAGGTGTGAGAGAAGGAATGGAAGAGTCGGGAATAGGACTAGAAGATGATGGATCATTTTTGAGCAATTCATCAATGGGAAGAATGTCTCCCATTAAATCACAAACATCATCATCCAACTCAGATGAAACTGAAGAGAGTTTAGTTTCATCCACAGAGTTAACAATCTCGATGCGACAAACTGATGCCGGAGGTGGGACAAGTGGTGTGCTCTTAGAGCTAGCAGTTTCCACCACTTCCGATGAAGTCTCCGATTCTAGATCATCGTCATCATCATCAAGAACACTCTTGACTTCCCTGGTACAGCTTTCAAACCATTTGTTTGAACCAGGGGTAACTTTCAAAGCTTTGAGCTCAGCACGTTTTTGGGAACTCCTCTTAACCGTGAAGTTTGAGAGTGTTGCATTGAATCTTTCAGATTTTTGATCAATTGTTGCAACACTCTGTTTGTACAGAGGTTTGGAGTTCTGGTTGATATTCAATGTGAGCTCTTCGTTGTCAACCCGTATGGTTAACTCTTCAGCAAACACATCGATCAGAGCACGACTCGTTCTTAAGAAAGCTCTCCCTAAGATAAGGGGAACTCAAGGATCTGCATCGAAGTCTACTACAACAAAGTCAGCATGGAAGTGAAACTTTCCTACTTTCATCACGACATCCTCGGCTATCCCAAGTGGACGAGTTACGGTACGATCCGCTAGCTCGAGTGTCATACGAGTGGATGAAAGTTCATGAAGAGACAGTTTCTTCCATACTGAGAGTGGCATTAGGTTAATGCTAGCGCCAAGATCGGCCAAGGCGGAGCATTGAAACATCCCCAAGAAATCACACGGGATTAAAAACCGGCCAGGGTCTTCAAGCTTTTCGGGAAGCTTATTAAGAATGGCCGCTGAGCATTGCTCATTGAGAGGAGTTTTAGCCAACTCTGATAGCTTATCTTTGTTGGTGAGTAAGCCTTTAAGCGTGGATGCAAATTTAGGCATTAGAACGAGAGCATCAACGAAGCTTAAATCAAAGTGAAGCTCATTGAAGATTTGGAAAAATTTTTCCATTTGCTCTTTGTTTTTGTCTTTGAGCTTCTCATCATTCATTCTTGATGGGTAGGGAAGCTGACTAGACTTTTGAGCCGGGATGGAAGTTATTTCTGGCTCAGGATTTTTCTTCGGAACGTCGGGTTCCGGACTTAAAGCTTGGACTACCGAAGGTGGGACGTGTGCGGTACTTCGTGGGCTAGAATAATGCACCTTGTCCGTTGTCTCCTTGGTAACTTGACTAAATGCCATAGGAGGAGGGGGCATAGGAGTCGAAGGTCCATTGTGCGTCTTACCACTACGAGTGGTAACGGCTTTCAACTCGGCATTAGGATTGGGAATAGTATTGCTTGGGAGTCCCCCAGAAGATGGTGAAGCTTTGTTCATATTCATGTTCATGAAACTGCTCATCATATTCTTTAACTCATTTGTCTGCCGAGACATTGTGGTATCAATTTCCCTTTTAAGCTTAACTCTCATGTTATTGATCTGAGTTTGCATTGAACGCATGTTTGACTCAGTCATTTTCATGAAATCATTTGGCATGGGAGCTTGAGGAGGTTGTTGATAGCTTTGATGATTAGGAGCTTGATATGGTTGAGGTTGGTTGAAATTGTTCCGGTTTTGATTGAAATTTTGAGAGTTATTGAAATTTTGTCCTTGATTCGGAACAAAGCGATTTTGATTGCCATGGTTTTGATTGCCATGTTTTTGCACAGGAGGAAAACCAGGTGGTGTCATACCGCTAGGTGCACGGTAGTGAGGATCAGCTTGTGGTCGGTATTGATTGTAGTTTACCGAAGCTACGGGAGCTTGGTAAAAGGAAGCATCGGTTGCTTGACAATCATAATACGCATGTGGACCACTACAAGTTTCACACACCTTGTTTACGGCTTTGATTGGTTCCGGCTTATGAATTTCGCTTTTGATTTCCTTTACCTCTTTTATCATACAATGGATGATGTCCGTTAGAGCGGCTAACGGAGCGGCTAACTCGGAAGAGTTACCGGATGAAGAAGCAGGAGTGTTCGGAACATTGACTTTGTTGCGAGAAATAGGAACTTTTGATTTTTGCTCGCAAATCTCAATCACATCTTTAGGTTTACGATTCAAGATATTGCCGCCTGCGGCTGCATTCAAGGAATCTTGATCGTTTCCGTTCAACCCATTGTAAAAGATATTTACTTGTTGAAGCTCCGTGAATTCATGATGGGGGCATTTCCTGAGGAGATCTTTGAATCTCTCCCATGCCTCTCCAAAATTTTCATCGAAATTTTGACGAAATCCAGAAATTTCATTTTTGAGATTAGTCGTCTTTGATGGAGGAAAGAAGTAATTTACAAACTTTTGAACAAGATCCTCCCAAGTTTCGATAGATCGAGGGGGTTCTTTTTCCAGCCAAATCCGGGCTGTCCCCTCAAGAGAGAATGGAAAAAGCATCAACTTGATGACTTTTTGAAGTACATCCTTGAAATTGATAGTTGAGGTTAACTTGTTAAACCAACGGATGTGTGCATACGGGTCTTCTCGATCAGACCCGCGGAATTGATTTGTAGACACAAGTGTGATCAAATGTGTCTTCAATTCGAAGTGATCAGAGTTGATAACCGGTAAAATGATGGCATCTCCATAACCCTCGGTGGGTGCCTGGAGCATTTCCGCCATAGTACGTTCGTCTGCCATGGTGTTGCTAGAAATAGTACGAATCTCGGGTTCGACTATTTGGGCAGCACGTCTACGAGAACGTCTTCTAGGAATTTCTGCTAGATCACGCAAAGGACTCAATGATCTAGAAGAACGAGTGCGCATGCACTAGAGATAACTCTAAGGGATCTCAGAGTTAAGAAGAGAAATGGGAATTATGAAAATCTTTCAGATGAGAATGAGAATTATGAAGACGTTTTGTAAAAATCAGGCTGAGAAGAATTTTTATGGGTTTTCTGGTTCTGAAACGTCGATATCACAACAAAATCAATTAACACAAAGTCGAGGCAAAACAACAGTGAACTTAACCAATAATCCAAGATGAATGGCTTCTTTAAAAAAGGTACACCAATCACAAGGACACAAAGGCAAGTTTTAAATCTTTAGTTCGGGAACTTATTATGGTCGCACCCCCAGTTAGGTAGTGCACTGCCTTGGTTTTCGGTGGTAATCTTTTAAGTTGTTAATTATTAGAGAAAACGACGATTCTTTTTGTATTTTTATTTTTGATACATATATAGAAATAAAAGAGAAAATATTTTTGTGTTTTATACGTTTTTTGGCTGTTTTTGGGTTTTTGGATTTTTTAGAAGAAAATATGGATATATATATATACAGAGATGGATGATATAAACAATGAGTGAGGATTCAAACAACTAATCTGCTACACGGAAGATAAATCAGCACAGCTCCCCGGCAGCGGCGCCAAAAATTTGATGCGCGCAAAACCGTCAAGTTCTCTCACGCAAGCGTAGGAAAACTTAAAACAGCTTAAGCATGAAATCAATGAAGATCAGAGGAGTATATGGTCTCCCCGGGTCGTTATGTCCCAGCGAGCTATGCAATGGATCAATCAACGTCTAGTGATCGAGAAGTTTGAACGAAAAAGGATTATGAATTGGTGATTATAACTACAGAAATATCAAAAAAATGCAAAGGCTAAAATGCAAATCAGAGGAAATTAAAAAGATAAAACCTATTAAATAAACGCTATCACTAAAATTAAAATGATGTTTTTGTTTTTATGATTTTACGAAACTGAAATTAAAATCTACGCGACGTACGAATTAAAAAGTTAAACTAAAGTAATATTAACCCTAGAAATATGAAAATGATGTTTTTACAATCCTAATGATAAGAGAAAATATTGAGAAAAAGAAAATTATTTTTAAAACTAATTATCTAATTAAAAACTATTTTTAACTAATAATTAATTACCTAAAATGCAAGAAAATAGGAAATTAAGCTAGAAAAATAAGATTAAGACTTGGAAAAGTCTAAAATATCAAAATAGACTTTTCAAAACTATTTTTGTATTTTTATGACTATTTATCTATTTTCTAGGAATTTTAAACTATTAAAATCTAATTAAATCACTAAAAATTACCAAAGGAACTATGAAAAATATGGAAAATTACTTTTTTCACTTTTTATATTTATCTAAGCCTAAGAAAAATGAAAAATTATTTTTTGGAACCTTTTCTGAATTTTTTGTATTTAATGCTAATTAAAATGCTTAAAAACTAGATTAAATTAAGAAAAATAGCAAAACAGCTTATAAAAATCTGAAAATTTCAGGAAAATTCTAAAATAATGATAAGAAGCTAGGAAAATTGGAAAAACAGCAGGTTATGTAGAGAAAAATGCAACTGATGAATCAAGTGCTTATTGAAATAAGCACTTGCTAAGCAAATGAGCAAATCAAGCAACCTACTGTTAAAAGAAGTTATGATATACTAAAAATGATCAAATAAAACAGAAATCAACAAGCTTTAACTATTGAATATCCAACTAACACAGATTTGATGTTTTATGATATTAAGCTAAACAGATTTTTGGTGCCTACTTGCAGACCAAAAACAAGCACCCAAATAAGCTAAAAAGCAAAAACCAATTATCAAGACTTAAACTAGACCTAGGAAGCTACTGTTAACCAAAATACTAGCCCTTAACAAGCTATTACAAACTCTGTGCAAGCTTGTATAAACCTGAGAAAAACTCAGCTGACACTGAGTTATGGAGCAAGGGAATAAGGGCCTGTTTTGAGCTTATGCAAAGGGTAATCCAGAGGGCTAAAGCTAAAACCAGATGTGAGGACTTAAATACCACCTAGAGGACTACTTATAAGCCAAAAATCAAGACCTACAAAGCTTTAATGAATCCAATGCAGTTGCTGCAACATCTGCTCAAACCCATTTTTTTTGACATTTTGACTTTTTTGAAAACAGTTACCAGTTGACTTTGGTGAACTTTGAGATCCAATGATTTACTGATTTTGATGTTTTTTGATGAAATGAGGATGAAGCAAACTAGGTTTATGAATTCCAAACTCAAAATAAGATTTTGCAATCCAAAATCCTTAACAGTTAAACAGTAAGACAAGTTAAGAACCAATTTTGACTTTCTTAGTTGCTAGCACATATTTTATGATTCATATGAACTTAAATGAACTTATTAAGTATGAACTAACAGATTCTAACCTAAGCATACACCTCTGAGACACTTATATCAGCAATGCCAAACACTCTTTTAACTTCTAATTTTTAATCAAATCTAATCTAATCTCTAATATAGCTAATTTCATTGATCAATCTAAGTTATGCTAACTTAATAAACACAGAATGAACAAGTTTTAACAGATTGTAGCCTCAAACACAGTTTATGCAAGAATCTTGAGAATCACTTACAAAAGGTCCAAGACCACTATGGCCTGCCACATATGAAACCAAGAACACTACCCTAATTTATTCAACCCACTGCTTCCATTTCAACCCATTTCCAGCTTTGAATCAACCCATTCCAATTCTGCACCCATTATGCTCCAAGTTTGACTTTAGTTGACTTTTAACAACTTTGATTGAAATTGCTTTGAAACTTAAAAGTGAGCTCACAAAAGCTATGATAAGCTAGTTTGAGCTTGTTTGAGTTTATAAATAAGCTTTTTGAAGCTTATTCATCAGATTTGGATATTGAAGATTCCAACAGTAACACATAAACATGAAATTGTGACTAACACTTGAATTGAGATTTAAACTGAGTTGCAATACACTTGAGTAACTATGTTTGATACAAATTGATTGGAAAAATACAGTAAAAACTAATTAAGACATAATAATTTTAGAAACGACATACATAATTAAAAAAAATAAAAACTAACTATCAAACTTGCTTCCTCTTGGACTCTTATAAGCTCCAAAGTCTTTCTCTCACTTATCTGAGTGGATCCCAGCACCAATCTCAACCATTGATTGTCTTGAATGCATCTTGGCCATTAATCTTGTTTTGGCGCCAAAAAAGGTTTCGATATCTTGGACAGGGAAAGAAGGTGCATTTAATGCACTTGGGTAGGTATGTGAGGTGGGGGAGACAATGGGTGAAGTAGGGAGGCAAAGAGGTGGCTGGAGGAGGGGGGAGACAGGCATTTTGGTCGGGGATGACAGGGCTTAGGGGGGCGGGTTTTGTTTATTTTAAACATTGGGTGGGTTGGTTGTCGGGTTAAAGGACCGGGTAAGGAGAATTGGGCCAGGGTCTTTTATTTTGGGCTTGGGTAAATATTAGGGTCCGGTTTAGTTTGTTTAGGATTAATAAAACAAGGACCATATGTGTAATATCTCAAAACCAAAGGACCAAATGTGTAAAGCTGAAATTCCCAGGGACCAAACATGAAAATTATGAAGAGTAGTCAAAAGGGTTTGTTTTGCCAATGTTTAATAGTCCAAGGTCTAGTTTGACATTTTTGAAAATTTCCAAGGACTAAATTTGACCAATTTGGATTTTCAGGGACTAAACTGTAATTTTCTCAAAACTTTTAGATTTTTCACCAAAGGACTAAATATGACAATTTGTGATTTTAAAAAGACCTTTGGTGACTTTTCTTTTGAAATTTTGGCTCAAGGACTATTTTTGACAATTTTATAAACTTGGGGGACTGAAACTGCAATTTTTGCAAATTTGATATGTTTTTCATCTGATTTTGATATTTTAGCATTTAAAACACATAAAACACTGATTTGTAATATTTTGATCATTTTGATGTGTTTTTGAGTGTTTTCAGATGATTTTGCAGTTTATTTTGTACAAAAATGATGAGTATTTACACACTCATCACCATACAATAGGTGTAACAGTGATTTGGGTATGACTATCAGTGGTTTGAGATGTACTAGCAGGGGGTGCAGTGACTATAGATTGAGACGCAAGACCTTCATCAAACTCAGGATCAACAGGCAAAGTAAGCATGTGAGGAAATAAAGGAACATCTCTAATTTGTACATTCTGTGGCTGATTCCTCATATGAGCAAAAACCTTAGAAAGCATATGATGTACTTCATACTCCCTAGTATGTTCAACAGGTTCCTCTATGTGATGTTCCACAATCAGTTGAACAAACCTAGGATACAAATAGTATTTACCCTTCTTCCTAATGTTTTGTACTAACCCCTCATAAATCATCCTAGACCAATTAAACTTCCTTCCATCAGATAAACAAATAATAGCAGTAGCAATTTTTGAAGGAAAGTCATTAAAGCCTGTGGTCTTGTTACTCATACACATCAACAAGGTGTGAATCAAAAACTTCCATTGTTGTGAAAACAAACTCTTAAAGAATTGTACCTTTTCACCCCTGTGTGTATATCCTAATCTCTCTAAACCAGCAACAATCTCAACATCTGAAAGATTATCAACACCATCAGCATCATCAAACTTCAAAACTTCCCTAATAATTTCCTCAGTAACAGAAATAGCATGCTCATCCACAGCAGAACTAAACACCTCCACGCCATCAACCTCTTCAAGTGTAGCATTCCTCCAGAATTGATGTATGTAGGCTTTAAGAATGGTGGGTTTAACTGTTAAAGCATAGTGAATGGGACTGTGAACTAGGAAATCGATCATTTGATGAAACCCTTTAGATCGAGCATTCTTGGTGAGGATGGCAACTAGGTTATGTGAAGTGGAATACTTTTCAGCCATTGTGATTAATGATGAGTATGAAGTGGGTTTTGTGAATTATGCAAAGAAAGTGATTAGGGTTAAGGTTGAGCGCCAATTGGAAGTGGTTTGAGAATCAAATAAATGATACGTCCGTGATTTGGGGAGAGTGATATAGGTTTGCCAATGTTACCAAACAGCCCCTGTAATAACCAAAACTAAGCACCATGCTATCCGCGGTTCCAGAACTGCTATCCGCGGTTGAAACATACCATCAGCAGATACATTGGATCACTTCTTCCAAATGACCAAGAGATATAGCAAGTAAATCTGTGTCACAATAAGTAAGATCTCACAAAAATATGAAGGATTACACACTTTTTTTTTAATCAACTAACACAAGCAGCTAACACACCAGCTCCTTATGCACACAAATCCTTCATACCTGCAAGACAAAAACACAAAACCAACACAGAGAATAAGGTTATTGTTTTCAGTGGTTAGAAAGAGCCAGAAGTGGTTTCAAAAGACCTATCCGTGGTTTGAACAGGTAAGTCAATATGGTCAACTTCTAGAACTAATATCAGTCCAACGCCCAAGAAACTCATTAACTCCCCAACCACATTTAACCTGCCCCTTATTTACTTCCATAACCCTAAACTCCACTTATAAAAAGAACCCAAATTTTACATAACACACACACCAATCAATATCAAAACTCTAATTGCTCCAAAGTCTCCAATCAACTGCAATCACAATGTGGAACCCTAGTTGGAATAAACCAGAAGTAGTTAATCTAACATCCTCCTCATCCTCATCATCATCTTCATCATCAAGTGAAGATGGTAACCCATGGCAGTTCTACTTTCCTCCACAAAAACCAAGACCATTAAAATCCCCATTTCTTCCATCATCTGAAGATGATAATGTGGTGAATCCAAGTGATGCATCTGAGGACTCTGATTACTCCTCAAAGAAGATAACTCCAAACTCCCAACCTTCATCATCCCAACCCCAACCAAGACCACGAACAAGAAATCCACCACTCCCAAAAGACAGAGAGGTGGTTCTTGGTCTTCCTGTACCAAGTTGTGGTGCTTCTTCACACATCGTAAGGGGGAAGGGAAAAAATAAAATGGAATGATGCTTTTTGGTGAAACCAGTAGATGCAAGTATAATATGACTATGTCCTTTGTGCTTCATCTACTGTATTCATCTTCATCATCTTCGTTTGCATCAATCCATCCTTTCCATTTTGATCCTTAGCTGCTTCATCATACTGGTCATGCATATCACAAATGCATATCCAGCAATCATGCATATCCAACAGCTGAGGTAGTATTAAGAAATCATGTATAGAAGTAGTCTTTTAATTTGTACTTGAAGTTTCATTGTAAGCTGTAAGCTATAAACTGTTTTGATGAATGAATGAACAATTTAACTTCAGTACTTCTTTAGCTTCTATAATGACTTGTCTTTTATCTGCAAAATGGTTAGTGGAAACACAGAACAACCAGCAGTGGATTGAATAAAACTATCAGTGGTTAGAAACAAAAATAGCAAAACTAAGATTACATAATAACAGTCCAATACTTATACAAACTGGTACAAAATAATTTGAGAATTTAGAGATTAATCATTCCAATACTAACAACAAGGTACTGAAACCTCCCCACATCAAAAGCTTTGGTAAGAAGATCAGCAACATTGAAATCAGTATGGATTTTTACCATTTGAATTAGCCTTTTCTCATTACAATCTCTAATAAAGTGATGCCTTATCTCAATATGTTTAGTTCTAGAATGTAAAACAGGATTTTTAATAATGCAAATTGTACTGTTATTATCAATGTAAATCTTAGTATGCATAAAATTGTACCCAAAATCCAGCAATTGATTCTGAATCCAAAGAACTTGACCACAGCAACTAGCAGCAGCCACATATTCAGCTTCAGTTGTAGAATTAGCCACAATAGTTTGCTTTTTACACTGCCAAGAAATTAATCTGCTTCCCAAAAACTGACATCCTCCAGTAGTAGACTTCCTATCCAAACTAGCTCCAGCATAGTCACTATCTGTGTAGGCCACCAAATCAAACGGGGAATCCTTAGAGTAACAAAGGCCCAATTTAGGATGACCTTTCAAATATCTAAAGATCCTCTTAACAGCATTCATGTGTGAGGTATTTGGTGTGACTTGAAATCTTGCACACACTCATACTGAGAACATAATATCTGGCCTAGATGCAGTAAGATACATCAAAGATCCAATCATGGATCTATACAACTTCAAATCAACTTTGGGACTTCCATCATCTGGTAGCAAAGGTTTCTGAGTCTCCATTGGTGTACTTGCACTCTTTACTTCTTGAAACCCAAACTTCTTTAACACATCTGCTACATACTTGTCTTGACTAATGAAGATACCATCAGTCCTTTGTTGAACCTGTAGTCCCAAAAAGAAAGTGAGTTCTCCCATAGAACTCATCTGAAACTTATCATGCATAAGTTTCTCAAAATCTCTGCATAACTCCTTGTTTGTAGAGCCAAAGATGATGTCATCTACATAAACCTGAACCAATAAAATATCATCTTTGTGCTTTCTAATGAACAAGGTTTTATCAATCAGTCCTCTTTTAAACCCATTGTCCATCAAATAAGTAGACAGGCACTCATACCATGCCCTAGGAGCTTGATGCAACCAATACATAGCCTTTCTTACCCTATAAACCTTGTCAGAATGATCAAGATCTTCAAAACCAGGAGGTTGACAAACATAAACCTCTTCATCAATTGTGCCATACAAAAATGCACTTTTAACATCCATCTGATACACAACAAAATTCTTGAATGAAGCATAAGCCAAAAACAATCTAATAGCCTCTATTCTTGCAACTGGAGCAAACACTTCATCATAATCCAAACCTTCAGTTTGTGTGTATCCTTGAGCAACCAACCTTGATTTGTTTCTTACAACAATTCCTCTTTCATCCCTCTTGTTTCTGAACACCCATTTAGTCCCAATTGCCCTTTTACCAATAGGAAGATCAACCAATGTCCAAACCTCTTGAAGCTTGAACTGTAAAAGCTCCTCTTGCATTGATTCTACCCAGCCTTCTTCTGATAAAGCTTCTTCCACTCTCTTGGGCTCCTTTTGAGACAGAAAACAAGCAAACAGGCAATTTTGCAGATCTTTATGACTGTTTCTTTTGTGAAGTGATTCTGCAAAGAACCCATGTTCAGGAAAGGGTTCAGTGTTCTTAATCCTGCTTCTTGTTTGAACTGGAGTATTCAAGTTTCCAAGTATTTGTTCCTTGGGATGAATCTTGTGAATCCTTGTAGTGGTGATTGGACTTTCATGAATGACAGTTTCCAAATTAGACAAATCAGCATTGAAGAAATCATCCATGTCTTCATCATCAGTAGGAGTATCAATCTCAATCAAAGCAGGCATATTAGGATCATGTGGATACTCCTCTTCTCCAAATAATGGCTTTTCCAGTTGGTCCAAAGAAAGTACTATCACCAGTAATTTTAGCCGGGGTTTCACTTGGACTATCAGTGGTAGAAGATGGCTTGTCAGCGGTTACAGTTGGCCTATCAGTGCTTTCAGTAGGCTTAGCAGTGCTTGCAGACTGCTTTTTCTTCTTTTCAATTTCTTCTACCGACACTGAGTTATCTTTCAACAACTCATCCTTATCTTGATGATGATCAACATTGCCTCCATCTTTCAGTACTTCATCATCAGTGGGACTTTGCTTATCAATGATGGAAGGAACAGAACCAGCTTTCCACTTTTCAACTAAATAGAACTCCTTTGGAGAATTAGCTTCCTTAGAAGTTGTTCCAGCATTAGAATCCTTTTGTTTAACTGCATTAACATTAGTGGAAGTTCCTGCAATGATAGGCTCATAATTCATAGATTTGGTTAGCATATCAATGTTAAACAGCCAGTCTGGTCCTTTGGTCTCAACACTAGGAGTCTTTTCACTGAATTGAACATGTAGGTTCTCTTCAACAATTCTAGTCCTCCTATTGTATACTCTAAAGGCTTTGCTATTAGTAGAATAGCCTAAAAAGTATCCATCATCTGCTTTTTCTTGAAACTTGCCTAGATAGTCTATGGTATTCAAGATGGTAACAGGACACCCAAAAGGTTTTAGGAATGCAATCATTGGCTTCCTATCATGTAACAACTCATAGGGGGTCTTGTTATGAGGCTTCACTACCTTACTTCTTTTTTGCACATAACATGCAATTCCTACAGCTTCAGCCCAAAAGGTAGTTAGTAACTTAGACTCTGACAACATGGTCCTAGCAGTCTCAATTAGTGTTCTATTTTTCCTTTCAGCTACACCATTCTGTTGTGGTGTTCTAGCAACACTGAACTGTCTTTCAATACCTTTAGCTACACAGAACTGATTCATCACTTCATTCTTAAACTCAGTTCCATTATCACATCTGATTACTTTGACCTTATGGTTTACTAGATTTTCTATCTTAGTAATGAAACTCTTGAGAATCTCACTAGTCTCACTCTTAGCAGCCAAAAAGTATACCCAAGAAAATCTACTATAATCATCAGTGATAACTAGGCAATACTGCTTATGGTTCAAGCTTCTAACAAAGGTAGGTCCAAATAAGTCCATATGAAGCATAAACAGTGGTTGTGAGATGGTGTTTACAGTTTTGGTCTTACAAGAAGCTCTATGTTGTTTTCCTTTTTAACAGGCCACACACATTTCCTTACTTTCAAAAACCTTAGAAGGTAACCCTCTCACTAAGTTGCCTTTTACCAGTTTATTGATTGTTTTGTAATTGAGATGACCTAGCCTTCTATGCCACAATATTGACTCATCTACAGATGCTTTAGCAAACAAACATAAGGACCTATTAGGAAGAACATCTTTAAGATCAAAACAATATATATTTTCCTTCCTAGGTACCCTAAGTTGTATAAACTTCTCATCAGGAATCTTAAACTCAGGAGACAACACCACACACTCAGTTTCCCCAAAAAGTACCCAGTTTTTCTTATCACACATTTGAGAAACACTGAATAAATTGTACTTAAGTCCCTGTACCAAATAGACCTTTTCAAAGTCTAAATTCCCTGTTCTGATTGTTCCTCTGCCAAGTATCTTTCCTCCCTTTGGATCATTGCCAAATGCCACATATCCTCCATCAAAAGCTTCAAAATCTTCCAGATTGCTTCCATCCCAAGTCATGTGCCCAGAGCAACCACTATCAAAAACTCCTTTATCTTTTAGCTCATCTTGTAGATTGCCCTGCACATGAAATTAAATAAGTTAGTTCCTTTTGTGGACCCAAGCCAATACTGACTTGGGTCTACCCTGTGCATCAAAATATTCAAATTTCTTTAGGTCCATTGATGCACAGTTGACATGTGGTAAAACCTTGGTCTTAGGCTTCCATTGCCAACTTGCTGAGGCCTTAACAGCATAAAAATGATTTCCAACCACTGTGTCAGTTATCACCTTTGGAATTTTTAAAACTTGTATTGATTCATTGGTGATGTTTTGCTTATCAGTGGTTTGACTCTGCTTAGCCGTGTTTACATTTTGCTTAGCAGTGGTTGGAACCCATTTAGGTGCAGCAGTGACAATTGATTTTGTTTTCCCATTCCTCATTAACACTTCCCTAGTAATCAAGTTACCGTTAGGATGAGTGTTTGTTTTCCTTGAAAAGTTTTGATGATTTTCCCTCCTCCAATGATTCCAAACTGGTGGTATGTTTTTATGACAATTTCTCAGTAAGTGCTCAAAACTACCACAGTTATAACAAGCTTTCTTGACACATTGAAACTCATCACCTAATCTGTTAGAAATTAGACCATTTAAGCTTCTTTGATTACCCCTAGGTTTATATTGTTTCATCTGTTCCCTAGGTATTTCCCTGTACTCTACTACTTTCTTGGTAACTTTAGCTCTAAATCTAGGTACAAGGTTGACATGCTGAGAATCAACTTTCTTAACTTTCTCTATCTCTTCAGACTTAGTTGATTCAGTTCTATCTTCCTCAGAGTCTGATTCCCAATCTTCTATTATGGGAGCATCAGATGACTTATCAGAACTTATCTTAGGTGTTTCAGTCTTATTTATCTCTTCTACAGGTTTGTTAAAACTGAATTTACTACTAAATGACAGTTCTTTAGCAGGTGGTGCATGTTTCATCAAAGAGGGTGGTGGCATATTATTGTATCCAAGACCAGAACCATCTTTGAACAGTTTTTGACCTATTGGCTTATTTACTAGATCAGAAGCATATTGTGTTTTGGCAACCCTAACAACATGTTTTTCTTTTTCATCTAGGGCTTTTTGTTTTACACTCTCTGCCTCTGCTAGTTTATCTTTAAGCATTTTAATCTCTCTATCTTTAAGATCAATTTCACCACCTAGTATATTGATATTTTCTACATACTCAAACTCACATTTAATACAGTATTTTAGCTTCTCTTCCACACCCTCTAGACCAACTCTATAACCTAAGTTATCTAGAGTCAATCTTTCTAGTTCTTTTCTCATACTCTCAGTGATAGCTTTTTGAGATTCTAAGTTATCAAAACATGATTTAAAAGAACAAGTAGATGT
The DNA here is from genome assembly GCA_019973895.1 of Chrysanthemum seticuspe. Lineage (NCBI taxonomy): Eukaryota > Viridiplantae > Streptophyta > Magnoliopsida > Asterales > Asteraceae > Chrysanthemum > Chrysanthemum seticuspe. The sequence continues at coordinate 215,843,874 of BPTQ01000002.1, read as the reverse complement.
TTTAGAATCATTAGATACCTCAGAATCTGAACCAGAAGATGAAGCATAGGCCATTACAGCAAAGTTATGCTCTTTAGAAGCTTCACTAGCAAGAAAAGCTGCATTTGGACCTTCTTCAATCTGATCACTCCAATCATAATCACCAATCCCATCCTGAGCAACCAAAGCTGAAGAAGCAGCAGGCTCTTCTGTTGTCTTCTTAATGCCTTCAATTCTTTTAGGAGCTCGACATTCCCTAGCAAAGTGACCTTTCTTCTTGCAGTTAAAGCACTCCATCTTGCTTTTGTCGAATCCAGCTCTCCTTTGACCATCATACTTAACCTGTCTTCCAGTCCTCCTCAGAAACTTTCTTGCTTGGAGAGTCAACATTGCCATTTACCATTGAAGATTAATTTCTTCAAGATCATCAGGATCAATTTGATCCAGATCTTGATTCAGCACAGTAACACTGGTAGTTAAATCAGCCAGAAAAGCACAGATTGCACCATCACTGACATTATCACTAACAGTGGTATTGTTTGCAATAGCCGTGGTTATACCATAGGCATCAGTGGATACATCTTGTGGGCTTTTGTGATTAGTGGATACAAAAGCAATGTTTTGATTAGCAGAAGATGTGTTAGCAAAGTTATTCTCAGACTCATAAACCTTCAAGTTGTTGAAGAGATTGTCTAGAGTCATGTTAGGAAAATCCTCCTTATTTCTCCACACAATTGTATGAATAGCCCATTCAGATGATAATCTCCTAATGAACTTCAAATTAATATCTTCTTGAAGAAACTTGTAATTCACTGACTTCAGTTGACTGATAAGTTTTTGAAGTCTATTATATGTGCCATCAAGTTTTTCTCCACTAAGAGCAGTGAAGGTTTCAAATTGATGCTTGAGCATATTCATCCTTGACTTCTTAGTAGCTTCATTACCAGCAAACCTTAATTCAAGAGCATCCAATAAATCTTTAGCAGACTCATATTGATCAAAGTCCAAGGCAAACTCATTAGGTATTCCCATAGAGAGAATACTGTGAGCTTTGATCTCCATTTTCCTTTTAGCTTTATCAGGTTCACTAACAATAGCTATCTCTTTGCCATCTTCACCCTTCTTAGGAAGAGTGTCACCCTTTTCAACGACATCCCAGAGAGCATAATCAATCATACGAATGTATTGCCTCATTCGCATTTTCCAGATTTGATACTCACCATGCTTGAGCATGGGTACCTTTGAAGCAGTCACCATGTGAGTTTCGTCAGACATCTTAACTTACTAGAATAAAGCTTAACAGACTTCTTCTTGGTTACAGTTTCTAGATCACAAGCTCTGATACCACTAGTTGATCCCAGTTGAGCAAACGATCTAATATAGAAACTGACTTGTAACAAAAACTTATTAAGTATTACGCGGAATTTAACACTTAATCTTAAGAAGAAGAACAATAAACATTCAACACCTCAATATTATTGATAATACGAATACTCTTACAGTATTAGGGTTTTTCAACCTTGAAGTGTATCGACCTTAGATATAGAACTTACGTATATCTAACCTGTTGGGTTTTAGGTTCCTTGTATGATGAATTACTTTAAGTGATGGAACCGCGGACAAGCTTGAAGATAACCACGGACAGAAGAAGAGTAACCACTGATGATGATAACCGCGGCTAGTAGTATGAAGTAACGGCTGATAGTATTGTAAGCACTGCTAGTTATATAGTGTCGGTTAGTTTATTGTATCAGATAAATATGGAAAAGATATTTATCTTGTAGGTTACGTATTGTATATTGTATAGGACTCCTTAACCTATTAAAGGAGGTCCTAGGCTAGGTTAGATACGTGTGTGTTAGATATCTAAAGTCGTTTTCACTTCAAGGTTGCAAAACCCTAATACTGTAAGAGTATTCGTATTAATAAATAATATTGAGGTGTTGAAAGTTAATTGTTCTTCTTCTTAAGATCAAGTGTTAAATTCCGCGTAATACTTGATAAGTTCTTTGTTTAAGTCAGTTTCTATATTAGATCGTTTGCTCAACTGGGATCAACATAACCTAACATAGAACCTCCTTTTATAGGCTAAGGAGTCCTATACATTATACAATACGTAACCTACAAGATAAATATCTTTTCCATATTTATCTAATACAATAAACTAAACCGACTATTACAATACTAGCAGTGATTACATATCAATATCAGTGGTTACATTCTTCTACTAGCCGCGGTTTGTCTTCATCCGTGGTTACATCCTTCTGTCCGTGGTTATATCATCTCCTGTCCGTGGTTCCAGCACTTGAAGTAATTCTTGATTCAAGGAACTTAAAACCCAACATAGTTTGAATTCATCCCAACATGATTACTCGCTGATAGATTAGATCCCTGAGGAGTTCAATAGGTCAAACGTGGTCTTTATGTTTTCTGAGGAGTTCACTCACTGAAGATATAATCCTCCTCAAGAAGCTACTCCCTCATGAGATCCTTCAGCGTCTACTCAGTGAAGAATATGAAGCTGAACTCATCAGCTTGATGGATATAGTTAAGAGTGTTACGCACTAAAGAGTTAACCCGCCGAACATCATCAGCTACATGAATTCCACTTTATTGGTTTCCTTCTACAAGCTCGTACTGTAATAGCACTTGTAGCTGTCTAAAATAAGGACCAAAAGTTGAGAACATTATAGATCCCATATTTGTCATAAATTCAATGAACCAATTTTAGCCATTCATTTTTCATCAAAATTAATAAAAAACCAATTTTCATTTTTTTTAAACAAACATATCTTGCAAACGGTAAATCTTCAAAAGGTACGAGAATTAAATTATCTTTCTATAGATATGCACTTCTATAGACTTTCGATGAATTTTTTTTCAAGCTACAAAAAATACACCATCGCGACGAGAATTAAATTATCTTTCTATAGATATGCACTTCTATATACTTTCGACGAACTTTTTGTTTCAAAATTTTCGACGAGAAAAATCACATATAATTCATTTTAAAAATCACATGTAATTTTTTTAGGAGAAAATTTTGAAAAAAAAAAAAAAAAAAAAAAAAAAAAAAGTAGTTTAGTCGAAAGTATATAGGATTGCATATCTATAGAAAGATAATTTAATTCTCATCGCGATGGTATGATTTTATTGCGTAATGATTAACAGTTTGCGAGATATCTAACTTTTAAAAAAAGGTAAAAGTTTATTTTATTTTTTTGTTTTGATCAAAAAGTGAATGGCTACATTGTTCTAAAAGGCTCGCAAAGACTCCGCAAAGGCCTCGCAAAGGCGTGAGGCTTGGTCATGCCGCCACGCCATGCCGCTACGCCGCCTTATGCCAAATGTTTTTTGTAAACTCGATATATATGAATTATGATATGAATATATAAATATTTTCATACTTTCTGCCGCCTTATGTCACGCCTTAGAAACGCAAATGCTTCACCTTAGCCGCAAAGGCGTGAGGCTTGGTCATGCCGCCACGCCACGCCTTACGCTATTTATAACCTTGGCTAAAATTGATTAATTGGATCTATGACAAATATGATATCTATATTGATCTTTTCTGTAAGGACCAAAAGACCAAATGTCACCCAAAAACAAAACAAAGGACCAAATGTGTTACACTATCCGGACTATTCGTGCAATATATCAGATATCAATAACTAAGGGCTAATTTCTTAACTTTTATAAGCAATAAGGACCGTTTGTGTAAATTATTTCTATTAAAAGAAATATCAGGACGTTATAAATAGTTCCAGTAGTTCATTCAATACTACTCACACTACGCACAAATCATTTAAAACACACACACACACACACATTGTCACGCAGAAATGGCGACGTCGAACACCGGCACTTCAGCGAGTACGACTCCGCATGTGATCATCGTTGACGACTCAAAGTTTATCTTGAAGGTTGTGGAGAAGATGTTCTCGACTCGCGGCTTCACAGGTAGTTGATTTAAGTTTAGGTTAGTAAAATAGAACTAACGTGATGTTTTATAGTTACTTCGTTTGATGGCGGAATCAATGCGGCAGCATACTTAGGTCTGGACGGAGAGACGGTATCGGAGGTAAAGTTTTTGAAAAAATGGCGGGAAAATTAGGTTCTGAATCTGATTTTTGTAGTTTCGGTTAGTTAAGCGAAACGAAACGGCTGTTTTGAAAATGATCAGGACCTCAAGGTGGATTTGATTGTTACGGATTATGATATGCCTGATATGACTGGCCTTGAATTGCTGATCAAAGTCAAGGTTAGCGAATTCTTACCTTTTAATTTACTTTTTACTTATCAGCATTACAGATGATCACGATATATGTATCTATGTTACGATCGAAGATTGTAAGGAGTTAGATTATGATTCTGATATGTACATTGTAGATGGATATGCGTATATATGTCTGTCACGAAAGGCAAATTGTATGGAACTACCTGTGATATGTGCATTGTGTTTTGTTAACTTACTGTTAAACAATGCAGGTATCCATCGTTTTGATAGCTAGTTTTTGTTATCTAGCATATGTTATTGTCACATAATAGCGTAATTATGAACCAGTAGGTTCGATTTAAGTTCTTGTGGTGTACATGCGACTATTTCATTTCACTGTGTGTTTATTTAGTTTGTTTGAAACTTTGAATCTATATGTGTTTGTTAAGAGCATTTATACTTCTAACGGCGTTTTTATCAGTTTTTCACTTTAAAGTGTTTTCATTGTAATTACTTCATTACTTAATACCATCAGGTTTGCACGGTAATGTGTTCTCATTGTAATTACTTCCTTTTCTAATACTGTCGGGTCAATGTTATGTTGCTTTCCAAAACTGTGATCATCATCACATCTTTGCATTCAACTAAAGCATGAGTAGTTTCTTTAGGATGTCACCGATTACCTATGTTAAGTTGCTAGTTGTGATGTTTACTTAAATTCAAATGAAATTTCCAAAGCTATTTTAGTTGATTGTAATCTGCACTATCTTGTTGGATGGACGGACGAACCAAAGCATGGTTTTCCCTGTTTTAATTCCCCTGTTTTCTAACCTTTTTGTTGGATGGAGTAACCAAAGCTTTTTTTTCGATGGTTGCATGTATTTTGTGTAATAGAACTGATTACCGTAAAACCTTTTGCATATCCAATCTATTGCTGCTTATTGTAATATTAGTTGAAAATTAGTTATTTTTATGCTGTTTTCCTGCTTCTAAGTATGTTCTTAAGGGTTCCTGTACAAATGATTACTCTAATGAACACCATGTTCTTTGTTTCAAGGTGAACAAATGAATCAGATAAACAATTCATAATTGCTGTAACCACTGATAGAATTGTCTGTCATATATAATGAACTTTTGTTGCAATTTTATATTGCTGATCGGGTTGGTATAAAGCTTTTGCTGCTAAAAAATGGAATTGTTTAGAGCCTAGTCCTGTTGCGTTTTGCTTGGTTTGTTCACATGTATCCATGATAAGTGAGATCTTCTGCAAAATCTCTTTATCATTATTTTCTCTTTTACAAATCAGCTAGTATTATAAGTTTGGTGAAGTTTTCTTGAGTTATAATGTAGTTTTGTTGCTGTCACTACTGATAAGAGTTGAAATATGCATGTGTGAGATGCAGAAATTGTTCTGAACAAAATACTCGTGTTAAGAATTGAACCTGGATGTTTTAAACTGTTCAATAAATCCCGCCCTCTATCAGTTTTTCACCTTAATGTGTTCTCATTGTCATTAAGTGCATTCCTTAATACTGTTGGATCAAACATTGTGTTACTATCCAAAACTGTGATCAACTTTGCTATCTTTGCAAACTTAAGTTGACACTAAATTTTGTCACTGATTACATCAGTTATTAAGGTTAATTATGATCTTCTGTATCCTGTTGTCATGTTAATATTTACAAGTAGTTTTTGGAAACAATAATTTTAGGCTGTTACAGTACTTATTATTCGTACATGACAATCTCACTCGAATTACGGGGACCTACACATATTAGTACAGTATACCGGGGTCCCCGGTCAGAACCACACGTGCAAGTTTCCCTGCATGTGGCTCGTTCGTGAGTTACTCTTGTAACCTGCTGTATATATGGTATAATCAGTAAGGAAACCTTTGTTTGCTATTATACTTCGACATGAAAAATGTAGATATGTACACACATTTAAACTGTAAGGTTGTTAATTTTACTTTTGATATATCCTTCAGAACTCATCTAAGTGGAAACAGGTCCCTGTCTGTATCATGTCTGCTGATAGTGAAGCTGAACGGGTTGAGAGGTATGATTCCCAATCAATTGTCAATTCTCGATCCATATAATTTCTCGGTATTTTTTATGTTCTTAGAAGTGGTGCTTATGAAATTTAACACTCTGTCTGTGACCTTAAGTAAAATAAGGGTTATAGTATGTTAAAGGTTTAAGACTAATGTCCCTCATTGTGTTAAATATTGCATCTGTTTTAACTGTGTTTTCCATCATTAGTAAACAGATGTTACAAAGAAGGGGCTGTAGATTTCTTGGCTAAACCCGTCAAAGCAGATCAAGTTGAACGCCTCAAGCAAATGATTGTTGCTCACAAGACTGCAAAATCCAACTGATGGTAATTCATATATTGCATATAAAAAAAGTACCTATATACTGATAGTGTCTTCTAGTGTTATGAAAGTATGAGCCAATCTAATCTCCTGGTACAGAATTTGATTCATAGAAATTCTTATATCGCATGTAAATGTACCTGTATGCTACGTCTTTGCTCTTACTATCAGATCTTCTATATGATATAGAAACAGTCCAATTTAATAAAGATACACAATGTGGGTTGTATTCATATGATTTTGCACTTCTCCACACATGCTCCCTCTTTGATCTTGCTGTCAGATTTCTTTTATAATGTCCTTTTTTGAATCTGATCGTTTCCCTTCTAGAGGTTTTAGTTTATTTCAGAAGGGCCAATAACCCATTGTGATGATTTTTGACTAGATTGGTTACGTGTGATCTACTACATTTGTAATTGAACAAGTTAGATTGATTAATGATTATGTTACTATCCCCATATGTAATACATCATCAAATTTTACAACATAGTTACCCCAGCAACCTTATCCAAATCAGCAATTAGATTTAAACAGTTATGCCCCCTCACTGAGTTTATTTTGTTTAGCTGGTAAACCATAATCAAAATAACCAATGTCGCCCGCCATATTAGTTATTATTGAACGAACCAAAACTTATATGTCCTTTATTGAGGATGGTTGTAGTTTTGCAGGTTTGATCAAATTCTCAAAATTCAGAGGAATTTACAAAATCCTCAAGCAGAATACACAATTAGCTAATAGATGAGTATTAAATAGCTAAATTCAGCCTGATTAACATACATTTGATAATTTCACACAAATAACAATGAAAAAAAACAAGAGTACAAACCCACGAAATCCATAAGTTTAGAGAAAATTGAAACCGGAGCACCACATGGATAAATAGAGGCCCGAAGATCGAAGATAAGGCCTATGGATGAAATAGTGATTACCAATACGAGAGTACCATGGTTTGGAGAGACATCTAAATCGAACGAGGGATTTGGATGGTAGTCTCTCAAAGATCTCACCAATCAGATCTTCACATAGATAACATGACATCTATGACTTTTTCCCCAAAATTGTAGTAATAAGATTAGTAACATTCAATTGTTGAGAAGAAACATAATTATTATGAAATTTCTGAAAATCAAAATAAACCAAATGAATGATTATCATGTCCATGATTGTATTTAGAAACAAAATGCGAAAATATAATCTTAAAGAGATATCAACAATCAATATCACTCACTAAAGAAAATAAAGACTTTCAAGACTAAAGTGGTTGTTAAAACGTCTGACTCGTATTACAGATACCAGCAATTGGTGGTCAGTTGCATAACGAAATCTATGATACATCATCCTCACCACTATCTAACAACTCAAGGCTTTCAAGACATGTTTCAATGAAAATTTTGCAGAATAATTTCGTTTCAATGAAAGCAAAACGCACCTCGGTCTTAGGATTATAAACTTCTACCCCACCACCATAATTGTTCATCAAGAAATATCCAGTGTTGTTCAGTTGCATAACTCTTTTTATTTCTCCATCACCTGTTCCACATTTCATTGTAAGAAGAATATCCCAAGATGCTACATTCCCATACTCTTTCATCACCAAGATGCAACAAGTATCTTCGTTTTGATAAGTAAGCACACTAAGACAACCATCGATGATTGTAATTTTTCTAGTTATCCAATTAGGATTTCGCAACATAATCTTGCCAAAAACATGAGTACTCAGATTGAATGTCATTATATGATACTTGAGTGAGTCAGACATAAAACGAATAGCCACCCAATGCATGACCCCATTGATAAAACAAGCCCGTGAATTCACATGATCAAATGTAGTAGCAGGGGAAGCAATCGAAGACCACACACGTGTCTTCATAGAGTAAACCAATGAGCTTTCTGCAATTTTCTGAAAATCGAAGTAACATATTCTAACAATCTTGTAATCATTGGAGATAGGATCAAAACCCATACCAGTTATGAGACAAGGTCTGTTATAACTGTTACCAATAAAAGGTTGATTGGGTAAAGTTAATTTGCGCCTTATTGAAGGGTTCCATAGGCTAATACCGACTTCATAATCACGTAGACAGATAATTCCATTACATGAGTTGACAACTTTTGGATGATTGCACGGGAATTTGGTTGATGATGTGTCAAAATATTTAGGTCCAGGATACAACGGAAATCGGTCTACTGAATGCAACCCATACAAGTCTTTAACATCATCTCTCCCGTGATAATTTAAATGGCTAATGAGGACGTCTGGTGAAGAAGTTTCGAAGCGTCTAATGAGGACTTTTTGCGAAGATTGAAGACGGTGCCTGCGAATGAAATCGGGACTAGCAATACGAGAGTACCATGATTTGGAGAGACATCTAAATCGCATGAGGGATTTAGATGGTAATCTCTCAAAGATCTCACCAACAAGATCTTCACCTAGATAAGGTGGCATCTACGAGAATTTTCCAAGAAAACAATAAGATTAGTAACAATATATTGTTAAAGCAGAAACACAATAGTAATAATCAAGTTCTGACAATCAAAATAACCTAAATGAATATTTATCATGTCCATGATAGTATTTATGGAATCACATAACCGCACAGAGTTATCAAGAAACTTAATATCACTCACTAAAGAATAAAGATAAAGAAAGGCTCCACCAAAACGACCTTTCAAGGCCTTACTAGTTTGTGTATAACTGTATATAGTTCCAAATCGCCCAACCCTATGTATGTTTTTTATCACAAGATCAGAGTATCCTGCTATAATGTATTGCAAATTATATCAAAGATTAAGTGTATGACATATTTATGAAAGATTAAAAGTTTAAATATGATAGCATGATTAAAAGCATTTAAAGGGAATTTTAATACCTAAGTTAAGATAACGAGTCTAAAAGTTAAAACTTATGCTGCTGTGAATCAGGTTGCTCAATTATGGATGGTGGATCTAAATACTCATAGTTCTCAGAAGAATTGATGAACATGGTAATCATGGTAAAAAGAAGGGAAGGTGAGTTTGGCAGTCCATTAAGTGGGGGATACTATTAAACCTTAAACCGAATGTGTGTGCATTGATTTAGGGGTTTTGATTGGTTCAGTTAGTTCGGCTAAATTTTTTTTTGGGTTAACCCGAAAATCGAACGAACCGAATCGAACTGTAATTCAACCGAACCAAAAATCGAATTTGAATTCAATTCGGTTCTTGGGTTGACCCCAATAACCCGAATTTTATTATTTATTTTTTAAAAAATAATAATTACATAGATATTTAGCAAAAAGATATTTCAAGCATAAAAAGTGCTTTTTTTTATAGTAAAATAATATTTTAATAGTATATATATATATATATATATATATATATATATATATATATATATATATATATATATATATATATATATATTCGGTTTTTGGTTCAAATTGTCAAACTCATATCCAACGTGAGAACCGAATTAGTAGTTCGGTTCGGTTTAGTTTTAGCAAATTCGGTTAAGTTATTAATTTGGTTCAGTTATTTTCGATTCGATATAGTTTTGATTGTCGGTTTATTTGGTCATTTCGGTTTTTTTTCTCACCCCTACATTGATTACAATCGGGAATGTTAAATAACAATACATTGGGCTTTGACAACAAACCAAGCCTATCCAAAAGTACGAGTGGGCTAGCCCTATAAACATACATAAACAAAACATTACATGTGAAAACACTTTACGGTATACATCACAACATTACATAACGAGGTGCAAAGATAGAAGTAAAGCATTTATTTAGTCACCATTTTTTCAAGGTTTTTTATTTGGGGATAGCATGGCTACAATTTTTGTAGCCAATTAAAATACTTCATACAAAATACACTAGCAATGATTCAGGGACCCACATAAAAGAATCAGGAACTCACAAAAATAATCAGGGACGCACATTTTTAATATAAAATTGTAACCAATTGCCTACAACTAATTGTAGCTAATATATTCCTTTTTTATTTATTTATTTTGAAATAATAATATAGTTATTATATATATTTGATCAACGTTTGTAAATACATTATTAGAAAATAACAAAACAAAGTTACAGATTATCATTAGCACATTAATTGCATAATAAAAGCTCTTTAACAACAAAAGTCCGGGCTTTCGGGCTTTTTGACGAGCTTTTTCGGGCTTTCTGACGGGCTTTTTAGCGGCCTTTTCAAAATCTCGGGCTTTTTAGGCTGGCTTTTTTTGGCTTTGGGCTTAGCCCGGGCCAAACCGGGCTTTGGTGGAAAATATAAGGACCATTTAGGCCTGTTAGGCCAGACCTGGCTTTAGATCGGGCTTTTTTGGGCCGGGCTTTTTCAGGATTTTCAGAGTCAGGCCTAAGCCCGGACTCGAGCTTTAGCTTATCTGTGCATCTCTATTGTATGCTATCTTTAAGTTTTCTTGAGCAATTATGGTGGTTTTAATTTATTCCTTTATAAGCATTTATGGTGTGTTTTAGCTGTTATTCAAGTAAACAACTATTTTTCTGAAATTATTATTTGCATATTATTTTCGGAATTTAGGTGTACAAGGGGGTGAAGAGTCGTTCAGGGATTGAAGTACAAAATAGAGAATATTCACACCGGTTGTTTTTTCAAAAACGGTGTCTATAATATAAATACATAGAGACATGTTGCTACGTACACAATCGTGTCTTTGACTGTGTAAAAAGACCGGGTTTTGCCCACAAAACCAGTTTTATGCGTTTTGAAGAAAACCAAACCCAGTTTATTCCATTCCCGCTAGTTTTTTATCATAGGAATAGAGTTTTATATAACCAATCTCTATTTGAGGGTGTTTACAGCCTTTTATGTAGTAGTAGCGGCGGCGCAAGTTAAAAACGAAGACTGTTTTTATAAGCTATGTGAAGTAACATATATATTATTTTAAGAGATAATGAAATATTTTTTTGTTAAAAGTTATTACTCCTATTTTTTCCCCCTGCCATACAAAGCTTGGAGCGTGATCAAAGCTTTGACAATCAAGACGGTTTTCGCAAATAAAGCAACGTATTTCCTTTTTTTCGTAACTTTCATTTTAATATTGTGTTTTTATTTCAGCAACAAAGCAAATATATTGGTTTCCTTCTACAAGCTCGTACTGTAATAGCACTTGCAGCTGTCTAAAATAAGGACCAAATTACCAAATGTCACCCAAAAAAAAAAAAAAAAAAGGACCAAATATGTTATACTGGACTTTTCGTGCAATATATCCATAACTAGGGGATATTTTTGTAACTTTTATTAGTAATAAGGACCTTTTGTGTAAATTATTTCTATTAGAAGAAATATCAGAACGTAATAAATAGTTCCAGTAGTTCATTCAATACTACTCACACTACGCACAAATCAATTAAAACACACACACACATTGTCACGCAGAAATGGCGACGTCGAACACCGGCACTTCAGCGAGTACGACTCCGCATGTGATCATCGTTGACGACTCGAAGTTTATCTTAAAGGTTGTGGAGAAGATGTTCTCGACTCGCGGCTTCACAGGTAGTTATTTTCTAAGTCAGGGTTTGATTTGATTTTAGGTTAGTAAATTCGAACTAACTTGATGTTTTATAGTTACTTCGTTTGATGGCGGAATCAATGCGGCAGCATACTTAGGTCTGGATGGAGAGACGGTATCGGAGGTAAAAAAAATTTTGAAAAAATGGCGGGAAAATTAGGTTTTGAATCTGATTTTTGTAGTTTCGGTAAATTAAGCGAAACGAAATGGCTGTTTGGAATATGATCAGGATCTCAAGGTGGATTTGATTGTTACGGATTATGATATGCCTGATATGACTGGCCTCGAATTGCTGATCAAAGTCAAGGTTAGCGAATTCTTATTTACTTTTTACTTATCAGCATTACAGATGATCATGATATATGTATGTCTGTTATGATCGAAGATTGTAAGGAGTTAGATTGTGATTCTGATATGTACATTGTAGATGAATATGCGTAGGCAAATTGTATGGAACTACCTGTGATATGTGCATTGTGTTTTGTTAACTTACTGTTAAACAATGCAGGTATCCATCGTTTTGATAGCTAGTTTTTGTTATCTAGCATATGTTATTGTCACATAATAGCGTAATTATGAACCAGTAGGTTCGATTTAAGTTCTTGTGGTGTACATGCGACTATTTCATTTCACTGTGTGTTTATTTAGTTTGTTTGAAACTTTGAATCTATATGTGTTTGTTAAGAGCATTTATACTTCTAACGGCGTTTTTATCAGTTTTTCACTTTAAAGTGTTTTCATTGTAATTACTTCATTACTTAATACTATCAGGTTTGCACCGTAATGTGTTCTCATTGTAATTATTTCACTTTCTAATACTGTCATCGCATCTTTGCATTCAACTAAGGAAAAAAGCTATAAATGCTTAACGTACTTTCCCCAAAAACTCATTATGCTCTATGTACTTCAAATATTGTCATTATACATAACCATTTTCATTTTAATTGGTTATGTCTACTGTTGTATAGGCACTTGTTGAACGGGTTAAAAGTTGACCCACTGTAACGCATACAACCTCAATCCTCTTGTTCAGATAGAATAAAACAGATAAAAAGGCAACTTTTGCTAGCGGGTCATCTCAAAGGAATGTAAAAGTGACGTTAAACAAGAATTTTATGCAAAGGGATGTTACTCCCAACGGTTCAAAATGGGGGACAAAAAAGAAGCAGTTATCTCAAGAAGGCAAACGGTTATTAAGGGATAAACTAAAAGAAGTTGTATCCTATAATGTCTCTAAGTCCCAACCATTTACAAAAAGCCAACCGTTATCCAAAATTCAACCGCTATGCAAAAATCTTGGAAACCCCACGACATCAAGAAAAGAAAAAAGATCATGTTGCTTTATTTGCAAAGAAAAATGTCACTTTTACTGGAATTGCACCAACAAGAAAACTAAAGATCAAGATCAAAGCATGGAGATTACGCCAAGAATTCACGAAGAACTCAACTATCAGACAGAAAAAGTGCACGTTGAGACTGATTTCATGGTCGAGGGAACGGACCAGGGTAATTGGGATAATATATGGTTCGTTAGTAAAGCCTATGCCAAACACATGAGTCCTACGAGGACCTTTTTCAATCGAATGATCAATCGTTTTAAGATGGTGGGCAAAGAGGAGAAGGAAAGGAAGTTTATAGTCTCCTATGGCGTTGGAGAGGCAGTCGTAGATACCAAAGAAGGGAGTGTAGTGATTCCAAACGTGCTTTACACGCCGGAAATCACGTTGAATGTCTTAAGCATCAACCAACTGGAGGACCAAGGGTTCATATTGACTTATGGCAATGGTACATGTCGAATAAGGTATATGTTCGACAAGGATGAAGGTACTTTGGATGTGGGTGACGAAAGTATAGTCAAGAGTCACCACGAGTTCATGGAGGATTATTACAAGTCAATAGACCCAAGTGACAAATGTTCTTTGATAAAAGGAATGGAAGAGTTGGAGATGGATAGGGAGGATAGCCAAGACTACGTTGACGACGAATACCTAAGTCTAAATGGAACGCTATATCATTTAAAGGTAAACACCTTTCCCTGTTTTTTGTCCTTTTTAGATTTGCTTAAAATTGACAAACTAGTGTTTAGAAATTAGGAGATTATGGGAAAGAAATTTGTGGAGTTGTTGGAGTGGTTTTACCTTGGATACCTAGGCCAAGATGTGTTGGGAACGATACCACCGGTTGTAGGGGTAGTTGTTGGGATATGAAAGTGCTGAAGAATGTTAAAGTACTGAAGATTGACAAAGTACTGGAAAAGTCAAAGTACTGCTAAAGAGAAAGTCAAAGTACTGCTGTCGAAGTCAAAGTACTGCAAAGCTAAAGAATTGTTATATTCGTTTATGGAAAGCTTTGTTTATTCTATGTTTAGATTACTTGTCGTACAAGGATACAAATTGTAAACCGACTAGGGTTATCCTTGAGCCTATAAAAGGACCCCTAGATTGGCATTAGAAGTATGAGTTTTAGAGAAGAGTTTTAGAATCATAAAGTACGATTATTATTAGAGTTTTAGAGTTGTTAAAGAATCTGCATAACAAGCAGATTTAGAGTTATTAATAAAAGTTAAAGTTATATTCTTCTTAGATTTGTTAAGTAAATTCCGCGTACTTAATAAAGATTATTCAGTGTTTCATTGTTAATAACTTAGGATTTATCCGAGGTTATTAAACCTTAACAAGCTATTTAAGTTAGTTTGGTTAGAGTACATCGATCCAACAAGTGGTATCAGAGCTTGTGTGGAAACTCTGACTAAGAAGAAACCCTAAAACCTAAAGATGTCGACTGATGATGTTCCACCACCTTCCATCACCTCAATGAGGATACCTGTCATTAAGAAGGGAGAATACGACCTATGGAGCATGAAGATGAGGCAGTACATTGCAATTACAGACCAACCACTGTGGAATATAATTGTCAATGGTAATGAAGTCGTTCCAGAACCTATTGACATTCCTGGACAACCCAAAGCACCTAACGCAGTCTTACCAGCAGCAACATTAAGGAATCAAGAGAAGGCACTCAACATTCTCTTGTCTGCCATTCCAGATGGTCATCTTCTTAAGTTCCATGATGCTAAAGATGCAAAGCAACTCTGTGCCGCTCTCAAAACAAGGTTTGGAGGTAATGATGCTTCCAAAAAGATGCACAGAAATTTGTTGAAGCAGCAGTTTGAAACATTCACTGTTGGAGAAAGAGAAAACCTTGATGCTGCTTATGACAGATTTCAAAACCTTCTCAGCATGTTGGAGCTATACAAAGCAGAGGTTTCAGTTGAAGATGCTGATCTCAAGTTCTTAAGGAGTCTGCCATCGACATGGCATGTGATAGCTACAATGATCAGAGGACAACCTGGTTTGGATGTTATGGACTTTGATGATCTCTACAATCATCTGAAGGTGTATGAGCATGAGATGAATGGCCAAACCATTTCCAAATCTCACAATATTGCCTTTTTATCATCTAAAAAGAGGGGCAGTACTTCCACCAAAAGTACTGCTTCTCCTACTCAAAGTACTGTTGCTCAAAGTACTGTTTCCTATTCTACCCCCACTGCTCAGCAAGCCCCACCAACCATCCACTCAGATGAAGTTGTATGCTCCTTCTTTGCACAACAAGCTTCTCTACCGGTCACTTATGAAGAAGATCTCTCACAGATTGAAGAGGATGCTCTTGAAGAAATTGATATCAGGTGGCAAGTTGCTATGATCACTGCAAGGATAAAGAAGTTTATGAAGAAGACATGAAGAGGCATTGACTTCAAGCCAAAACAGGGAATCACTTTTGACAAATCCAAGATTGAATGCTTCAATTGTCAAAAGACTGGACATTTTGCAAGGGAATGTAGGTTTGCTAAATATCAAGCAAACAGGATGACTGAGAAACCAAAGCTAGAGTTGAAAGAAATTCCTATTACAGAAACAAAAGCTTTGGTTGCTCAAGAGAATTTATCAGAGGTTGACTGGAGTGCTGAGTTTGATGATGAACCAGTAACCTACTGTATGGTAGCTGTGGAGGATTCTGTGGAAGAGTTTGACTGGAGCACAGCTTTCGATGAGGAACCTGGACATGCTGCTATGGAGTCTAAAGATGGTTTTGGAAGCTTTGACTGGAGCATGGAGAGTGAAGATGATCCTGTTCTACTTGCTATGATGGCTACTTCAACAAGCTCATCCCTTATCTTTGAGGTATGCTCAAACTGTCATGACTTTTATCAAAAAGTCCTTAATAGTTATGTCATTGAAAGAGATAATTATATAAAAGCTAGGTCTGAGGTAGCAGGTTATCAAATAACCTTAGAGTCTATGGAAGCCAAAATTATAACACATGAAAGTAATGAAATGGCTTGGGCAGAAAAATATGAACAACAAGATTATCAGTTAAAATTAAGTGAATGGAAGTTAAATTGTAAGATTTCTGAAATGGAGAAACTGACTAAGGAGAGAGATGATTTGTTAGCAAAATTTGATGCCTGGAAAGAATCTGGTCTTTCTCATGTTTCTTATGTTCAAAAACAAAGAAGAGCTTACAATAAGACTGGTCTAGGTTTTGGTATGGATTTCAGTAGTGTAGATGAAAACCCACCTAGTGATAAGGATGACCTTGATTTTGAGGATATAACCACTAGTGATGATGAGCTTATTAACTATGTTGACACATCTAGTAATGAGGAATCATTTAGTGAACCACCTCCAGAATATAAGCAAGACAAAGGTTATCATGCTGTCCTACATCCCACTGGTAGTCATCAACCCATAAGACCTGATGTTTCTCGTTTTGGTATAGACAACCTAGAATTTAGAAAGAAGCTTATTGGTCAATCTAGGTCTGAAATCCTACAGGAAACAGTTGAGACACCTAAGGTAGATGATGCTAAAAGTCAAGCAGTACTTTCACCTCAAAGTACTGCTACACCTTCAGCAGTACCTTTAAGAAAACCTTTTCACAATCATACTAAACCTTTTTGGAATAATTTTGGTCAAAACAATTTTAATCATTCACCTAGAAATCAGGATAGGTTTGGTAATACACATAGAAGAAGAAATTTTGGCATTACAGAACAAAAACTCTGTTTCGTTTGTTTTAGTCCTGATCATTTGATTAAGGACTGTGACTTACATTCAGAATACCTAAGTAAGTTCCCTAAGAACAGACCTGTCAACCAAAAACCAAGAGAGAGTAGACCAGCTTGGAACCATTCAAATAGGGTTAACCATAGAAACTTCTCACCAGACTACAGGCACCCTCACCAGAGAAGACCTTTTTCAAAACCTACAGTACCTTCAAACACTTTCCAAGGTACTCTTAAGCAAAATACAGTACTTTCTCAAAGTACTGCTCAGTTTTCACCAAACACCTCTTGGAATAGGAGTCCTAGGAGACCTAATTACTATCAATCTAGAAGGAGTTATAATTCCAGAAGAGTAGTTAGATCAAGGGACTCTACACCAGAAGTTAAAACTAAATGGGTTAAGAAGGAAAGTACTGATGATGAACAAACAGTACTTTCAACAAGTACTGGTGAAACATATATTTTTGATAAAGATGATTTTGTGGTAAAAGAAAAGGAGATTTTTGTTGAAAAAGAAAGTTTTGATGAAAATTCACCACAAGTTTTAAAACAAAAGATAATGCTTGATTCTGTCTACAAAAACTGTGAAGATTACATACTCAAAGAATTTGAGTATGTTACTCCACAAGGGTAACACAAGTCAGTAATGGCTTGGGTTCCTAAAAGACACTAACTTTTGTATCTTTGTGCAGGGCAACCCAGAGGAGGAGCTTAAAGATCATCTTATTGTGGATAGTGGTTGCTCTGGAAGCATGACAGGAGACAAGGAGATTCTGTCAGATTTTAGATCTATTTGTGGAGGAAGAGTTGCATTTGGGAATGATCCCAATGGAGGAAGAATAACTGGAAAAGGAACCATCAAGACAGGGATCATAGATTTTGAGAATGTTAGATATGTGAAGGAGCTCAAGTTCAACTTATTGTCAGTATCTCAAATCTGTGATAAAAAGCATCCTGTGTTATTCACTGACACAGAATGTCTCATCCTTTCCCCAGAGTTCAAGCCTGTTGATGATAGCTTGGTAGTACTTAGAGTACCAAGAACCAATGATGTGTACAGTCTGGATATGAAGAGTCTTCACTCTTCTGGGAGAGCTACATGTTTAGTGGCAAAAGCAACATCTGAAGAAGCACATCAGTGGCATAGAAGATTGGGCCATGTAAATTTCAAGAATATCAACAAACTGGTCAAAGGAAATTTAGTTAGAGGTTTACCTTCAAAGACTTACAAGAATGATCACTCCTATTTGGCGTGCAAGAAGGGTAAACAACACAAAGCTTCATGCAAGAAGCTTGAGGAAAGGACTATTAGAGAACCATTGGAGCTGTTACATATGGATTTATTTGGACCTGTTGCAATTGCAAGCCTAAACAAGAAAAAGTACTGCTTGGTTGTGACAGATGATTGCAGTAGATTCAGTTGGGTATTTTTCTTAGGATTTAAAGATGATACTTTTGATGCTATCCATAATCTTATCATAGCACTTGAAAACCAACAGAGACTCAAGGTTAGAGGTATTAGATGTGATAATGGGACTGAATTCAAGAACAAACTTATGGATGAGTTTTGTGCTAACAAAGGGATCAAGAGGGAGTTCAACATTGCAAGAACACCACAACAAAATGGTTTTGCAGAGAGAAAGAATAGGACTTTGATTGAAGCAGCCAGAACTATGCTTGCAGATTCTCTTTTACCTATTCAATTCTGGGCTGAAGCTGTAAGTACTGCTTGCTATGTGCTTAACAGAGTATCAGTCACAAAACCCCAGATGAAGACACCTTATGAGTTGCTGATGGAAATTAAACCCAACATACGATTTCTGAAGCCTTTTGGATGTCCTCTCACTATTTTAAATACTATTGATAATTTGGGCAAGTTTGATGGCAAGTCAGAAGAAGGTTATCTATTAGGGTACTGCACCAACAGCAAAGGCTTTAGAGTGTACAACAGAGTCACTAAGAAGGTTCAAGATTGTCTTCATGTTGAATTTTTAAAAGATCAAGACAATCAGAAGGGTAAAGGTCCTGATTGGATGTTTGATCTTGAAGTTTTAACTCCTTCTATGAACTATGTACATGTTAGAGAAGAAAATCAACCTGTACACAATGGAGACGATTTATAGTATGTTGTTCATGGAGTCCATATTAGACCCGATGTTGTTCCTGATGAAGAACCAATATCTGTTGAACCAAAGAAAAGTACTGATGCACCAAAATCCTCATTGTCTGCTGAGGATCAATCTATTCAAGATGAACTAAATCAGATGCTTTTTCAAGATGTTTTAGCACATTCTTATGATGATGAACAGAGAAGAGCTTATGAGGAAGCAAAGAAAAAGACAAAGACTGCAGAGTTCACTCATAGTACTTTGGTTGATAGTACTTTTGATCAAAGTACTGATGCACCTGATGACAACACTTTGCATGATTTGGATGATCCAACCATGCCTGGCTTAGAAGATACTGATGATGAGTTTGAAGATGAAGGTATTTTCTCAGATCCCAATGAAGATGCTGATTACACAAACCTGGATGACAGTTATGAAGTTCCACAGACTCCTATCTTAAAAGTTCATAAAGATCATCCTACTGGTCAAATCATTGGACCTTCTTCTCAAGGAGTGCTTACAAGAAACAAAGCTAAGGGTTTTTCTACACCTCACAATGCTTTACTTAGCTTTGTTTATAAACAAAACAGGCTGAATCACAAAGATCATCAAACATGTCTGTTCACTTGCTTTATCTTTCAAGAAGAACCCAAAAACATAGCTCAGGAATTAACTAAGGAGATTTGGGTTGAAGCTATGCAAGAAGAACTTCTTCAATTTAAACTTCAAGAAGTTTTGGTACTATGTGATCTACCTAATGGAAAGAAGGTAATTGGTACAAGATGGGTGTTCAGAGTCAAGAGAGATGAAAGAGGGAATGTCATCAAGAACAAGGCAAGGTTAGTTGTACAAGGCTACAGACAAGAAGAAGGAGTGGATTATGATGAAGTATTTGCTCCTGTAGCAAGGATTGAAGCAATTCGAATCTTTCTTGCTTTTGCATCCTATATGGGATTTCAGGTTTATCAAATGGATGTAAAGAGTGCCTTTTTATATGGCAAGATCACAGAGGAGGTGTATGTTAAGCAACCTCCTGGTTTTGAAGATCCTACACATCCTAACAAAGTCTACAAGGTGGTTAAGGCTCTTTATGGCCTTCATCAAGCTCCTAGAGCTTGGTATGAGAGGCTCTCTACTTTCTTACTGCAACATGGTTACAGAAGGGGAGCCATTGACAAGACTTTGTTTATCAAGAGAGACAAAAAGGATATCATGTTGGTTCAAGTGTATGTTGATGATATCATATTTGGAGCTACCAAACAGTCCATGGTCAAGGAGTTTGAACAGCTGATGCAGAATGAATTTCAAATGAGTTCAATGGGTGAGTTAACTTTCTTTTTGGGACTTCAAGTTAAGCAGTCAAAGGAGGGTATTTTTATCAGTCAAGACAAGTATGTATCTAACATACTTAAGAAGTTCAATTTTGATGCTATGAAGCCAGTAACTACACCTATCAAGTCTACCAACTCACTGGGAAAAGATGAAGATGGACAACCTGTTGAATTCAAGTTATACAGATCCATGATTGGTTGTCTTATGTATCTCACTGCGTCTAGGCCTGATATCATGTTTGCTGTTTGTTTATGTGCAAGATATCAAGTCTCACCAAAGGTTTATCATCTGAATGCAGTAAAGAGAATTTTTAGTTATTTGAAACAACAACCTAAGTTAGGGTTGTGGTATCCAAAGGATTCACCTTTTCACTTGGAAGCTTTTTCAGATAGTAATTATGCAGGTGACAATTATGACAGAAGATCAACCACTGGAGGATGCCAATATCTTGGAAGAAGATTAGTCTCATGGCAATGCAAGAAACAGACTATTGCAGCAACATCCTCTACTGAAGCAGAATATGTGGCTGCTGCAAGCTATTGTGGACAAGTTTTGTGGATGCAGAATCAACTCTTGGACTATGGGTTCAATTTCAAGAATACTCCTATCAATATTGATAATGAGAGTACGATCTGTATTGTGAAGAATCCCGTTTATCATTCCAAGACCAAGCATATTCAGATTAGGCATCACTTCATCAGAGATTGTTATGAGCACAGGCTTATTAATGTGGTCAAGGTTCACACAGATGATAATGTAGCTGACTTACTCACCAAAGGCTTTGATGTTTCAAGATTCAATCACTTGCTGGTAAGCATTGGCATGATTAACTACTGAGTTGCATTTAAGGGGAGGACTATTTTAGTGTATGTATAGTCCTATGCATTGTTTGAGGGGAGGATATTCATGTTTATCTGTTGTATTTGCTATTGAAAAGAGGAGAATGGGAAAGTACTGCCTTTTGATTTTATGAAAGTACTGCTTGGAAAGTACTGCTTTTTGGAAGTACTGCACACGTGTCGTATCAAAGTACTGTTCCAACGGTAATATTGAGGGGTAACTACTACTAACGGTAACTTTGTTATTAAGGGCTGTGATTTTTTAAATCTCACCTATAAATAACTACTCTCCGAATTTCCCTCTCATATTGCTAACTTATAATCTTTTCCATATCTCTCTCTCTCTTTCACCCATATTATTCGCTATATCACTTTCTGTGAACATATATCATAAATGGCAAATCGTAATACAGTTTCAAAACACAACATGGTGGCGAATTTAGAAAAGACTGAAGCTAATGAGATCTTTCATGATATCATTGATTTTCTCACTGGGTCGCCGATTAGCTATGCACTTTTAGTGGAACCGGATATCATTGAGCCCTGGATTCAACAATTTTGGGCAACTGCTAGGGTTCATATGGAGAATGATGATTCGTATATTCAAGCAACAGTTGCTGGGAGAACTGTGAGAGTTACTGAAGCCTCTATTCGTGAAGACTTATTATTTGATGATGAAGAAGGGGCTGTTCGTTTTGATAAGCAACTGATTTGGGATACATTCAGCAATATTGGGTATGAAGGGTCCTTAACTGAACAAACATTCAAGAAACCCTTATTTTGTCCTCAATGGAAGTATTTAGTTCATGTACTACTTCATTGTATTAGTGCTAAAAGTAAAAGTACATCATGGGAGCAATTTGGGTCTAACATAGCTTCTGCTATAGTGGGACTAGCTACAGATCGAATTTTCAACTTTTCAAGGCTGATTCTAGATGGAATGCTCTCACACATCTCTCATGGTTCAAGATGGTTGATGTATCCAAGGTTTATTCAAGTGTTCCTAAACAAACAACTTGCTGATGTACCTAAGCCTACTGATCTATTACCTGTTGTGGTGCAACCAGCCAAGATCTTCACTTTTATGGCCAAGAAAAGTGATTTATTCACTGGCAGGGAGACTTCATTGACTACTTCAATGATGGAGATTGTTCAAGCTATTAGAGATGAGGCTGCAGCTAGTGATGAAAGAGAAGGTACTGCTTCTGAAGGTACTGCTTCTCAAAGTGCTGCATCACAAGAAACTTCAACACAAGGTACTGCTTCACAGGGTACTAATGTTGATGAAGGTACTGAAGTTTCTCCCACCTCATCCCACCATACTATTTCTCCTATGGCATCACCAGCACATGATGTTCTTATTTTCTCATCATCTTCTGAGGAAGATCCAGCCACTATACCTCCTGAAGGTTTGGTGTTGGATAATTATGTTTTAACACAAGAATTGGTTAGATTGAAGAAAACTACTGAGGCGCAAGCTGCACAGATAGCCAAGTTGCAGATCAAGTTTAGAAAGTTCAAGAAGTCTGTTTGGCCCTTGGTTAAACATCACAGATTATGGGTCAAAGCTAAAAAGAAGCAGCAACGACAGTTTAAGAAGACCAAAAGCAAAAAGGTTCAAAAGCAATCTTCATTCCAATTGGGGAGGAATTTAGAAGAAGAGAATTTGAAAGAAGATGCTGAATTTCATGAAGAAAAGGTGAATGAACCTCAAGGTACTGAAGAGTATGTCAATATTGAAAGTACTGAGGAAGAAAGGATTAAGGTTCAAAGTACTGACGATCAAGGTACTGAAGATCAAAGTACTGCTTTTCAACAAGGAACCTACAGGCAGGAATTGATTACTCCAAGGGTATTAGATTTTGAGGAGGAAGCTGGTCCTTCAACTATTATACATGAAGAAGAAGTTGGTCCTTCAACAGTTATACCAGAAAAGGAAGCTGATACACCTAAACCTATACATACAGCAAGTGATGATGAAACCATTGCTGAAATCTTGCATGATTTATCTAAACCAAGGGGTGTTAGCATTCCAGGAGTGCAAGAAGAGGAACAACCAAGAGTTTCTCAATCTGTTATTGATCCAAAAGATAAAGGAAAGGGCAAGTTGGTAGAGACAAAGAAGAAAAAGAAACATACTTTAGCACAGATAAGAGCTGCTCAAGTTGCTATGAATGAGGAAGCAGCTAGAAAGATACAAGCTGAGTTGAATGCTGAAGTTGATAATGAAGAAGCTATGAATGAAGAAGCAGCTAGGAAATTACAAGAAGAATTGAATGTTGAAGCTGTTATACCATCACCTCTTCCTATTTCTTCTCTACCAAGAAGACCAAATCTTGCTAAACAAAGGAATGCAATGATGGCTTATTTAAAAGGTAGAGGATATATTGGATTGAACAAGTTGAATTATGTTAATATGAAAGAATTGTATGAAGCTGTTACAGAGGCTTATAAGAAGAGTGTTGAAGATATCAAAGATTATAAATATGATGATGTTCAGAAAGAAGATAAAAGAAAAGAAAGCTTAAAAAGAAAAAGATCAACTAAGGTTGAAGATATACAGCCATTAAATATAGTTGAGTTAAGGTCTGATACTGATGATGAACTGAAGAATTACTTAAGGATTGTAGAATTTGAGTATTCTAAAGATGATGATGAAATGAAGATGAACAAATCTCCAATAACTACTTTTGAAGTTGTAGAGTCAAAGGATGGAAGTTATCTGATGTTTCACAGAGAAGATGAAACCTTAAGAACATTCAACATCTTATGGGATCTATTGCACATAATAGATAGGGTGGATTTATTTCATTTATATCATTTGGTGCGAGATTATTTTGAACATAATACATCAGAAGGAGTTGGTTTAGTCTTACTTGGGGATCTCACAACTGTTTGGGAATCTGAAGAACAAAGCACTACTGAGATTTGGAAGAACCAAGAAGCTTGGGAGATTGTTAGCTGGAGATTTTTTGAAGAATCTGTAGTACATGTTCTAGAGCTAGAAGATGGGACAATGATTCACATGTTAGCAGACAGAAGATATCCTCTTACAGCAGATCCTATGAGGAGAATGCTAGAGCATGGAATGGAAGTTGAAGAAGACAATGAAATTGCTCTTATGGTCATCAAATTGTTTATCCGATGGACTACTATGGCTGATGATGATGAATAACTGGTATGAATTTTAATTGAATAAATTTTTGATATATCAGTACTTTATTCAAAGTACTGCTGATCAACCAGTACTTTCATCAAAGTACTGCTTGCAGCTTTAAACCAGTTAATGATTTTTTGAAAAACTTTTGTTAAGTGACAAATAATTTGAAACAAAGGTTAAGAGAAATAAATGGTTTTTGAGATGGTAACATCAATAGGTTATCAATCCACCATGGTTACAAAAGGATTGGCTAATCTATGAGCAAACGACTCTGGTAAAGATATCTCAAATCCGTTTTATAGTTGACAACTTGCTAATAAGTTGGATGGTAATCAACTCACCATATCAGTAAATGTGAAGAGTTGGCTAGCCCACAAGAAAATGGCTTGTGGTAAAGGCTGTGGAAAAACCATTATATGGTAATTAGTTCACCATAGATGAAAGAACTAACTAGTCCAAAAGGGTACAGCTTTTGGTAAAGACAAATCAAATCTGTTGATAGCTGATGATTTGCTAAAAGTCATATGGTTATCAATGTACCATGATCTTACACATCAAAACATTTGGCTACTCCAGAGTTAATGGCTTTGGTAAAGAGACATTAAATCCATTAAATTTTCAATGGTTCACCTCTCATAGGAGTTTACACACCTGGATGTGATGAGAATAGATTGAAACTTAAAATTGAATTAATGTACAAACTGTCTTATGTTGCTGACAAGATGGAGTATTGCTGAATGTTGCTGAAAAGATTTTACTGATCAAGGATGCTGAAAAGAATAATTTCTAAAGAATACTTTGCTAATGATGATATAAGCACAGAGTTTACAAAGATACAATCCAAAGACAAAGACACAATCTTTCCTTGAAGATAGAGCTGTTAAAGATATGTTTACAAAGGAACTTGAAGTCAAGCAAGTAGAATTCAAGTTAGGGGAGGATTGTTGGGATATGAAAGTGCTGAAGAATGTTAAAGTACTGAAGATTGACAAAGTACTGGAGAAGTCAAAGTACTACTAAAGAGAAAGTCAAAGTACTGCTGTCGAAGTCAAAGTACTGCAAAGCTAAAGAATTGTTATATTCGTTTATGGAAAGCTTTGTTTATTCTATGTTTATATTACTTGTCGTACAAGGATACAAATTGTAAACCGACTAGGGTTATCCTTGAGCCTATAAAAGGACCTCTAGATTGGCATTAGAAGTATGAGTTTTAGAGAAGAGTTTTAGAATCATAAAGTACGATTATTATTAGAGTTTTAGAGTTGTTAAAGAATCTGCATAACAAGCAGATTTAGAGTTATTAATAAAAGTTAAAGTTATATTCTTCTTAGATTTGTTAAGTAAATTCCGCGTACTTAATAAAGATTATTCAGTGTTTCATTGTTAATAACTTAGGATTTATCCGAGGTTATTAAACCTTAACAAGCTATTTAAGTTAGTTTGGTTAGAGTACATCGATCCAACAGTAGTAAAAGTAGATTTGCTAGGATTATACAAATTTTGTGGATGATATGGGCGGTTACATGAACGTATCTTTCAACAATATGTGGTGTGATGTTGCTATAATTTTGGGATTGGCACGGGAAAATGAGCAAGAAGTGAAAGAGTGCTATAGGGAATTTATAGCACTAGTCAAGATTTACTACGAAGAGGCGCGAAGATCGGGGCATGGAACGCCAAGGATGAATATGGTCGTTCAAGAGGAACCATATGGCGATGCAATGATAGGCGTTGATGTAGGGGACACACAAGGAGAAAGTCCAAGAAAGAAGTGCAAGTACGCTCATGAGGAAGCGAAGAAAGATAGTAACACATAAGGCACTACAAGTGAAGGAAGCAAGGATAACACATCAAACGGTGATGACTTTGTCGTCATCACGTGAAGAAGGAAAAGACCAAGGGAGGCAAGGCGTTTAACATTACAAAATTAGGAGGGAGATGTAACCTTCTTTTTAATGTTTGTATGTTAAAATACATTATTTACTTTATGTTTTATGTTAATGGGTCAAAAGGGGAATGGACATGGGTTGGGTTACGTATTGATCCAAACACCCCTTTTAGTTTGGTAGTTAAATTCGTTAGGCCTGCAAGATGGCAGTTATGGACGGTTATGGGTGAAACGACACGATGGTTCACCATTGTTGCTTGTTTCGTTTCATCTTAGTTAAATAGGGTCGGATTCTAGTCATTTGTAATTCACAACAATTTCGTTTACAAGTTTATGTTATTACTTTGTGTTTACATATATTTGTTTTATCTACTCGTATATTTTGTCTCTCAAATCCACACGCACACCATGGTTAACTATAAGGCGGTTATGCAACGAAGATGGCTCGATGTTAAACCTGTGAAGCGTACCCAACATAACTGTATATAGTTCCAAATCCGTGGGCCCAACCCTATGTATGCTTTTATCACAAGATCAGAGTATCCTGCTATAATGTATTGCAAGTCATATCAAGGATCAAGTGTATGACATATATCTGAAAGGTTAAAAATTTAAATATGAAAAAATGATGAAATGCATCTAAAGGGGATTGTAATTACTAAGCTAAGATACTGAGTCTAAAAGTTAGAACTTGTGCTGCTGTGAATCAGGTTGCTCAATTATGGATGGTGGATCTAAATACTCATACTTCTCGGCAGTATTGAAGAACATGGTAATCATGGTATAAATAAGGGAAGCTATGAAGTATGATTGTTGCAGAGAATATATATTGAAAGTGGTTAGAAAATGGTCTAATCGGATTCTACATTGGGGCCTTGATATAGTGAGTCATGGAAGATGGGACTACTTAGATCAAGCCAATGTATTGAATAATTTATTCTACGGTGGGGAAGGTTTGGTTAGTGAATAGATGTCTAGCAATAATGATTAAGCCTTGCATTTGAATACTCCAATATACCTTGTGTAGCGAACCTGGAGTTGGTTGCTAAACTTGGTCTTTGGGTGTGTCTCTAATGTTCAAGGAAATGTGGTCATTAATGGCCTAGTTTTCCCTGTTCAGTGCTCTTAATATTCAATAAGATGGGTGCTGAATGTCATGAAAATATAACCACCTTGGATAAGAATATGAATGGAAGCTATTACTGTCAAGTTTCGCATTGAAAGAAAAATGATTGCTGTTGAAAACAACATTAGTAGTTTTTCTAGATCAATGGTTATGAATGCCATGCAAAAATACCCATGAAAAGGATAAGCGTTAAGAGTTCTGGGAGTTCTAGGGTGTTTGGTATATGGTATAATGGTTAGATGGTTGCTTGCTATAAGTGAAGCCTTGCTATGTTTCATGTCCATTTTACCATGGTTAGTGAGTCTGGTATAGACTGCATACAATGGTCTTTGGTCATGATTTCATAGTCTCAAGGAAACGTAGGTCATAGCAGTAATGTTGCCTAACCATTGTGGAATTCTATAGCTTATCCTTGCATATAAAATCATAAAATCGGAATGAGATCCTGTCGTGATTCGTATTCTCTGATGTTGTTCATAGAAAGAATATATAAGAAAGGACAAAAACAAATGGTCCACTTATTTATTCTCTCTGATAACATCTCACAACTTCACCAACGAGAGGGTCTCAATCCTCTATTATCTAGCAATCACATTCTGGTAATCCCAAACCTATCAACCAAACACAAACTCAATGAGACACCTCGTTCAAAAAGGTCGATAAAACAAGCACCTCAAATTTTTTGGAATTAAAAACAACTAAGGGGTCAAAATTTGGCCCAAATCTGAACAGCATAAAAACATTCAAATAAGGCAATCCAGACGTGGAATGAAATACCCCAAAAGACGATACTCTAAAGAATGTGGTCCAAACTATTCTTTAGACAATTGTATATTTGTATGCGTGTGAGTGTGTGTTTGGGAAGTAGAAGGAAAAAAGAAATAAGAGAGCTTCATCGGCCTGGGTTTAAGAACAAAATTACAGAAAACTTCAATGTGTGAAAATAGTTAACATCAATTACCAAATCCGAGATTCAGAGTATTTGCATTTAATCTAAGAAAATTAAACTATGAGGAAAGTGATTTTATATAAAATAGTAAATCAGCCAAAAAAAACGGCACTTTTGCTTAGTGAATTCACAGTTTTGTATGTAATGAAGTAAAAAACCTCCTGATCTAGTTTTGTACTTTCTTTTAGATCTCCTTAGGCACTAGAACCTATCTTGACAATAAGAAAACATAAGAAACATAAAACTAGTAGATTTGAGGCAAATACAAATGACATAGAAACTTAAATTGTAGCATTTAAATGGAAAGAGAAGTTTAATTTAAGGAAAGCGTAACACATTTGTTTAGTACTTGATCATATATAAACCAAAAAGTAAGCACTTTGAGAAGAATCATAAGACATGAAATCACAAATCCTAAAAAACATGGATTATTTTTAACTGAAAACACGAATTCAACTTTAAGAACAAGGAGTCCTATTTATGAGAGTTAACTTGAAACTTTGCACATAAATTTGTTAAGGAGGTGTTTGTTCAAGCTTATATAGCGGGCTTATGGTTAATGTGGTTTTCGGCTTATGTTTCATAAGCTCACTTTGTGTGGCTTATTTTGAAATTTTGATACTTATATAAGCTTATCATGTCTTAATAAGTTTATATAAGCCAAAAAGTTTCAAAAAAAGTGAGCTTATGAAACATAAGCCGAAAACCACATAAACCATAAGCCCGCTATATAAGCTTAAACAATCACCCCCTAAATTAGTAGATATGAACCCGAAAGACAAACCATCTTTGCTTAATCAACTCACAATCTAGAAAAGATAAAAAGATTATAACCCATGACTATGTAGTTAAGATTATGTCTAATGGGGATTTCAAGTTAGGGGGAGAAAAAAAAAATCATATTGATATTGAAGAATTCCCTTGTAAATAATCAGAATTTTGAAATCAAAAAAAGTAGTTTGTTACTAATTTGCTACATTATTTTTAAGAGTAAATTAAATGTGTTGGCACTATACAACTAACTGTGTATATAACATACAAGCAAGTAACGTAGTGTTTGGTATGTCGTAATCAAAGCCGTAATGGAAAAGATTATTACGATGTAATGAATAAATGTTGTTTGTTTACATTTATAGAATGTAATGATTCATTACAAGTAATGACCCATTACACCAAAACCATTCCTTAGGGGGCACCTACTTTTTTTTCATTACATGTTGTAATGGAATCAAATTACATAAAACTCTATCATTAATTAACCATATTAAATAAACTTTCTACCATTAATGGGTATTTTAGTTTTTGGGCAAATTGCACAAAAATGTACCCAACTTATACTCAATTTCAATCTAAGGTACTTTACTTTTTTTTTTCCAAATTAAGTGTACCCAACCTTTTGTTAGGTGCAATGTTAGACGATTTATATGTTACAAGGTTACCACCACCATACTTTATCTTCTCCGACCAATTTCCGGCTAGTTTTTTTTGAATTTTTAGAAACCTCACCTGTAATCACGACAAACTACATTGGAAAAAATGGGTTTGGTAACTCCGGATTATGAATGTGATATATGGAATATGGTCATAATAAACTTTACACTTTGGGCACTTTGAGCACATATGATACACATATAGAAATGGTTTTACAGGGGTATGCCCAGAAAAGTATATATCAGTTTATGCAAGGTTCTTTTAGATCCAAAAGGTAATGGTACACTAACGCAATGTATTGATCTTGCATAGGGTTATGATCATGATGCAAAATCCACCGTAGGACAGTAAGATACTAGGTAATCTGATCTTGTTAGGAATAAAGTGAAAAAATTAAATGACATTAAAAGAAACTAGCCGGAATTTGGTCGGAGAAGATGAAGTATGGTGGTGGTAACCTGGTAACCTATAAATCGTCTAACATTGCAACTAAAAAATAGTTTGGTACACTTAATTGGGAAAAAAAAGTGAAGTACCTTAGATTGAAATTGGGTATAAGTTGGGTACATTTTTGTGCAATTTGCCCTTAGTTTTTTTATTATCGATTACATTACGTCGTATCATACAAACCAAACATGATTAATAACTACAATAAATCATTACATTACACTCTTCATTCCATTACATCGTTTATTCCATTCAGTTGATATTTCATTCCATCCTACCAAACGAACCCTAAGTGGTTTCAACAAAAACAATCCGATCATTAAAAGTTAAAAGGACAAAACACAAAGAACTACTTAATTGATACCTTATTAGATGATTGCATTTCTTTTCTTGATCGGTTTATTTTTCTTTACCTTTCCCATTCTTAACTTCTTTATCATGTGAAAAATAACAAACTAAATCTGTATCATTTAGATTGGAAAGGCCGGCATTCATATTCCTAAACTAATAGGCTATTGGGTTATATTATAGTGGGCTAGTTAAGGGAGCTTTTCTTCTAGTGATAATGATCAGTAGCTGCTATATTTTTGGAAGCTCTTGTGGAGCTGATACGTACGTGCAAACTGATCCATTTGCTTCATGGTGCATTAAGTTTGTTTGACTCTGATTTGTTAATTGTTTCTTAATGTGTCCCTTGATTAAGAAAGAAGTGATCTATTGTTACAAGTTAAAGTGTTTTAGTTATTTTGTTTTTTTTGTAATTACTCCATACCGTTCGGTCAATGCTGCTTTCCAAAGCTGCCATGAACACTACATCTTTGCATTTAGCTAAAAGTAGATCTCTCACTGATTACATATATCTTGTTGCTAGTTGTAATGTTTACTTAAGCTTCACTTGCTTGATTATTTTAATAATCAATTGAATGGCTGAAACTAATTCTGTCTCAATATTACATGTGTTACAAAACATTTACATCATCAAAAGACCATTCAATCCATGTTGCATCTCTGTGATTCGTTAAAACTTTTTACGTGACTTGATCTATCGTTTCAGGGCGCGACGTGTCATGTGATTGCCATTCTTAGTTATTTTAAAAAGGCTTCATGGATCTACTCGTTCCTCAAGTTGTTTTTCTTTGCTGCAAACCGATATGTTTATGTAGCCTTGTTTAGTGGATGGGCTATTGGGCTAACCAAAGCTTTATCTTGTATTCTGTTTTTCTAATTGTTGCATGGTTGCCTGTCTGTTGAATGGGCTAATTAACCAAAAGCAATATGAAACACTTTTAAAAGCTATCATATATAACACCAAGATTGTAGATATGTACACACATGCATAATTGACTGCCAAGATTGGTAACTCTGTGAATACATCCTGTACAACTCACCAAGGTGGAAGGAGTCCCTTTTGTGATTATGTCAGCTGAAGGTGGATCTGAACGTGCTGAAAGGTATGGTTCACTATCAATTTGTTCGATGTTCTTAGAAGAGGTGGAATATGTCTTGTGCAATTTAAAACTGTTGTTCAAGTTTCAAGACTAAAGTCTCTTATTGTGTTTGATATTGCATCTGTTTTAACTGTTGCTTTTGTTACACACAGCTGTCTCAAGGAGGGGGCTAAGGAGTTCGTGGTGAAGCCACTTAAAGACGATGATGTTGTTCGCCTCAAGGATTACATCCTTGAATTGAGGGCTGCAGCTTAATTCTGACTCAAGGTAATTGGTGTTTGTTACTTCCATTACTTTGCATATATAGGATGCTGTGATGGTAAAGTTGCTGCTTCTTTTTCGCTTTCTTATTTTATCATATGTTTGGTCTCTACATCTTGTGGTATTGTCAAATGTCTTAAACAAAGCTTTGAATC
Source organism: Chrysanthemum seticuspe (assembly GCA_019973895.1). Taxonomy (NCBI): domain Eukaryota; kingdom Viridiplantae; phylum Streptophyta; class Magnoliopsida; order Asterales; family Asteraceae; genus Chrysanthemum; species Chrysanthemum seticuspe. The sequence goes on along the minus strand of BPTQ01000002.1, from coordinate 215,811,557 downwards.
ATTCTAAGACTTTGAATATGTCTTGCAGGTATCAAGTGGAGGTGCACCTGGCTTTGCAGCAACATATACATGTTAAAAATGGCTTCTATGAATGACATTTTTTAGAGATTTTTTTTTGAATTTCGTGTATCTTTGCTAAATAGGTAACTGTTTATGGGTTTTGTGCATACATCATAAAACATCCTTGTGAAGAATGGATGATAACGTTGGACCAGTAATCGATCATACCACTTCATAGTCATCTATATTTGTGGCTTGGTGTTTTCATGATCCTAAGCCGAGATAGCAGGTTAACCAACTTTTAGATTTATTCCTACCTGTAGATGAATAGTGCTTGAACTGAGTTCTATTTAATGGGGGTGTTTGAGCGAAAGCTTTTCTATTTTCGAAAAGCTATATTAAGCACCTTAAGGTGTTTGAATAAGCTTGTTTTGAACGATTTCCAGGTTTTCTTTGGGAAGATAAGCTAACTTGATTTGTGTACTTTTAGAAAATACACAAGCTTAACCAAACACCTCCAAAATATAATTTGACAAACAACCATGTTTAAGTCCCTGCCCCTTTAAACTTCGTTTGCCTATTTAGTATAGTAGTTTTTTGTTTAAACTACACCCAGTCTAAAGGATGGTTGTATAATTTAGTAATTTAGATAGACAAATAGATAAAACGCTAAAAACAGTCAAATAACATATAGTATTAAATAGCTAAATTACCACATGATTAAAAATTTCACCACCCAATTTATGATAATAAGAACAAAATACAAACCAAAATCCTTATGCTTACAGGAAAATATAAAACCGGCACCAAGTGAAGAAATCTAGACCTGAAGGCCAGAGCCAAACCGACTAAAGCGGTCGTTGAACTTCTGACTTGTATAATAGATACTAGCAATTGGTGGTCAGTTGCATAACGAAAGCTATGATACAACCTCACCACTATCTAACAACTCAAGGCTTTCAAGACACGTTTCAGAAATAACTTTGTAGAATTTGGTTTCAAATAAAGCAAAACGCACCTCGGTCTTAGGATTATAAACTTCTAACCCACCACCAAAATTGGTAATCAAGAAATATCCAGTGTTGTTCAGTTGCATAACTCTTTTTATTTCTCCATCACCTGTTCCACATTTCATTCTAAGAAGCACATCCCAAGATGCTACATTCCCATACTCTTTCATCACCAAGATGCAACAAGTATCTTCTTTTTCATAAGCAAGCACACTAAGACAACCATCGATGATTGCAATTTTTCTAGTTATCCAATTAGGATTTCGCAACATAATCTTGCCAAAAACATGAGTACTCAGATTGAATGTCATTATATGATGTTCGAGTGAGTCAGACATACAACGAAAAGCGATCCAATGCAAGACCCCATTGATAAAACAAGCCCGTGAATTCACATGATCAAACGTAGTAGCAGGGGAAGCAATCGAAGACCACGCGCGTGTCTTCATACAGTAAACCATTGAGCTTTCCACAATTTCCTGAAAATCGAAGTAACATATTCTCACAATCTTGTAATCATTGGAAATCGGATCAAAACCCATACCAGCTGCGAGACGAGGTCTGTTACCATTGTCACCAATAAAAGGTTGATTGGGTAAAGTTAATTTGCGCCTAATTGAAGGGTTCCATAGGCTAATACCAACTTTATAATCACGCAGACAGAAAATTCCATTACATGAGTTGACAACTTTTGGATGATTGCACGGGAATTTGATTGATGACGTGTCAAAGTATTTAGGTCCGGGATACAACGGAAATCGGTCTACTGAATGCAACCCATACAAGTCTATAACATCATCTCTCCCTTGATATTTTTTATGGCTATTGAGGACATCTGGCGAAGAAGTTTCCAAATGTCTAATGTGGACTTTTTGCGAAGATCGAAGACGGTGCCTGCGAATGAAATCGGGGCTAGCAATACGAGAGTACCATGATTTGGAGAGACATCTAAATCGCATGAGGGATTTAGATGGTAATCTCTCAAAGATCTCGCCAACAAGATCTTCACCTAGATAAGGTGGCATCTATGATAATTTTCCAAGAAAACAATAAGATTAAGAATAATAAATTGTAAAAGAAGAAACACAATAATAATCAAATTCTGAAAATTAAAAAAAAAAAAACCTAAATGAATATTTATCATGTCCGTTATTGTATTTATGGAATCCATAATATAACTGCACAGAGTTATCAAGAAACTTAATATCACTCACTAAAGATAAAGAAAGGCTCCACCAAAACCTTTCAAGGCCTTACTAGTTTGTGTATAACTGTATATAGTTCCAAATCCGTGGGCCCAACCCTATCATCAGAGTATCCTGCTACTGTATAATGTATTGCAAGTCATATTAAAGATTGAGTGTATGACATATTTATGAAAGGTTAAAAGTTTAAATATGAAAACATGATGAAATGCATCTAAAGAGGATTGTGATTACTAAGCTAAGATACTGAGTCTAAAAGTTAGAACTTGTGCTGCTGTCAATCAGGTTGCTCAATTATGGATGGTGGATCTAAATACTCATACTTCTCGGCAGTATTGAAGAACATGGTAATCATGGTATAAATAAAAGAAGCTATGAAGTTTGATTGTTGCAGAGAATATATATTGAAAGTGGTTAGAAAATGGTCTTATCCGATTCTACATTGGGGCCTTGATCAAGCCAATGTATTGAATAATTTATTCTACGGTGGGGAAGGTTTGGTTACTGAATAGATGTCTAGCAATAATGATTAAGCCTTGCATTTGAATACTCCAATATACCTTGTGTAGCGAACCTGGAGTTGGTTGCTAAACTTGGTCTTTGGGTGTGTCTCTAATGTTCAAGGAGATGTGGTCATTAATGGCCTAGTTTTCCCTGTTCAGTGCTCTTAATATTCAATAAGATGGGTGCTGAATGTCATGTTAAATCTTGGATAAGAATATGAATGGAAGCTATTACTGTCAAGTTTCACATGGAAAGAAATACGATTGCTCATGGAACCTACATTAATAGTGTTTCTAGATCATGGGTTATGAATGCCATGCAAAAATACCCATGAAAAGACCAATGGAGCATTAGTCTAATGGTTGGAGCACTTGTCCTTGAGTCAATTGACCCAAGTTCAAGTCCCATCCTTGACATTTGCCTCATATAGGTACCCACCTCCGCAAAACCTATGGGCACACTGGAGAGACTTTGTGGAATAAGAGCTCAGGGGTCCGAGTCTTGGCTCGTGCTCACTCGAGTTGGTGCCCCACTAGGCCAGGAGAGTTGCCGAAGCTATTCCTTGTGGGGTGGACAATGGCTGGTGCCAAAAGGCACCCGGGGTCAGGGTGTTCCCGCCAATCTACACCTTTTGTGGAATACCCATGAAAAGGATAAGCGCTAGAGTTCTGGGAGTTCTAGGGTGTTTGGTATATGGTATAATGGTTAGATGGTTGCTTGCTATAAGTGAAGCCTTGCTATGTTTCATGTCCATTCTACATTTCTACCATGGTTAGTGAGTCTGGTATAGACTGCATAAAATGGTATTTGGTCATGATTTCATAGTCTCAAGGAAACGTAGGTCATAGCAGTAATGTTGCCTAACCATTGTGGAATTCTATAGCTTATCCTTGCATATAAAATCATAAAATTGGAATGAGATCTTCTCGTGATTCGTATTCTCTGATGTTATTCTTAGAAAGAATATATAAGAAAGGACCAAAACAAAGGGTCCACTTATTTATTCTCTCTTATAACATCTCACAACTTCACCAACAAGTGAGGGTTTCAATCCTTTATTATCTAGCAATCACATTCTGGTAAATCCCAAACCTATCAACCAAACACAAACTCAATGAAACACCTCGTTCAAAAAGGTCGATAAAACAAGCACCTCAAATTTTTTGGACTTAAACACAACAAAGGGTCAAAATTTGGCCCAAATCTTATTAGCTTATATAAGCTTATCATGTCATAATAAGTTTATATAAGCAGAAAAGTTTCAAAATAAGCCACAGAAAGTGAGCTTATGAAACATAAGCCGAAAACCATAAGCCTGATGTATAAGCTTATGAAACATAAGCCGAAAACCATAAGACCGATGTATAAGCTTAAACAAACACCCCCTAAATTAGTAGATGTCAACCCCAAAGACAAACCATCTTTTTTGCACAGGTTTCTTGATGACTCCAGGATCGATATTATGAACAAGAATGACAAGAATTTGATTCATTATTATTGACAACATAACATGGTTACACTGTTAACATTGGACACACTATAAAACGTTTACATACTAATCTATATATAGGGTTCCAAACGACATGTTTGAACCATCATGTCGCTTCGAAAATAACTAACTTTTAACTAACTTTTGTAATCGCCAATAACTACCTATAACCGCTTTTAACCACCAAACGGCTATTAACTATCAAAGTAACATATTCAGTCCCTTGGCTTTCGTTCGATGTACTTTGAACCTTGTCCAACAAGAATTTTACAATTACGATCCAACAATTCCCCCTTAATTGTTTAAGTCTAGTTCTTCGAATCTTCACGCCTTTCTACGCGTTCTTTTCCTTTCTTTGCGACTTCGATTTTGTTCACAAACCAAACGAGTTCCTTCTCTTTCTTTCGTGTTACTAACTTGTTCCTTATGTTGGTGTTTCCTTTTGTGTGTCAACTTGAATTCTTCTTTCTCAAACAGTGCCTAGAACTTGTTGTTCTCGGTTTTCTTCCAAAACAATCAAATGTTTTTGTTGTTTTCTTTTATCTCGAATTCCAAGTCCTCTTCCACAAAATCTTGAATACTTCTCTCAGTATCCTTCCAAAAACAAATGAGTGTTTGTTTTTTATTTCGTTGTTGTTTTTGTTTTGTCATTTATCTCCAAAACATTTTCAACAAGAAAAATCCTTGATGTTCTTCTTGGTATCCTTTCAACCGGATCCACAACAACCTTCAATACCTTTTGGTATTTTTCCAAAACAAACGATTGTTTGTTCTTTCCATGTTGCAATCCATCTTGACATCTTCATTTGCAGTCTTGCTTTTCTTCCTTGGAGTTCCATCTAGTGTATCCCCTACTTCAACACTTATCCCCGCAAAACCTGGTGGACCTTTTACACAAGCAGTCCCACTGCTATTCTCGACCACCTCTTCCTTTGGCTTACCCTGCTTGGATCTCTGTGCTTCCTCATAGCATATCTTCACCATCCCTATGTACTCCTTATAGCATTCCTTGACTGCCTCTTCATCCTCATGTGTCAATCCCTAGTAAATGTGCAACCTTGTTCAGGTGTTGTTTTCTGTTTTGAAGCAACACCCCTTCCACCGAGACTCTTCCATTCCAACGTGTTCCTTGGTGTCTTTAACGTTGAATCAAACTTGTAATCTTGCAACCTTCATTTCTGATGCCACTTCCCAGGTTTTGAACCTTTGGCTCTGATGCCAATGTAGAATCGTTGCACATGTTTATTCGTGATTTCCACATGATCGAATTCACAAGATTGACAAGAATGATTCTCTTGTTATTAACAACACAATATGGTTACATTGTATTTTGGACACACTATAAAACGTTTACATAGTAATCTATATATAGGGTTCCAAACGACATGTTTGAACCATCATGTCTTTTCGAAAATAACTAACTTTTAACAAACTTTTGTAACCGCCAATAACTACCTATAACCGCTTTTAACCGCCAAACGGTTATTAACTATCAAAGTAACATATTCAGTCCCTTGGCTTTCGTTCGTTGTACTTTGAACCTTGTCCAACAAGACTTTTACAATTACGGTCCAACAATCTTTGCTTAACCAACTCACAATCTTGTACCTTAAAACCCTCTTATATCATTCCAACTTTCTATTTACATACAACACAAACAACAACAAAAACTGGTGGATCGGGCCACAATTCAAATAATGAAACAAAAGCAATGTAGCCAAAAAAACAGAAGTTTAATTTGGCGAAAGCATAATGTAAGCTGGATATTGGTTTAGTAATAACTAGTGTATTAATTATTAGGACCAAGAAAGGAGAAAACTTTTGAAATCGGGGATGGTTTTTGAATCCAAATAAAAACTAATCAGAAATAAACGATGAAATTTTTGGACTAATCAGATTTAAAACCAAGATCTTTTTAGGGGTTTTCTCGGAAGCTAAGGTCAGAAATAAAATATATAAAAAAGATGATATTTTTATTTACCTTAGAGCAATTTCAGTATGAAATTGATACACGCAAATAAAAACCGCATGTTAATGAAAGTAGGTCAATAAACTGTGAACAGCAAAATTATAAATAATTAATACACGCAAAGAACCAAATGAATGAACTTGAAGCAACTGATGCACATTAACTTATTCAAAGATTAGTAAACTTATACACAACTACTATGGCAGTGGCTGTGTTCCGTTTGAGGGTTCGAGCATGGTAAGCATCGAACTAATATATCGACTTCGACATCGGCGGTGGCTAATGTTTAATTCACATTGCCATGGTAAGTTACAGGCGACATATGGTGATTTACGACTCTAGGTTGTTCATTACAAAGGTTGTCTAGGATAGAGGTTAGTAACAATTTCTGGCCAATTTGGATTGCAAGCCATGGTAAGAAATATATGAGGTTTTCAGCTTCTTGAACTAACGTCATGGAATCCAAAAATTGTCAACGCATGTCACGTGGTCCTCCGATAAAAGATGCAGGCAAGACAATACGTTAGCCAACTCTATTCGGTTGAACCCCCCCGGCGTTGACACAATCAACAATACCTTGATACAAGTCTGCTCTAATATGGGACTTTTTTTCACAAAAGTGTTTAGTCTCAATCTTTATGTATGTATCTACCACGAATTGCTAAAACAATCGCCCTCCGAACAAGATCAAGTTATTATATGGCCGCATTTGGAACTTGTAACAATAATATTCTTGCATAGTAACTATTTTTCTACTAGTTGTTGTGTTAATCCCTGTGTGGTTTGTGTAAGCTATACATACACTATATGCTACTATTGTAACCTGATATTAAAAAAAATAAAGTAATATTCATATCATAATAACTTTAGTACCTTCTTCGTCTTCATCGACGCCATCGTTATCATTAACAATTTCATTTATGTCTACACCTTCTCTTTGGTATTCTAGGATGCCAACCTACCTCACCGTTTGGAAAGAAAATAGGATAACGTAAAGGATCATAAGAAGCAAAACAAGGTTGTATTTGTGTAGGGTATTGTGACCTTCCGTACCCAACAATAATTCTCTTGTATGCAATGATCAATTCCACCCAAATACCATCTACCTGCTACGTGATAATATATTTAACTTGAGAGTATAAGATTAGATATAGAATGATCAATTCAGATAACACGTGGAATGGAAAGAATCGTATTTATACCTCGAAAGTGGTCGGACGATTGTAATCTCTTTGATGGACTTTAACTGATGCAATTAATGTGACACCTATACTTGTCAAGCGGTCCAAGGTTACCAAGTGTACAAAATGTTTGAACGTATGGATTTGGTGCAAGAACCCGTGATAATATCTTAATGATCTCTTTATCAATATTTAGCCATTTTAGCCGATAGTCAAAATTAGATTCCGCGTTATAAAAATACAACTACAAGTACCTAGGCTCTCCATCTCTAGGAACCAACTGATCAATTCTATGATATATTATTCCTCCCTGCACACGAAAAGTATATACTTAGAGTTCCTAACATTGTATGTTTTGTCCAGCTTTACACCCATCGATGCGAATGAAAAGTTTGTGTTGTACACACGTATGTTTTTTCTAAACATTTTTCCTAACTCACATAAACATAGAATTTGCAACCGACAGTTTTCTATGTTTTTTTAAGTCGTCATGGAGTTTTTGGTACTAATTCATATATGGCCTCGTTTTGAGTCAAAAGCTAGTCTTTACTAAATGTTTTGAGTATTGTAAGGACTCCTTTTGTTGAATGATAAAGGTATAAATACTTTACACGACTTATAATTTGTGAGAAATGCAAGGTGTAACTCCTGAAATATGTTGTGACGGAATATAAGCTAATTAGCCCAATAGTATGCTTAAAAACCTAAGGATTGATAGGAAAATACCAAGTTTGGCTTAAGTGGGACTTGTCAACTTAAAACCTAAGGATTGACAGGAAAGTACCAAGTTTAAAATGAGTTAAAATCACTATTATGATAGTGGTAAGAAGCATAAGCAGGTTCTATACTTATGATGAGAACAAAATGTGTCGATTATCATCAAATATAGAAAAACACAAATCATACTTTAAAAATGAATTATCTTAAAACACTTTGCACCCATGCTCGGATGAAAAAGAACAAAGGTTCGAATATTAAAATGGAGTAAAAGGAAAGAAAATGAAATGAGCATATCTTTATATTCTGTAAGGATTCAGCTTCCCGCATCATCGGGTTAAACTCGATACTTCTTAAAGCCGCGTCTATCAAAAAGTTCACTGTATGTAAAGGGAAATGACGCATTAGCTAAAAGTCTACAAATGAAACAACTACAGGAAAAAGTGAATATAAACTTGTGTCAAGTATATACTTGTTCGGTATGCACAAGCTTAACACGGGATATTTATATAGTTCCCTTCTCTTGTATAACGCTTGCGAGCCTCGTAGATCCTTTTCGTAAGGTATGATATGCGATGAATGAACTTAATTTCCGCCCCTCTATCAGAATTCAATGATTGTTAGTCGGGAACACAAAATAATGAATATAAAACCTTTTTTGATAGACACACTTATGCCACATCTGTCAAAAACAACTCACACGAGGTAAATCCTCTGTGGTTTTTAGGCCTCCGTTAGTGACTCTTCCAATAGTGTCTATAAAGAAATTAGAAAATATTTTGATTATGAATACATAATATTAATTAAGCTCGATGCATTAACATTAAGTAAATTATGTGTAGTGATCATCATTTTTCTTATTGTTTTATCTGCCGAAAGAGCCCTAATCGAAGGTATCCACGGGTGCGTAGCAAACCCGGATTCGTCACCAGCTGGAACGTGGGTGAGGACCCTTTTTTTGTTTATCGCAATAACCCAATCATGTCGCACAAAACTGTAGTTTGCATATCTTGGATATTGGGTTGGGCCAGTGAACGAAATTAAACACATTTTCAGCCAAGTTCATGTTTTTATACAACTCAAGTCCACCAAGTCTTGAGGCACTTCTGCGGCCATATTTTCTCCCTGGTATATGACGTATAAAATGTCAAACATATACTTAATGGTTAGTATATATACTTGTTTTAAAGGATGTCATATATAATTTACAACCCTTGCATGATGATTAGGGTGACATGTGTATAATACATTTTCCTGTTGAAGGTTTCTCAGCCCTTCAAAACCCACATATGTGGTGCAAAATAGCCACAGTCCGCATAAACTACATTTGGAAGGATGTCAAAAACAACAATTTTACTTGATTTTGCTCGATAGATATGCAAGGGTTGTAAATTATATATGACATACTTTAGAACAAGTATATATACTAACCATTAAGTATATGTTTGACATTTTATACGTCATATACCAGGGAGAAAATATGGCCGCAAAAGTGCCTCAAGACCTGGTGGACTTGCATAAAAATATGAACTTGGCTGAAAATGTGTTATATTTGCACCATTTTCAAATTTCATTCACTCGCCCAACCTAATATCCAAGATATGAAAACTACAGTTTTGTGCGACGTGATTGGGTTATTGTGATAAACAAAAAAGGTCCTCACCCAAGTTCCAGTTGGTGACGAATCTGGGTTTGCTACGCACCTGTGGATACCTTCGATTAGGGCTCTTTCGGCAGATAAAGCAATAAGAAAAATGATGATCACTACACATAATTTACTTAATATTAATCTATGCATCGAGCTTAATTAATATTGTGTATTCCTAATCAAAATATTTTATAATTTCTTTATAGACACTATTGGAAGAGTCACTAACGGAGGCCTAAAAACCACAAAGGTTTTACCTCGTGTGAGTTGTTTTTGAGAGATGTGACGTAAGTGTGTCTATCAAAAAAGGTTTTATATTCATTATTTTGTGTTCCCTACTAACAATTATTGAATTCTGATAGAGGGGAGGAAATTAAGTTCATCGCATATCATACCTTACGAAAAGGATCTACAAGGCTCGCAAGGGTTATACAAGAGAAGGGAACTATATAGATATCCCGTGTTAAGCTTGTGCATACCGAAACAAGTATATACTTGACTCAAGTTTATATTCACATTTTCCTGTAGTTGTTTCGTTTGTAGATTTTTAGCTAATGCGTCATTTCCCTTTACATACGGTGAACTTTTTGACAGACACGGCTTTAATAAGTATCGAGTTTAACCCGATGATGCGGGAAGCTGAATCCTTAAAGAATATGAAGATATGACACATCTCTGCTCATTTCATTTTCTTTCCTTTTAAGCCATTTTAATATTCGAACCTTTGTTCTTTTTCATCCAATAAAGTCATTGTGGCATGGGTGCAAAGTGTTTTAAGATATTTCATTTTTAAAGTACGATTTGTGTTTTTCTATATTTGATGATAATCGACACATTTAGTTCTCATCATAAGTATATAACCTGCTTATGCTTTATATGTTATGATGCTTGTGAGTTTTATGTTTTCTACTACTTGATAATAGCTTCTTACCAGTATCATAATAGTGACTTCTAAATCATTATATACATTATAATGACAACTTCCTATCCCACTGTGGTACTTTCCTGTCAAATATTTTTAAACTTGGCACTTTCATGTCAATTCATGGGTTTTAAGTTGACAAGTCCCACTCAACCTGAATATGAGGAAATAGCCCTCAACAAGAACATGATTTGAAATCCTATAAAAGTCTCTGTGCACCAAGCCAAACACGACCTATGCTTAAAATGTTCAACCCAGACACGATCTAGGAACCTCTTTATAATTATATACGTGTAGGTTGTTTCCCAGCCCTTTTGACCTGGTTGGGAACGTCTTTATAATTATACGTGTAGGTTGTTTCCTAGCCCTTTTGACCTGAACCAGACGAGCATGGTTTCAACGTTATATTGTATGCATACAATCTTAATTCTTTTCATATCCCAAATTATAACTTACTTACAAGAAAAACAACCTACCATCTTATGATGTTGCAGAAAACAATAAAAAAAAATAGTGTCTGAATTTGCTTATTTCAAATAAGCTTGTCAGCAACAACTTAAAGGGTGTTTTTTAAGCATACTATTGGGCTAATTAGCTTATATTCCATCACAACATATTTCAGGAGTTCCACCTTTCATATCTCACAAATTATAAGTCTTGTAAAGTATTTATACCTTTATCATTCAACAAACAAGTCCTTACAATACTCAAAACATTTACTAAAGACTAGCTTTTGACCCGAAACTACATTGGAACACATGAAACTTAATTAAGGCCATATATGAATTAGTACCAAAATTTCCATGACAACTTAAAAAAACATAGAAAAGTTGCAAATTTTAATCTTTTATGTGATTTGAGGACACAGGTTGAACATGTAATATAGGTACTCAGAATTATAAGGTTACCAGGTTCTAATATGTAATACACCAAAAACTACCGGTTGAAATATAATTGTTCAAATATTGTTGGACCAAACTATTACAACTATACCAAACCATTACATATTGAGTAAAACAAATACTCTTATGGAACAAAAAACTGAAGACAAAACCTTGCCAATAGCCATTAGAATCCTGTTGATATTGTGAACTTGAAACAGTTTATCTTAACTCTTTGATACCACTTAAACTTTTTTATACAGATCTTTCAAAAAGGCAAAGCATTGCCTAATAAAGATGTTCGTGCAATACGAAGGGGAAAAAAGGAAAGACCAACTCTGCCTACTTTGAAGAAACTGGTTCATCTAATTTACTTAGAACAAATGACACTATTGTGGGTACAACTCACATCAATATCGCTCCGAATAGGGTACCGTTCAGAACAATGCACAATATCCTAAATACTAATGTTGCTCCAAAAAGCCTACCATTACAAACAACATCGCCTCAAAACCTATCAAGAAATAAAGAAAATATAACACCATTACAAACACTACGTTCCTATGGTCCAACCTCTCTAGACACCAATTTAAGTGTAGACACAAATATTAAAAAAAGAATACTACCGGCATTATTACCAATGACATAAACAAAATGAAATAGCGGAAACAAATGCTAACATGGAAGCAGGCACAATGGAAGGAAAGACACAAAATCTTTTGAGCTTGACACATGAAACCACCATAGGTAAAAATAAAAAAGTTTCATATTATGTTTTCCTTTACAAAATTTTGTATGATCTTATTGATACATGTTTTAAATTGCAAACCAGATGATTGAAATGGTAGTAACGTACTGTTGCCCCTATTTGATCAAGAGTTCAATCATTAAATATCATGCTTTTTGCTATTTACATTATTGGAGATCTGACCATTCAGAAAAAGAAAAAGAAAGCATACAACAAAAGTTATTACCAACGCCGTAAAGAAAAGAATACAGCGGACGCAAATGCTAACTCTCAAGACGATTCGCATGATTTTGTGTACAATGGGCTTCCTAAAGAGCATTGTGTACTGAAGGATGAACCACCATGTAGCACTTTTGGTGCAAAGAAAATACAATATGAACTCCCTACTTTTTGTTGCATGAAAGGGAAAACCAAATTGGCATCCTTAATTAGACATTCCTCCAGAACTATACAACCTATTAATGTGCAATGTCGGTTAGGAAAACTGTTTAGTAAAAACATACGTGCGCACAACACAAACTTTTCATTCGCATCGATGGGTGTAAAGCTGGACAAAACATACAATGTTAGGAACTCTAGAGTATATACTTTTCGTGTGCAGGGAGGAATAAATGAATAATATATCATAGAATTGATCAGTTGGTTCCTAGAGACGGAGAGCCTAGGTACTTGCAGTTGTACTTTTATGAAGCGGAATATAATTTTGACCACCGGCTAAAATGGCCAAATCTTGATAAAGAGATCATTAAGATATTATCACGGGTTCTTGCACCAAGTCCATACGTTCAAAAATTTCGAACACTTGGTAACCTTGGACCTCTTGACAAGTATAGGGGTCACATTAAATGCATCAACTAAAGTCGATCAAAGAGATTACAATCGTTCGACCACTTCCGAGGTAAAAATACGATTCTTTCCATTCCACGTGTAATCTAAATGACCATTGTATATCTAATCTTATACTCTCAACTTAAATATATTATCACATAGGTCGTTGGTATTTGGGTGGAAGGTAATAACAACATCATTGCATACAAGAGAAGTATTGTTGTGTATGGAAGGTCACAATACCCTACACAAATACAACCTTGTTTCGGTTCTTATGATCCTTTGTCTTATCCAATGTTCTTTCCAAACAGTGAGGCAGGATGGCATCCTAGAATACCAAGAGAAGGTGTAGACATAAATGAAATTGTTAATGATGACGATGGCGTCAATGAAGAGTTCGAAGAAGGTACTAAAGTTATCATGATATGAATTTCACTTTATTTTTTCTAATATTAGGTTACAATAGTAGCATATAGCGTATGTGTGGCTTACACAAAAATTTTACATCACCACACAGGGATTAACACAACAGGTAGAAAAACAGTTACTATGCGAGAATATTATTATTACAAATTCCAGATGTGGCCATATAATAACTTGATCCTGTTTGGAGGGCGATTGTTTCAGCAATTCGTGGTAGATACATACATACATAAAGATTGAGACTTCACGCTTGCACTATTGTGAAAAAAAACCAGTCCCAAATTAGAGCAGATCTGTATCAAGGTATTGTTGATTATGTCAACGCCGGGGAGATTTAACTAAATAGAGCTTGTGAATTCATACTACGGTTTAGTTTTCTAATTGTAAAAGCTTTGTATTTCTCCAAAAAATTTGTGGATTAGCGTTTAAATTATATATATGAAAAAAAGAATGGTTAGGTAAAATCACTACTAAAAAGAAAGGTGAAAGCAGGGGATGATGATTTTTTTGCTCAAGTTTGATTGATGTCAAGTAACAAGGTTAGTTTGCCCTGTTATTCAACTCGATCAAGTTGTCTTGTTCAAACTTCTGAGCTAAAAGTCTGTTATTCAACTCAAGTTGAATATAATGACCATCACATGAGATTGTGTACCTCTTCCTAGAATCTAAAAAATAACCCTTGGAAGACTGTTAATGCCTTAGAAAAATGGCATATATACATCTAAGATGTAGACACATCAGAATATCTTCACATAGATTCTTAGATAAAATGAAAATCGAGTGTCCATAAAGTCAAGCCCCAGCCACTCTCTTGGAGGGTTGCAATTGCATCTTCGTTCCATGAATAAGCCAAAAGTACTAGACCAGCTTGGATTGTAAATAAATGGCCTCACATGATTGGTGTTTTAAGCTTCTTCAGGTTTGTTTATGCCGCCTTCTTTTCTTCTTATTCATTATGATTTAAAAAAAATCATACAGTTTATCTCATTGTGATGTTATTTGTTGCATTAAGGAGGTGAATTTGGAACAGGTGCTACTCGAATGTAGTTTTTGCTTCCCTTCATAGCAGGTTTGTATTTAACTTTTGTAGTACTGAAGAGTTTCAAACAGCGTTTCAATTTATTGGTTCAATGTTGTGTTTGCTTCAGGTTTTGCATAAAATTAATATAGTACATACATGCATCCCTGAGGTAATCTGAGTATGAAAAAGTCAAATCCAATGTGGGATGACATGTTAAGAGAATATAAATTGTGCTTAGACAAGAGGTGATTAAATTCTGGAATGTATACAAGGTTGTTTCATTGAGGTTCATCATCAAATTTGGGTTTATTTTGTGATTAAAATTTAGGTTTCCAGTGCACAATCTTTTATGTTTTTAGATACTAAACGGATTGTTTTTGTTTGATAAGTAAATATGGTCGTCTGCTTCTGTAAACGGAAAAAAATGCATCTTATTGTTATGATAAATGATACTCCGTAAAAGATAGACGTAATGATATACTATTTCTTTTCTGAGCGGCATAATTTCTTTTTTTAATAAATATAAAACTAGCAATGAGTTAGATATTGCAGTACACCAAGAAAAATAAAAAATAGACACCGAACCCAATACAACGAGCCCCGTAAAGAGAACCCGCACTCGAAACTACACCTAGGAATTTCCATAAACCTCACCCAGACGTAATGATATTTATGTATGATAGGATACTCATTTTCAGATTTTCATGGTTCTTTAAACTTTTAAAGTCTTTATATGGAGTAGTAAAATATCCTATAATACTACAATCTTACTTTCTACCTTTGTCAGACTAGTGATGATTATGAATGTTTTTTCAATGTTTTGCAGCATGTAGCATACAATTCTGTTTCGGAAGAGGACAAGTAACACAGAGCAAAAGTAACCATGAATGTATTGGCAAAACAATTACAACAATGAAATAAGTTCAGCTTGTTATACAACAAAAAGAGGAAACTTGGTTTTAAAAGACTCAGTTGTACCATCATTTAGCATATTTGGTTGATGTGAATCATCTTTCAACTAAGTGATTTTTTTTTTAATTACGTTGTTCTGCTGTGAAACTATTCATTATATTAATACGTTATATATGTGCGTTTGTTTGCAATGTTTGATACATTTTGTAGATTACTATTATCTAATTGTACAAAGAGTTAGGCATTGACGCATATGGGTTGTGCATATGCACGGCCAAAACACTACCTAGTACATATATATACGGATCAGATAGCTAGCAATATTTAACTATGCTATAAGTTATTAAATCCCTACCACTGCAGTACATGTCACGTTGTGGTGTTAAAGCATGTTAAAGTTACAGGTGATTACAGTGAACCTAACTAACTATTGCTACTGCACTTTTTCGTTAACTTACTGCACTTTTTCAAAGGAAGTGTAGTCATATAGGCGTGCCACAATTCTAACCATGTTATCTAGTCTTACAAAGTTTTAGGCTGTTACTGCCATAATGATCAACCGTCAACACATAAACTCAAAACAAGTTGTTTTTACATGGTAAAACGCATGATGTTTTGATTTAGCAACTATATAATGAAACAGCCACCTAATGAAGAGAAACATGGTCAGATTGTAAGAAGACAACCAACATATAAGTGTGCTTAAACTCCTTAATAATGTTGAAGTACTACTATTAAGATTTAACAGTGACCATATACTCGACATGAGACACGACTCAACTAAATGGAATTTTTCTTGATCCTGAACGGCCAATATATTTTCTTGCTTTTCTTTATCATCATATACCCTTATACCCGTTGACTCTCACCGACATCCGAGAAGCCATATAAACATTACATTATACTATAGGTAAAAAAATACAAGATAATTGCCAGCACATGTATAGTTGCAGACTTACAGTATTCAATTGAACCAGTAACAAACACCAAAAACAACAAATATCCACAAACACTTGCAACCGAAAAAGTTATAAAGATTAACCAAAGAAATCACAAAAGAAAATTTTGTGACACAACGTTAGCAGATGATCATAATCAGTCCCAAAAAGCTACAGACAATCAAAACGCAATTCTAATAATATAAATCATCGAACTTACCCGAAGCAGGGATTAAAGAAAATATGGAATTCCGAGACTAGTTATCAAGCACCACCTAGTTGCCTCCAACACCTAGATGATTGATCCGCCGTAAAATATAGTAACTGGCTGTTATGTGTATATATGCAGCTGTGAATGATGAAAGCATAATAGGGTTTTATTATAAATTGTTAAAGAACGTGGGTTTTCTGAACATGGTAATTATACAAAAAAATAATCTCCATATTCTTCTCAAACGTTGGTTAAGGGAGGTTTAAATTTGGAGATTATTTTTTCTGTACAAACGAGTGATATACACAATATGGATAATTAAAGTTCGTATATTGTATAGAAAAGTTAAAATTCGGTGTAAATAAATAAAACGAAAATATGTCAAGTCGGATAATTATATCTATAAATATTTTATTTCTAACCAAGAGTTGTGTGACAGATAATCATCGAGGAAAATTAGTATGAGCAAAATGTACTAACATTTTGATCATTTCGTTAATAACGAGTAACGACTACGACAACAGTACTTCAGGTTAATGCATCACATGATCCATTTCAACTCAATATAAGAGCACACGGTGTCCCCTCGGTGTTGCCCTTCGCCGTCCACGTTGGCACGTCGCCGTGCCTCGCCATGACACCGACCCTGCCCGTCGTCCTTCGCCGTCGGCTGGCTCATCGTGGTGACGACGAGAGAAATGCACTGACACAAAGTATATTAAACGGATATATATCCGTTATTAAACGGATATATATTAAAACGTTAATTTTTTTTTTCTTTTTTTTTTTTTTATATATAAAAACCCACCACCCCTATTTATATCATCTTCATCTTCATCATTTACAAACATCTTCAAACCCAAAATCTTCCATTCTTACTTAACCCAAAGAAAAAATATCTCATAATGTCTCAAAACCCAAATCTTCGACTATGTTACGTATTATTAGTATGTGTTGTATTTTTTTTTTACCCGAGTCGTTTTTTTTTGGGAAAATGATAAAAAAATGCATCGAACTTGACACTTGTTGTCATTGTGTGTAGTCAACTATTTTTTTTTCATTGTAACACAAACCTTTTGAATTTTTGTCATTGTATGTAGCCAGTTAGGTGAATTTGTGTTATTGTATGTACCCAGTCAGGCTTAGCGTTACATCGTTAGTCCTTTTATATTAACGGTCGTTAGTAAATAACTTAAAATTTCGTTCTCTTACGTTTTTATTCGTTTTCATCCGTTATTATACGTTTTCGTCCATTTTTATACTTTTTCGTCCGTTTTATACATTTTGGTCCAATGCTTTCATCCGTTTTTTACATTTTCGTTTGTTTACTTACGTTTTCGTACGTTTTCTTACGTTTTAGTCCGTTATTATACGTTTTCGTCCGTTTTTATACGTTTTCGTCCGTTTTTATACTTTTTCGTCCGTTTTATACATTTTTGGTCCAATGCTTTCATCCGTTTTTTACATTTTTGTTTGTTTACTTACGTTTTCTTATGTTTTAGTCCGTTTTTATACGTTTTCGTCTGTTTTTACACGATTTTGCTCGTTTTCATCCATATTTATACGTTTTCGTCTGTTTTCTTACGTTTTCATCTGTTTTTATGCGTTTTGTCCGTTTTTTACGTTTTCATTCGTATTTATACGTTTTTCATCCATTTTCTTACGTTTTCAACTGTTTTTATACATTTTCGTCTGTTTTTTTAAAGTTTTCGTCTGTTTTCTAACATTTTCATCTTTTTTTATACGCTTTCGTTGGTTTTCTTACTTTTTCGTTCATTTTCTTATTTTTTCGGACGAAAATGTATAAAACTTAAGAATACGGACAAAAAAGTATAAAAATGGATGAAGGTGTAAGAAAACAGATGAAAACTTAAAAAAAGACGAAAACGTATAAAACAAATAAAAACAGACGAAAACATATAAAAACAGACGAAAACGTTAGAAAATCGACGAAGACATTTAAAAACTGACGAAAACGTATAAAAACGGACGAAAGAATATAAAACGGATGAAAAACGATTAAAAGTGAATAAAAACAGATGAAAACGAACGAAAACATATAAAAACGGATGAAAACTTATAAAAACGGACTAAAACGTATAAAAGCGAATGAAAACGTATAAAAGCGGACGAAAACGTAAGAAAACGGACGAGAATGTAAGAAAACAGACGAAAACGTAAAAAAAGGGAAAAAGCAACGGACGAAAAAGTATAAAAACGGACAAAAACGTATAATAACGGATGAAAACGAATAAAAACGTAAGAGAACGGAATTTTAAGTTATTTACTAACGACCGTTAGTATAAAAGGACAAACAATGTAACGCTAAGCCTGACTGAGTACATACAATAACACAAATTCACCTAACTGGCTACATACAATGACAAAAATTCAAAAGGTTTGTGTTACAATGAAAAAAAAAATAGTTGGCTACACACAATGACAACAAGTGTCAAGTTCGATGCATTTTTTTGTCATTTTCTTTTTTTTTCGTATCGTTTTTATTAGTAAGTGTTGTTTTTTTATTATTGTGTTATGTATTGTATTTTTAATTTGAATAAATGAATTTAGTTTATTTGGAAATGAAAATTGAATAAAAATAAATAAAGTTGTAGTGATGGGCCCCAAATGAAGAGGTTGAGGTTTGTTATGAGTGAGGAGGGATTTGTTGTGGTTAGTTGTGGAAAAATAAGATGCTGATGTGGCGCTGAGGTGACACAACGACGAGCCTAAGACTTGTCGTGACACCTAGTGCTCTAACCATGTTAATCCATTTCAACACAACTGCTATGACAAGACTTCACATTTATCCATTTCTCATAGTGTACTCGTATACGACTTCTTTTTCAGTTACGATCTTCAAGAAATTATAAAGCTCCTTAAGCTAAATGCTACCTTTTTGTTTTAAATATTTGAAATAGATATCAAAGTGTAAAGAAGCTTCGACGTCTAAAAATAGATAACAACCATTCCAATTTCTTCCTTTACCTCTCTTTGATCTAACAAAGTTGTGGCCTTGTTCCATCCAGATTCAATCTCCGCAAGTGTAGCCATGAACAACGGAAAAATGCGTGCAACTGTTTTCTAAATATAGAAAGCATACTAATTGCCACACGTTGGTTTGATCTTATAAACTATATATAACCCGGTTGCAAATTAGTTTCAATCACCACAATCTATTTGCCTTATTAACATTCATCATAGTCACATATAACAACAAACAACATTTTCACAAGTACAATATGGACAACTCTCAAAGCGCATCGTTCCAAGCCGGACAAACCAAGGCTCAAGCCGAGGTTACTTCTAATTAATTATTGTGTCATAGTCTGATATAAGTAGTATTATATATATTTGCATTAATGTTGAGGTTCTTTGGATGTCAGGAAAAAGGCAGCCAAATGATGGACAAAGCTAGCAATGTTGCGCAATCGGCCCAGGAGTCTGTGCAACAGGTATAGTTTCTAGTTAAGATATACGAACACGAGACCTTCAATTTGTATTTTGTTGTTGCGCGCATTGTATTGATATTGTATCCTAACTATACGTATATCTCACAACTCACAAGAGATAGAGAGCGATTTGGCTTTATTTATTTTTATTGAAATGAACTTTTATGCAGGCTGGGCAACAGGTGAAGGAAAAGGCACAAGACGCGGCTGAGGCAGTGAAGAATGCAACTGGGACGAACAAATAAGCGATTCTATAATATGGATCAACTACCCTGAACCCTTTTTATCGTTATTTTCTATAATATTTGCAATTCATTTCCTCTTTTAGCATCTGGTATTTGAACAACAGAGATCCAAATATATATAATGGATGTTGTTTAGATAAAATCTACAAGAGACGAGATGATAATTTAGCACTCATCGTGCTCTTACCATTTTTGCAATTTGTCATTTGAATCTTACTTCTAATCTATGCAATGTTGAGTTTTATGAAATTTTTCATCAAGTACAGTTCTTTATTAAGTTTGCCATTTTGACCTCATGCGCGAAACATTTTTTTGTCAGCTTGAGTATAGACATAACTCACATTATATGAGATATCAACGTTACAAAGTGTCGTGTTCATTCAAAGTTTCAAACAATATGATGTCGATTTGATACATAAGCTTAGTCCAAATATCAAGCTATGAAAAAACTGTAGAAAAGACCGTATTCACAATATTGCTTGCTATTATACGTATCAAAAACGATTACTAATAAATTGAATAAGACGTAAAATCTAGAAAATCAATGTTAGTATTATAGTTTGCTTTCATGGGGCGAAATAAACTGTTAATTCGGGTCACAGATACGAAAGTTGACTAATTACAACTTGACACCCTACATTTATAGATCAATGTTTGAATGGAGTACAATAAAAGATTAGCTATATTTGTTGAAAACTCCAAACAAAAACTTTTGATTATCAGTTATTCAAATGTTAAGGTTGTCTCTTCTTTTATAGTTATATCCCCAAAAAAAACAATTTTGAAAAAAAAAAAAAAAAAAAAAAAAAAAAAAGAGTCCTAGAGTTGAGATCCATGTAGAACTCAAATTTGTCATAGAACCAATTAACCAATCACATTCATCCATTTTTTTTTTTCACCTTTTTTTTAAAACAACATATCTTGCAAACGGTAAATCTTCAAGCTACAAAAAATACACCATCGTGACGAGAATTAAATTATCTTTCTATAGATATGCATTGTTATATACTTTCGACGAACTTTTTTTTTTTTTAAAAGTTCGTCCAGAAAAATCACATGTGATTTTTAAAAATCACATATGATTCGTAAAAATCAAATCACATATGATTTTAAGAAATCACATGTGATTCTTACAAATCACATGTGATTTTCTGGACGATTTTTTTTTTTAAAAGTTCGTCGAAAGTATATAACAATGCATATCTATAGAAAGATAATTTAATTCTCGTCGAGATTGTATAATTTTTTTGACGTAACGATTAACGGTTTGTGAGATATTTAATTTTCAAAAAAAGGGCGAATATATTTTTAATAAAAGAAATGAGTGGCTATGATTGGTTGATTGGTTCTATGGCAAATATGGGTTCTATAATGAACTTTTCTCAAAGGTCCTATAGATTATGTAAATCAAATCAAAGAATCATGGAAGGACAATGGCGAACCTAGAGATTTTCAGAGGATATAACGTGCATCACCTGAATTCTTTTCTGTATTACAAGATTTTTACGAAAATATTGTATTTATATATATTTTTTTATAAAATACTCATGCACAAAGTCTTTTCTTTTATAAATGTTATGTTTAGTTATTAAACGAGTAGGTTATTACTCGCGCTTCGCAGCGAGATATTGAACTTTAAGAATAGCGTGGCGCTAAAATTCTCTACCTGATCGGATTTTAGTTTTTTAGGTAGTCGTGGGTTTTAACATTTTGACCGACTATTTTACGGGGTTTGAATTCACCAGCGCATATACGTTAAGTTCTTACAATCATAAAAGTATT
Organism: Chrysanthemum seticuspe; assembly: GCA_019973895.1. Taxonomy (NCBI): domain Eukaryota; kingdom Viridiplantae; phylum Streptophyta; class Magnoliopsida; order Asterales; family Asteraceae; genus Chrysanthemum; species Chrysanthemum seticuspe. The sequence continues at coordinate 215,789,471 of BPTQ01000002.1, read as the reverse complement.
AAAAATGTAAATAAATAATTTACATTCTTTTAAAAGAGAATTCTATTTGGTAATTGCAATTAGGAAAAAAAATGTAGAAGTAAAAATTCAGGAGCAAAAGAAGTTTTGTAGGACTTCGGATTTTTAGCATTAGCAAAAGTGTAAGAAATCTTGACAATAAATCAATAATGTGTTATATATATCGGAGTTTGGATCAAATGATAAATAAAATTAAAATAACAAAAGTGAGAAAAAACTGTAAACATGCATTTTAGATGATCTTTTCTTACATTTTTTTCCGCTAAATTGAAATGGGTGGGTATAATTTCTTTTCACCAATTTATTTATTTTCTCACGTGATCCCTTTTCATGTATATATTGATCTATTTTATTTTATAGCATTGCTAAAGTTTCTTACAATATATTCCTACTAAACACAACAATATTATATACTACATTCGTCTCAAATTTTATGTCCATTTTGATTTTTTTCAATCAAACTTTGACCTTAAATATAATTTTTTGTATGATATAATATAATACTTGATAAAAGTCATACCAATGAAAATACATTTAAAACTTAATTTCATTTATATATTTTACAACAAGTATTATATAATACAAAAAGATAAATTTAAGATCAAAGTTTAATTGAAAAAGTCAAAATGGACATACAACTTGGGACGGGAAGAGTATTTTTTACCACTTATTTTCTTTTTATATCAAAACCGTCAGTTTTGACACTTGTCAGGATCCTGTTAGTGGAAGAATTTGTAAAAATATGAAGTAGGAAGATTTATCATTTTCCTTTATTTTATGAGCAATGCTAAACCTACTCATAAAATTCACACAAAAAAATCATTTGCTGACGTGTCAGCGGGTAATTGATTCATTTTCTAACAGTACACGTTATAAGGGAGGAGGGAGTGGAGAGCGGGAACCCATCGAGTAGTTGAACTCGAGCGGGTACACCGCCCCGTGGAGATCGGGTACCTAAATCGAGTAGCAAATTCGACTCGGAGCCCGCATGTGTTTGTTGAGTAAATTGAAAATATATCCGTTGGGGGGAGCGTAGTTTTGCTTCAAACGGCTAGATAGCCATGAAAAAAAAAAAAAAAAAAAAAAAAAAAATCTTATTTAAAACCAAACCATTCATACTTATTTTTCAAAATAAAAACATACAAAACACAAATAACAACACACACTCATCTTTCAAAAACGTAAAACCATGGATCCAATGAGAGGTAAAAAAAACTTTCACCTCGCGTCAAGGTCGGTCTCAACCATCCCCGAATCAACCAAAACAAACTCCGTTAGGATTTAGCCAATTTTATTCTCAACCATCCCCGAATCAATTTTACGTTCCACAACCCCCATCTCCACATCAATTTTACCAATATAATATGGGTCATCCTCAAATGAATCCACAACACTACAACATCACTACTATAAGCGAGTTCTCCCCGTTCGAAAACATTGATGAAGACGTAGAGTACGTACCCGAAACACAACCACTACCAAACGAAGAAGACGAAGATGAGGAAGTTCAAGCAGTCGATCCGAGAGGGAAGAAAAAAGCTTTCGCGGGGAGGAGGCCCCGTGAAGTTTGGACGCCGGCACAAGAGGAGGCTTTGGCGAAAGCATGGGTTCAAATCTCCGAATGTGGTGTTGTCGGTAATGAACAAAAGTCCGACGGGTTTTGGAAACGGATTCTCGAGCATTACGAGGCAACTTTGGGTTCGAGTTCACGAATTTTTCATGCGTTGAATACCAAGTGGAGAGCAATGAACACGGCCATGGGTATTTTCAACGGCTACTACCTCCTAGCGGTACAATTACATAATCTATACTTTATTATTTACAATTACATTATTTTGTTTTAGCTATTATTTTTATTTTACATAATCTATACTTTTTATTTATAATTACATTATTTTGTATATAATGTAGAAACGTGCTAAGGATAGTGGGTGCAACGACTTGGACGTGGTGAGGCAAGCTGAGTCGGATTACTATACAGCAAAAAAAGACAATTTACTCATACCAGGGCGTGGGAGATTGTCAGAGGTCATGACAAATGGACGGAGCAAGAATGTTTTCAAGATATTGCCGGTGCGACAAGCAATTCTTCAAAAAGGAAGTCGGGGGAGTATGAATCGGCAAGCAACACCATTCCCGACATGAATGAAGACCTCACCCCTCCACTTGAATCAAGAAAGACGAAAAAGAAGCAAGGCGCATCCTCCTCGTCGATCTCAAGTGTTGCGGATGAAATCAACGCCTACACACAAAAGAAGACACAATATTTGGAAGAAAAACGCGAGATGGCGAAATAATTGTTGGCTACACAACTCGAGGGGGAGAAGTTCAAGAATACACAACGGGAGATGAAGTTTTTTTTGGAGCCGCATGATCACATTCGCGATCCCGCTATGTTGAAATTAGTTCTTACCCAAAAACGTGAACTTGCGGCCAAACACGGATGGGCTTGCAATTTTTAAATTGTAGTTTCAACTTTTTTTAATTTCAACTTATGTAATGTTTTTTTTTAAGTTGTAGTTTCAATTTTTAAGTTGTAGTTTTTTAAAGTATTATGTAATGTTTTTATTTTTAATGAAATGATATGTTTTTATTTTAAATATTGTATGTGATTTTATGTATTAAAAAAAATGAAATTCGGGTACTAGGGTACCACTCCCATGACTTAAGGTAGTTTTAAGTTGGAAAGTTTTTATTCGATAAAGGTAATGTGGCACCCAGAGTATTATGGTACCACTCCCTCGTACCTAACTATTTTATCAATTACCCGCTGACAAAAAGATGGCTATGTAAAACTTGAAAAAGTAACCGATTAGAAAATCATTTGTCTTTTTACGCTGTTACACACTTTTGAATGGCTATGTATATTTTATGACAATTTTACTTTTTCGTTTATCAACCTTTTTGCTAAGAGAGAATTGATAAAATAGTTATAAAATACAAATAAACGAAATTCAAAAGTACACGTTATATAAAAGCATAAAAATAGATCGTTGCACAGAATCAAAAAAAGGTAACACGTTAAGTATATTTTCATGTCGATAAAAAATATGTTTTCCCCGTCTCAAAATTATTGAAAGACAAGAATCACACAGTTAATAAAAGTGAGACTACCATAATTTTTAACGACTCAATTAGAATATTATTCCACTAAATTCTCTTTTTATTACTTAAAAATAAAAATAAATAATTATTTTGAGACATCTAAAAAAAATATGAATTATAATTTTAAAACAAGAGAAATATATTTTTACGTAATTTGATATAAGTACAGGGGGTCAAATGGGACACAAGAAAGAATGATAGAAAGCTAGAAACGTGTTGAACTAGACGATGTGGTTAAAATACAGCCATATATATCCAGGACCATGATAAGAAGCTGACTTATGGTGGACCCCTTTGACAAATGGCAACCACAATTCATCGCCACGTATGAAGGTTCACGATTAAATGGACCCCGCCAGCTAAGCTAAACGACGGAAAGGGAAGGGCTGACCCTGATCCGGTTCACGTGGCTGTGGCCCCTTTTAGTGAAAGCGGATCGATCCCGTTTTGTCAACATTAACCGGGGTCGACGCTGTGTTCCTATCCCCACTTTCTGTAAACCTTCCTCTATTTGGTATGATCGTCGTTATGAGTTTTTTTATTATTTTTTTATTTTTTATTTTTTTTTTAAATAAAAAAATGTCTAGTATGGGGAAATTTTTATGTCTAAAATCTATACTAGACCAAATCCTAAATCTCACACTTAACTTCGTTTTTAAGATTCAAACACTTCATATTGTCATTTTCAAAAATTTGAAATTTTCTCTAATATAGTTTTCCTTTCTCACACATACTAACTATAAGAAATGGATCCACTAAAAAAAGAAAAGAGTAAAGTTTAAAATACATTCTTGTGGTTTGTTCCGTATCTCGCTTTACATCCTTAAACTTTTTTTGGCATAAAATCATCCTTCCATTAGTAAAGTTGGCACAAATACATCCCTCTGTTAATAAAATCAGCCAATGAGAACTAACAATGCAAATATTTCTCCGTTATCTCCTAACGGAGGAGAGAATATTTGCACCGTTAGTCCTTAGGACTATCTATGCAATTTATTTTTGAAAATATATTACATCGTTAGTCCTCCACCACCATCACCTTCACCTTCACTGCCACCTACCACCTCCACCGCCACTTTCACCCACCACCACCCAACGCCACCACCCCCACCTCCACCACCCCCACCTCCACCACCCACCGCCACCACTGCCACCACCACCCACCGCCGCTACCCACTCTCCACAACCACCACCTCCACCATCGTCATCTACTGCCACCACCACCCACCATCGCCATCTACTTCCACCACCATCCACCACCGTCACCCACCACCGCCATCCACCGCCACCACTGCCACCACCACCCACCTCCACCGCCGCCACCCACTGCAACCACCACCTACACCAACACTTCCACCGCCGCCACCCACCACCCACCTCCACCGCCACCACCCACCACAACCACCACCGCCACCACTGCCACCACCACCGCCACCTACCACCTCCACTACCGCCACCACTGCCACCGCCACCCACCACTCCCAAGGTTGTTGATGGTGGTGGTGGGTGGCGATGATGGTGGTGGTGGCGGTGGCGGTGGAGGTGGGAGGCGGTGATGGTGGTGGTGACGTTGGGTGGAGGTGGTTGCGGTGGCGGGTGGTGGTGGTGTGTGGAGGTGGTGGGTGGTAGGTGGTGGTGGTGGTGGCGTTGGGTGGTAGGTGGAGGTGGTGGGTGGAGGTGGCGGTGATGGTGGTGGAGGACTATCGATGCAATTTATTTTCGAAAATAAATTGCATAGTTAGTCCTAAGGACTAACGGTGCAAATATTCTCTCTTCCGTTAGGAGATAACGAAGAAATATTTGCACCGTTAGTTCTCATTGACTGATTTTACTAATAGAGGGATGTATTTGTGCCAACTTTACTAACGGAAGGATGATTTGTTCCAAAAAAAAAGTTTAGGGATGTAAATCGAGACACGGGACAAACCAAAGAGATGTATTTTGGACTTTACTCAAAAGAAAATAAAAATAAGAAGAATAAGAAATGTTTTCAGCCACACATGTTAAATATAAAAGGAGAATTTCGTAAATGTATCTTTTTTTGTAAATGAATCTGAAATGTACGACTGCGGTTATTTTTCATCCTTCTCATTTTACTTTTATTTTTTATTTGATCCTTACTCACTAACCATATATATTGTTATTCTAAAAACTACGAGACAATAAAAAACAACAAAAATTAATTGTGACCGCCGTTTTATGTCGACGAGACTAAAAATGTGCTTACGAATATAATTGTGATTGTGACATGTGAAAACTTAATGGTGAAGATGATGAAAAAGTAATTATCAAATGTCAATTCATAGTGTTAAGATTGGAAGGTGCACCTTCAAAAAAAGATAATGAAAGCACTTTTTCTTACTGCAAATCCAATGCAAACATAAACCAAAGGGAAAGTGGAAAAACAATTCCATAAGTACATTCTCTAATAAAGATAAATAATATTTTATTTATTTATATGTATTTTCATTATTATTTATTTATTTTATTTTATTTTTGAACATAGTCACTATTATTTAGTGGGTATGTGTATTTTAAAGATATTTTTAAATAATAAAAATGAAATATAAAATTAAATAAAGAGAGAAGGTGCTGCAAAGGTTAAAGAAAATTAGAAAGAAAGAAGAGAGAGAGTGTAAAATGGTGATATAGAGCTAATGTGGCGAAAGAAAAATCTCGACCGCACCCTCCACTAGGGGTGCTATTCGGGTCGGGTTGGTCGGGTTCGGGTCAAACGGGTCGGGTCCAAGTCGGGTCGAGGGTAAAAATAATATACCCGAACCCGACCCTACTTGAACTCGGGTTAGTCGGGTTCGGGTCAAGTCGGGTCGGGTCAAGTCGGGTCGGGTCAGGTCGGGTTCGGGTCTGGCCATTTACAAAATCATGGAATTTAATTTCTAAAATAACACATGTATAAATGTCACATTTTTTTTGTTGCATTTGTTTGTTACATGTTTTTTTCGATAGAACTGTGTCATATGTTGTTCTTGGAAGTAGTACTTATTTGTTGGATAAGATTGATAAGTTACCTGGGCAGCCAGCAAATGTAGATTTTGATCAGTATTCAGGTTATGTTAATATGAATAAAGAATCTGGGAGGTCATTGTTTTACTGGTTGACTAAGTCACCAGCTAACTGAAACCCGGAAACTAGACCATTGTTGTTGTAGCTCACTGGTGGTCCTGGTTGTTCTTCAGTAGCTTTTGGTGCAGCTGAAGAGATTGGTCCTTTGCATATAAAGTCTGATGGCAAGTTAAGATCTTTTAGTGACACTTTTCAAAATTCAAAGTATCCATTGGTTGTGAATATGATTAGGGGCCATAAAGTTGTGATCTTTTAGCTTATACTTCATAAAGATTTAAAAAAAAAAAAAAAAAAAAAAAAAAAAAAAATCCTAACTCGGGTTAGTCGGGTTGACCCGAACCCGACGAAGCAAAGTATTTAAACCCGATACCCGACCCTAATTCGTACTCGGGTTAAACGGGTTGACCCGATTGACCCGATTTAGATTTTGGACCCGAGTAACCCGACCCGAATTGACTCGGGTCGGGTTCGGGTCGGGTTCGGGTCGGGTCCGGTCGGCCCGAATGACACCCCTACCCTCCACACTAATGAACTAATGAACTATGTGCAAAAACTTGTCATCTTTATCATTATTGTTATTAAGTACTCCATTTTAGTATATGCGTGTTGATACTAAAGATAAAATGTTGCAGCCTATAGTGCATATCTAACTACCAAGTAGGCCAAAAGAGGTAAATTTGTTACATGCACACATCGCATTCAGTTGAGTACCGTCCAGTATGATAGACATGTGTTTTTCATTCTAAATACGCATGAGCAATGATTTATGCAGGACGCCAGTCATTCATTGCATTGCATCGTACGATATGTTTGGGTTTATCTCCTAGAACAGGATTAAGATAATTAATAGCAAACAAATATCAATACAGGTTATTGGATATTACTTGAAATCGTGTTATCATTTTCCAAGGTAAATTATTCGACCCTAATGTCTGGTATCACGAATATCTACTTGGGATAAAACCAAATGTATGTTATTGAGTTAGGCACAAATCAATAACCCTTTTGCTTACAAGTGTTTATGTTTTCTCTGTATATTTCATGCATAAGCAGATTTCCTATTTATAGGAAATTACTCTTAACTAGTCAAATGGAATTATGAGGATTAATCGGCTCATTAATCGCCTCATAATTATCCCCATTATAGTTAATGGTGGTTACATGACCAATTAAGCGTGGTCATTATGCAGTACTAGCAGTAGAAACTTGCCTACCAGTACTAACTTAGCACTAGCAGTAAAAACTTGCCTACCAGTACTAACTTAGCACTACCAGTAGAAACTTGCCTACCAATACTAACTTCTTAATCTCTCCACTAAAGAGTCAGGGTGTTCAGGAACCTTATGGGTGTACACTCCGTACCTCCTGACCCATTCCAGGTGTGAACTAATCCCACAAGTGTACTAAATTTTTCAACAATCCTCCCCAAATTTAGTTCACTTCCTTTGCATGAAAATTAAACATCAAACAAAACATGTGCATAAACGAAAATATCATGAGGATTGAATTTTCATCTTAGTACATTACACGTTCAAAATATTCGAGAATCAGGTTGTTCTAAGAATTGAACCCTTCAACCCATTTGAATACCCGAAGATAAAATACACACAAGTTTTCAAACACTTAAAAGCTCCTGACACTATACAAGCCATATGTCTGATTTGATCGTTTCAGTACATGGATATTTTCCGAAGAAATACAAAGTAATGTATTTCCCGGGTCGTTTTCCCAACGAGGGATGAATGGAGTTTATCAACTCACGTATCGATTCGGGATTCGAATGTGTAAAAGGAATTTTGGGTTTTCTAATCTACAAGGCAAGAAAATATAAAGGAAAGAAATTATAATAACTAAATCTATGATGTAAATAAGGGAAAACAACTAATTACGAAAATTTAAACTAAAAACGCATAAAACGTAATTAAGGAAACGCAAAATAAATGCAACTATGCTAATTAAAACCCGTAAAATGAACTTCTAATTTTTTTACATCTAAGAATGATATTTGAAAAATATTTGAAATTTAAAACTATTTTTTTGGATTTTTCTTGATTTATTTGGAATTAAAAACTAATTTAAGACATTTAAAAGAGACTTAAAATACAAAAAATTAGGAAAACATGCAAGAAAATTACAAAAATACTTTTCAAAAATCAAATTTAACTAAAAAGATTTTTCAGAACTGGAATCACATTTTTTTGAACTTTTCTCTATTTATTATGAATTTTAAACTATTTAAATCTAATTAAAATTCTAGAAAATACTATTTAATCTAAGAAAAATATGGAAAAATACTTTTTATGATTTTTTTAATATTATAAACCTAAGAAAATTGAAATTGTATTTTTATAAACTTTTTATGAATTATTTGGATTAAAAGCTAATTAAAAATGCTATAAACTGAATTTAAATGTAGAAAAATAGCAAATGAACTTGGAAAATTATGAAAACTTCCAGTCTATTATAAAATAATACTAAGATTCAGGGAAAAATAACAGAAACCAATTCGGAGCAAAAGAACTATGATTTGGGCACACTACTTATATGAATAAGCACTTGAAATAAGCTAGAAGCTAACAATATGCTACAAAAAGCTACCTAAACTTAAAACTAACCTAAACTAACTTATTTATGGCTATTTCTACTGTTTTGGATCAAAAGAGCACAAGCTAGATGCAATTTAACTACAAATCAAGTCCTAACTAAATTTAGCCAAACGGCCCCTAACTACTAACTTGAAGCCTAGATTAAGCTAGCTAGAAAAATTCCTAAAAATAAACTAAAATGGCCATGATGTCCACAACCAACCAAAGATTAGATGTTCAAGATTTCAGCTAAAATGAACTAAAGATGATGAAATTAAAAATCTAAATCTAAAGGCTATATGGGGCTTTTGCAAACTGTTGCTACAGTAACAGATAAAAGTGAAAAAGCTTAATGCAGGCTTAAATCTAGCAAGTAAATAAGTTCCTAAAGGCTAATAAAAGCTAAACACATTTAACCTAAACTATAGCTACAATAGGAACCAAATAACAGGCCTACAACTCCAAGGAAAAAAGAAATAAATACTCTAGTTTAGGACAGAAATGATGTGATAACTAACAGAAGCAGGCTAAACTGAGAACTTTGAAGTTTAAAAATAAGCAGTTAAAGCAGCAACAAAAGTGAAACAAGAGCATACTAAATCTAGTCTACAGCTAAACATATAAAAGGAACAAAAAAAATCTAAATCTAACCTCAAGAGAATAAGCAGAACATATGAGACAGAAATATCATGGTGCAGGACAACATTGTGAAGAAAATGTGAACATGACAGATTAATTCCAACATGTGAAATCACAAAACTGAATTGACAATTGAAGAAACTATGGCCAAAACTACTTTAAGACAGGTTTTAAACTTAGCAAATTGAAATTTAGCTTACAAGAAACACTTAGACTTGAAAATCAAAGCTGATCCAAACACTCCTTTTGTGTGAGCAAAAGGAGAATTAACCTTGAAAACTGATATAAACTGATTTGATCTAAAGTTAAATGAACAACTAATCATAAAACTCAACTTGAAAACACTTTTAAACCAGAATTGCATCAGAAGCTTTGTCGACTTTTAATTTTGACATACGTTGACTTTAGTTGACTTTTGTGTAAAACTATGATTTAGGAAAGCTGAATAAGCAATAAACTTTTCACAAGCTTATAGAAGCTTCTGTGAGCTTATTGAAACAGTAATTTAACCTTTTGAACAACAATAAGCAGCAAATGATTAATTGAGATGAGACTTTTTAAAGTAAAAACATAAATTTCATTAATCAAAGAAGAATTACATATTGAAATTAAAAAGTACTTTAAAAATAATTAATAAAACAGTAAATTGACAAGAAAACGTAAATGGTAACAATTTCTCTAAAAACGGTGAAAAATTGGACGAAAACAAATTGTGAAGAAGAGGGGTTATTTATAAGCTGAGCTGAGGCCTGGGTCTTGATTCCAGAAGCTTCACGAAGTCAAATCTCTGCCATTGATTCATTCTCTTGTCACCATTTATCATCACAGCCGTTAGATCAAAGATATGAGGTGTCTTGGCCAATGAGAAGTCTCTATTTGTCCACTGTGGCGATCCAAACGTGTCATACCCCTGACACGTTGTCAGTACCTTCTAGATGGTACTTAAGTGAAGGTAAAATGAGATGGGGTATGGGTAATATGGTGAATATAGGAGGCGAATAGTAAAACTGGGTTTTACCAGCTTTTTGGGCGCGCTGGGAGGATTTGGAATTTTTATTATTTCTTTGACTTGGTATAAGGGAGGTTGATCGGGTTTGGGTAATGGGATACGGGTTTGGACTGTAGGCTAGTTGGGCTTGGGTTAAAGGTGTAAGTTTGTTATTTGGTTTTTGGTAATGTGTACAAGTATAATAAAGACCATATATGCCGATATGTAAATACCAAGTACCAAATATGTAATTATGGAATGTTGGGGTGTAAATGGAATAATGAAGGGAATGAGGGTATATTTGGTACATGTGGGAAAGTGAAAGGTAATTTGTGACAATTTGTGAAAGTTGAGGGGTCGTTTGTGTAAAATGATAAAGTGAAGGGTAAATTGTGATAAACTCCCAAATCATGTCTTGAAGTTCGATATTTGACTTTTTAGCATCAAAATCCCTAAAATAGCATTCTCGGCATCGGCTTTTGCACTCTTCTCATCTCTCGTGCTCGGTTTTTTTTCGGTTTTGGCTTCTTTTTGTCTGTTTTGTCATATCCGTACCTGCACAAGCATAAACTCAAGAAACCAATATATATTAGCAATAAATGGCTCTTTCTTGGTTATTATGGGCCTAATTTGGTAAAGAAAAGGTGTGTGTTTTAGCACATACCAATGTCCATATCCAAATTCATAAACGTTGTAGGAGCCAAAAGTCCAAAGCTCCCTGAAGGGGCAAAACTTCAACATTCACATAGGTGGTTCCTCTTTATTCATGCTCATGCCAAGCACTTCTTCAAAAAAATTAACCATTAAGAAGTAAAGACTTCATCCTCCATTTCAGTAGGTTTTGAGCACAACCTTGGGATGTAAAATAAACATGTGCTCCAGTCCACTGAACGTTCAGCTTTCCACATTGAACTTAGCTCCCAAGTTTCCTCAGGAGGGAGTTGGGTGTCCTAGCATTCAGTGACTAATTAAGTTGGACTTAAACCCATCCCTTTAGCAGACTTTAAAACCAAGTCTCTAGCCAATCCCTTCGTCAAGTGATCAGCTAAATTTTGTTGAGATCTAACAAACTCTATAGATACCACCCCATTCATAATAAGTTCACGAATCATGCTATGTCTGACACCTAAGTGTTTAGACTTTCCATTGTACATCTGGCTATAAGCCTTTGCCAATGTAGTTGCACTATCACAACGGATATAAATAGGTGCTATAGGTTTAGGCCACAATGGAATCTCAAGAAGCAAGTTTTTCAACCATTCAGCTTCTTTACCAGCAGCTGCTAAGGCCACAAATTCATATTCCATTGTTGAACTGGTGATGCAAGTTTGCTTCTTGGATGTTATAGAGAACTAGGTTGCATCATTGACCCTAGACTATAACTACATCATCATAGCATCTCATCATATCATTATAAGTGCATATTCTTTATACATGCGGACTTATGACTCAACACCAAACATCATATGAGTCGATTAGTCCAAGCATTGCATAGTTACTCCTAAATTATACATAGCCTGATCACCTATGTCTAATTCAGGAAGAATCATGCAATGAAGGGAGTAGTAGTCTCATATGAGTAAGCAATTCCGTAATCGAGCCAAATTTTCAAAAGATTTTCTTCAAACCACTTGTTTCCAGTTTGATCCGAGCGACAGTTCTTGTTTGATGAGTTGCAAAGATCAAGCTAGAAACAAGTTGTTACCTAAACCAAGTTAGCCTAATCGTATGACAGTTCTTGTTTGATGAGTTGTGGGATTAAGTAAAAATCGGTTACCTAAAAGTCTTTTGAAAATTTTGCTCGAGAATGGGAAAGCCTGCCTCATCGAGCCTAATCATAAGGGAGCATGTCTTTAGAATGGGATATAGTCACGATATATGCATGAGCATTGACATAATCATTTAGACCATACATGAGCATAAACTTTTAGAACCCTTGTCGCGGTTTGGACCATAGTATCATTAATCGAATCACGAGGACGTGATTCCGCTGACATGGGAAGAATGTCACAATTCTCAATTTCCGGTCATTTCTCAAACTCAATATTCATCATATTAGTTCATGCATGGTTTTGCATTTCACGTTAAACGCATAAATTCGTATTTAATAAACGCTATCGAACGATCTTTTATTTTGAACAATTGATCCGACACTTCCCAAAACTTATCCTGATATATTTTTATACTCAATTTAAGACCATAAAAATAATATTATGAGTTTACCCGGTGTTTTAAATTTATTTTGTATATAAATTGTTATGTTTATATAAATTACGACGGTTTTCTTAAATTCAACCCGATAGATATTTATTCACTCAAATCTTTCAAGAAATGTATTCTTATAATTTTTATAACTTCAATATATTTTATTTTGACCCGTTAAAATTTACTTTTAACTAACGCTACCCTACAAGCTTAAATATGCACACAAGTTATTAATTATCCTTAATTAATTACACATTTACTCTACATTAATACAATTAATTATCAATCAATGCATCTAGCTTTTCCCTTTTCATTTTCGTCGACACATTGGGTGAGTCATTCATAAAAATCTCTTAAATATCCTACATATATCATATTATACTCTACATATTTTACACATACAATACAATTTCATTAAGTGTAAAAATCAAAAAGGCTCTCTCTTCTCTCTTCACCATTGAACCGGCCATCCATATGAATCAAGAAGAAATTCATCAAAAATAATTTCAAGTCAAGTTATATACAACCTAGATACACTCTTTGTATAGGTTTTGAAATAAAAACCTAGGGTGCTTAGGATTAATCCTTTGTTCTATTCACCTCATCAAGTTAACTAGTAAGCATCTCATGTCCATTTTTCATCTTTCATATTTATTTCATATTCATTTCATCATATTTGAGCAAAACACGCAAGCCTTATGGATATCTATACCACTTTTGTTGTTTTTATTACTTATTATGTAATATAATTATCCTTCAATGAATCCCTTGAAACATATCACTCTTGGTGATGCCTAGGAACCCATGACACCCTAAGAAGGTGTATGGTAGGATTAGAATAGCTTCGGAGTTGTTTTGAATGGGTTAGAATAGGTTTGGTGCGAGAAAAACTCATTTCGACAAGTTTGCAAAAGGGTCTGTCCTTATTTTAAAAATCTGGAAAATCCGACAGTAGGTAAAAATATTTGGCCTAGATATTTAGAAAATATACTTTAAAACGAAAACGTGGCCGCTTGAACGGATTAAAACGGAGCTATAATGAAGAAGTTATGAATTTTTCAAGTTGGCTACGAAAACTATAATTTTCTGGAAATTTCAGCATGTATTGTTTAATTTGTACGAGTCAAAAATGAAGCCTGGACGTTGTAAATTATGTCGACTTGTCAAAAATATGTTAGTATACTTTGATACAAAGTTAAAGACCTTTAAAACGTAGAAAACGGATTTGTAACGATTAAATTATACACGTTTTCACAAAGTTGCCGTAACTTTATTATATAAGAAAAAACTATATTATTTCTAATAGGCAAGTTTTACGGCAAACAAAGAGACCAAGTTGAAGGTTGTTTTTAACATTGATGTAGAACTTTTTATAAAGTGATGTCTTCTAGTAAAAGTGAGTTCGCCAAGTATATTTTCCAAAATGTCCGACCGTTCGTCGAGCGGAGTTGTAATGAATAAATTACGGTTACTTAAACTTTGCCGAAAACCACCCTTAAACTATATTTTGGACACAAGTACCATACTTTAGCTATATTTTTCTCGATGATCGGAACCTCTATGATGAAAACTTAAATGCTAAAACTTTGAGATAACGATACAAGCTTCCCAAAACCGTTGAGTTTGTTTCCTAACACTCGATGTGCACCATTTTACGACTAGCTTTTCAAGGCCGTTTAGTCGCTTTCATGAAATTGTCAAATGACATTATTTTACGACGAAAAGTTATAGATTCATAATAAACCACTAAATGATCATCGTAGGATATCATTTCGACGTAAATACTGATTAAGTGTTTTGTAACTTGACAAGAGGTCATAAACATATATTTCGACGATAAACTTTATTTTCCAAAAAGGTACAAGTGGTATGGATATCATATGAGTTTGCATGCACGACATTGTTTCATGACTTACATTAGAGCATATCATTTATTATAGGTCGCGGTTAGACTGTTGCGTCTCATTTCTGTGCATCCACTTTGTCATCATAACTATTGCAACAGGTGAGTTCGTAGCCCCACTTTCACTCGTTTAATTATTTTATAAACTCTTCGGGGGAGATACATGCTCAACTAATTGCTTTTACTTTGCATTTATATGAACTTAAATATCTTTTGTTTCACTCTATGTGCGCGTAAGTAGATTATGCCCGAACTAAATTGATCACTATCTTTTGAACGCTATTAGTTGAAACACTTTCCTTGATTTTGAACCCTTCGACATGTATATTTGAGCTCTTTTAAATTGATTTGGATCCTTTAACATATAAGTAAACACTTTGGACTTGATATGAACCTTTTTGACATATAGTTGATCTCTTTTAACTTGTACAAGGACCCTTTTGATATATTTTAAACTTGTTTGACGTGATTTTGAACGCTTCGACTATCTTGAACCTTTTGATATGTTTCAAGCTCTTTGACTGTTCTGAACTTTTGAACTCGACTTAAACTCTTGAACTTAATTACGAACTTTTGAACGGAACCCTTGAACTTAAATACGAACTTATGACTTGTTTGAACTTATTGAACCGGACATGTAATGACCTTTACTATAAAGTCTCCCATGATTGGAGCATCACTATAAAGTCTCCCATGATTGGAGCATCACTATAAAGTCTCCCATGATCGGAGCATCACTATAAAGTCTCCCCTATTCGGAGCATCACTGTAAAGTCTCCCTTGTTCGGAGCAGAGCGTCTCACTATGTTACGGAGCGTTCTCAACTTAAAGCCTCCCCGGTCCGGAGCAGAATGTCTCACTATGTTACGGAGCGTTCTCAGTCTAAGTCTCCCGTGTTCGGAGCAGTGCAAATTCTCCCATGTTCGGAGTGTTCTTAATTGTATATAATAGTTGTATGATGTACTGTTCGTACATTCGCATTGTTAGTCTCCTATTAGTAGGTAGTATGGATAGCGCTATTAGAGGTCGGCCAACCTCTCGTCCACTATGTTACGGGACGCATATATTTATTCTAGGGGCTTTGCCTGGCATACATTATTATATACGTGGTGCTATATGGTGAACTATTACGACAGCTTATACTTGACTAATTGATACGCTATATTTTGTGCAATGGGTTGTGAACACACAGGTTGCAAGTTTTGTATGGGCGGAACTTGGAACTGAGTGGATTTACAATACCTTTGCTTTGTGAACTATTATGATAACGTGCACTTGACTTCTAGACATATTTTGGCAGTGGGTTGTGAACACACAGGTTGCAAGTTTTGTATGGGCGGAACTTGGAACTGAGTGGATTTACAATGCCTTTGCTTTGTGGACTATTCTAAATGACCAAAAACTTTGCCTTTGTTGCATGAACGTTCTTTAAAAGCTTTACTTGTTAACCAAACTCTATGAACTCACTCAACCATTGTGTTGACACTTTTAGCATGTTTTATCTCAGGTATCTAAGGCATTCACTTCATGGCATGCATGTGGACTTATCATAGAGTCGCGGTGTCGACGCGTCTCACCTACATTTTTGCACTTAACTATCGTTTGGTTGTAACAAACTTATTTTGGTATCTTGGAAATCTATTGGGACCTATGTTTTGCAAACTCTGATTATTTTACTGAATCAAACGATATTTTCAAAACGACACTTTAGGTCGTTCGATATAACTGTAACTTTGATGCTATGATCGTCATCCCCCAGGAATTCCATTCCGCTGCAAAACAGGTAATTTGGGGGTGTGACAGATGCCCAAGAAATTGCACCTCCACCAAGTAGGAATACCTAGCCACTGGTAGACGAATTGTCTTCAGTGTTACTGATCCAACTTGCATCAGTATATACTTCCAACACTGAAGGATAACCAGTATATGAGAGACTATAATCCATAGTTCTCTTCAGATACTTCAGTACCCTCTGAAGTGCTTGCCAATGATGAGCACTAGGATTGCTAGTATACCTGCTCAGTTTACCCACTGAAAATGCAATATAAGGTCTTGTACAAGTCATGACATACATCAAGTAGCCAATTACCCTAGAATACTCAAGTTGAGATACAGCCTTGCCATTATTAGGCATCAACTTCTCACATGTATCCATAGGTGTACTCACTAGAGTACAATCAAAGTAATTGAATTTCCTCAACACCTTCTCAATATAATGAGACTGAGAAATAGAGATTCTTTTACTTTCATGTTTAATCCTTATACCAAGGATAACATCAGCCTCCCCCATGTCCTTCATGGAGAACCTTGATGACAAAAATTCCTTTGTCAAGTCAACCTGATTTTGGTCAGTGCCAAAGATCAGCATGTCATCAACATATAGGCAAATGATGACTCATTTACCAGATTCATCAAATTTGCTATATACACATTTGTCAGCTTGGTTAAGAACATAACCACTAGACAAAACCACTTCATCAAATTTTTGATGCCATTGCTTAGGTGCCTGCTTTAGTCCATAAAGAGACTTAATCAGTTTGCACACCTTATTTTCATTGCCAGGCATGATGAAGCCCTGAGGTTGGTTCATATAAACCTCCTCTTCCAATTCACCATTCAAGAAAGATGTTTTCACATCCATCTGATGAATAATCAGATTGTGAATAGATGCCAAAGCAATCAGCAGTCTTATGGTACTGATACGAGCCACAGGAGCATAAGTATCAAAATAGTCTATCCATGACTTTTGTTTAAAGCCCTGAATGACTAGTCTAGCCTTGAACTTTTCAATAGTTCCATCTACCTTCATTTTTCTTTTGAAAATCCATTTGCAACCAGATGGTAGATCAACCAACACCCAAGTGTTGTTGCCCATGATGGAATCCATCTCATCATTGATTGCTTCTTTCCACAAAGAAATATCTTGGGACTTCATTGCTTCTTCAAATGTCTTGGGATCATCCTCAACAATGAAGCAATAGGAGTATTGGTCAGAGACCCCATCCCTTGTTCCTTGAATAAAATATAATTGAAACTCAGGTCCAAATGACTTTGGATTCCTGACCCTTTTGCTCTTTCTGAGCATAGGTTCAGGTTGTTAAACCACAACCTCATCAGGGACCACTAATGGTACTTCATCAGGGACCTCTGATACACCAATGTCATGAGTTCCATTAGGAATCCTCTGACTTGGTTTAGGGACTGATGAGAGTCTATTCTCATCAAAGATTGCATCCCTTGATTCAATTATGGAGTTAATTGAAACATATTCATTAGGTTCAATAACATAGAACCTAAAAGCCTTGGAATGCTCAGCATATCCAACAAAGATGTATTCAATGCCTCTTTCACCCAAAGTTTTCAATTTTGGATCAGGGAGTCTTACAACAGTCCTACAACCCCAAACCTTGAGATAGTTTAGGTTGGGTTTCCTTTTAGTCCAGAGTTCATAAGGGTAGCCTTATTCCTTTTGTTGGGAACCCTATTTAATAAAGGATTAATTTCATATATCACCCTACTTTCATGTTTAATTTCATATATACCCAAAGTGCAAGTATTGAATGCATAATGTACAATGTTTTTAATGCATGTTTGGGTATATATGAAAATTTCATTTAAAAAGAGGGGAGATATGAAATTGCCCCTTTAATAAATAGCAAGCTGTTAACATAGCTTCACCCCAGAACCCTTGACCTAGTCCTGAATAGGATAACATGGAATTAACCAACTCCTTCAGTACCCTGTTTTTCCTTTCAGAAATACCATTTTGCTGAGGAGTATAGGGAGCAGTCTTTTCATGGATAATACCAACAGACTGAAAATAAAGAGTATCCATGTACTCATGTAATACCTGAATTTCTAAAGTTCACAAAAAGACCAAAATAACCCTACAATCAAAAGTATGAAAAATTAATTCAAAAGAATACCAAGTAAGCTATGTAAATTCAGAGAATTTTACGAAATATCCCACATGATCTAAATAAATATTAAACACTTTGTAAAGGTAATTTTTATAGTTTATGATTTTATAAAAATTAGTTTTGTATTTTACATATTAGCCGAAAATATTTAAAATAGTTTATAAAAGAAATTAATTAGTAAAAGCCCAATATAAATTTATATTAGTAAGAGACCATTTAATTTAAGTCCAATGCATTGTAAAGCCCACAAGAAAATTTGTAACTCAACTATATATACATATATTCGGTTCCTAAAAATCCCTAAACACCGATTAATCACAAACCGACTCCAAAACCCTTTACAAATCGATTTCTAGCTTCCAGAGCTTGAGACCATTTTTCTTGGACGAGATTCAAGGTATAGAAGGTGGGAAAAATAGTGTTTGAGTTCCAGAGCTGCTGTTTTAGTCGTAGTGAGTTTTTGAGAGAATTAGGGTTTCGACAAATAGGGTTTTTGTGCTTCTTTTGTTCCAACGATTCAAGCTCATCAAGGGTATGTTTCTAATGTTGAATTCAGTCTTATAAGTCGTATATAACACATAAAAATTAGCCATGCATGATTTATATGTCGTATGAAATTATTTGAAATCGAAAACCCTAAAAAGCGTATATAATTAACGAATGAGCTTATAATATTTTTAGAGATCATGAATCTATTTTTCCAGAAGCTATTACATGTTATAAGACCTGTATAAAATACATGTTTGTGAATTCGAAGCTTGTGTGAATTGTCTTGGGTTTTTTCTTGATTCGAAACGCATAAAAAGGAAAGGTTTTTTTAAAAGGGGCGATTAGGGTTTTTCATGAACTAGGGTTTCCTTGTAATCATTGAAGGTGATTAATGAAGTAGTAATGATGGGCTAATGATTGGTGTAACCTAGGTTTAGGGCTTGTACTTAAATTTTACATTATTCGGTTCTTAATGAAAAGGTCTGGGTTGGTTTTGTAAATATTGAAACTTAAAGGTTATTTTTGTGAACAGTAATATACTTGTACTAAACGTATAAAAATAAGTGTGGGGGTTAAACGTGTGATTTTGGATATTTAGAGGGCTATTCGAATTTTATTTAACTAAAAGGGTATGTTTTGTAAACTCTAAAACCTTTGGGCTAGAAGTGTAAAATCTGATAATATAGGGTTAGTACGTATAATTAAAGATGTTAAAGGTGCAACATGTAATTTTGGGTAACTATGGGTAAACATGTGTAAATGAATTTCGTAAGGACATGCGTGAGTTTGAGTTAATTTCCGTTTGAGTTTTCGTACGTTCTAAGTCAAAGTGGTAATCATTAAAAGAAGTAATATGTGAATTTAATGTGTATTTAGTAATATTTAAAGAGTAAGGGAAACCCTAGAACCTAAATAGAAAGTTGGTGAATTAATGAGGAATACCCTAAAATGTTGTAATTTCGTATGTCACTAAAAATGGGAATAATCTGACAACCCTAAAAGTATTAATGAGATTAATCCGTTATACTAATAAGTATTAAATAAATCATAATCCGTGTAGATTCGTTGGAGGAAACGCGACGTTACATCTTCGTATTCGTTCATTTGTTGCTTTTCTCTCAATTGCTTTAAGGTACGGATATTCTGACCTTTTCAGTAAAGGTCCCTCATGTTTCCCTTCTTTGTCATTCTCTTATGCTTATTAGGATTTCCTATGCCATTGCTATGAACCCTTTTCTGAATGTTTGATCTGTTACTTGTCTGAACTTATGATCTAGTGGACTATGCAATATCTGATTTGAACTTTATGTTAGGAAGACTTTGATATGTGTAATTGTTGAACCTTGCTATATTTGAATATGAACCTTATGATATGATGTTATCTGATAAGTTATATGTGACCTTTATGATGAATTATGATCTGTGTCATTTATGACAATTTGTTTGACCTAAGTTAGTTTGACACCCGAGCCAAATTATTAACTAGTCATGGGGGTTCCATGTCCGTATCAGTGATGCACCTCTGATATGACTCTAGGGCAGTAGAGTGATGTTCTGCCACGTCCCTTATCTGTATCTGTTATGAGCTCAAGTATATGTTATGGCCAATATCTGTCTGTGGGGCGTATGGATGCATCCTAGATCTGATCTGTTATCCGATATGATTTGTCTGGTGAATGATGTCGTGTGCAATACGCGTCTTCACAACTTCTGGGAGCTAGCTACTCCAAATGATTTTCTAAGATTATTTTTATAAAATATGATGTTGCTGATATGCTATGTTCTGGGCTCGAGGTAGTTAACTAAATCTGTATTTGTTATTTATATGATAAGTATTCTGAGTATGTTTTGGTATGTTGATGCTTATGAGTATGTCTTCGGCTTATTATATGCTATTATATGTGTTTATGCTTTTGTATGATTAGGTGACTACCGTCTGCTATGCTAAGATATGATTGATATGTTTTAATATGATTCGCATGTTGTTATCTGATGTCATGTTAGTTTATCTTTACGTGAATGCGTTGATCTGTGAGATGAATGTGTTAGTGTGATAGTTAATATTCTACAAGCTTAATATGTATCGTTTGATCAGTTAATTTTGGGAACTTTGCTTATATGTTAGTGTTTTATTGCCTATGTGACCTGCCATGTCTGAACTCTGCTGATGTTAGGATTTGATCTAAGAACTGGTTTAGCATATGATATCTGTTTGGATAATTGCTAATGGTTATGTTATGTTTTGTTTAGTTTTGCTAATTATAGTTCGTCTGCTATGTTTCTATTTGTTTGTGTGACTGCCATGATTTGGACTGCTATTTCCGCTGCTGCAATATTGAATTAAGTACATTAAATGTTGATTAATTGATTTGTGTGAATGCCATGTTTATTTTGCTAGAAAGTGTTTTCGTTAGCTTTAGACTTTTCGTTTGGTTTATATGAAACCTAATTGCTCTTGATATGTTGTATGTTTGGTTGTCCTGATGTGTTTGTGTATGTGTCTTTGATGTGTTATGTGATGTCTATTTGTTATGCGGTTGTTTGGATTTCTGTATATTTGTGCTCCCACAGAATCCTGAAAGATCCTTCGTCATTATTTCATTTTATCTTTCGTTATTTGTATATTTGTTTTGTTTAGCTTTTGTTTCGTTATATCTGTTCACTGGGCTTTGTAAGCTCAGCCGCACTTTTCTTTTCCTGCGGCAGGTATTAAGCATTCAAGATGAGCTTATGGGATAGCTGATCTGGGTTTGAGAGTAGAGACGAGAGCAAGATTTGACCATAGAGATCTTAGATTTATTTGAATATTAAGTTATTTATATTATCTTTGTAAGTTTTTGTAAAGGCTTCCGCTTTTGTACATTAGTTAAAGTTCTGATATGAAACCGTATTGTGATATCTTTACCCTTGTCGGGTCGGGGTGTTACAATTCACCTCCCTTATCAGTCCTTAATCTTTTGATCAGGGACCCAAGTTACAATTCAACTTTAGTTTTAAACACTTTAAATTTATCTAATGCTTCATCCTTAGTATGTAATAGATAGACATAACAGAACCTAGAGCATCATCAATAAATGTCACAAAGTACTTCTTATTCCCCAATGAGGGAGTGGCATGCAAATCACACAAGTCACTGTGTATTAGCTCCAAGAGCTTAGTTTCACGTTTAACACCCTAAAAAGGTTTCTTAGTAATTTTGGTCAACATGCAAGTTTTACACTTTTCAGTGTCCATGTCAAATGCTGGGATTAACCGATCCTTAGACATATCTTGCATCCTTTTGTAGTGTACATGGCCAAGTCTAGCATGCCAAAGGGTAGTGTCAGTCAGGTCAGAGGTGGTCATAAAGGCTGAATTATCACAAACATTAACAATGTTCAACCTGAACATTTGATTACACAAATATCCAAAACCAATAAATACACCACTTTTAGACAAAACAAATTTATCAGATTTAATAACTTGTTTAAAACCATAATTATTCAAAACACTACTTGAAACCAAGTTTTTCCTTATATCAGGAACATGAATAACATTAAACAAAGTTACAATCTTTCCAGAACTAAAGTTAAGGTCTACACAACTGTTGGGAATTAAGGTAAACTACTGATTCTGCCGAAGAAGAATGGATTCTGCTGAAGTTATACATCAGCAGAAGTGTTAAAGCAGATATTGTGTTGCTACTGAAAGTGCGAACCACGTAGGAGAGATAAGCTCAGTATAGAGTAAAAGTCAGCGCCGTATTAAAGATAGGTTGGCGCCGTATTATGTAGAGCTTACTGAGAATAAACAATATGATTAACAAAACAATATGATTAGTTGCATGCTTGTCTAGATGCATGCTTGGTCTATGTTAGTATTAGGAACGTTCATTGAAAACGCTCATGAGGGTTTCTTGCCTATATAAGAAACCATGATAGCATGTAATAGTTAAGCTTTTCTCAAGTCTTTCAAGTCTTGTAACATATCTGAAACATAGAGTTTCTATAATCAAAAGATCCATAGAGGATCAAAGAGTTCTTAGTTAATATAACTTGTGTTTACTTTCCGCTACAAAATACGAGTTGTAGAGATCTTCCATTAGTTTGCTTGTGATTACATAGGCAACACTAACGATCTCCGAGTGCTTAAGATCTATCAAGGTCTGTATTCAACAAGTGGTATCAGAGCCTCGGGAAAGTCTTTACGATACTAAGAACCATTCTCACCCCCATACAATCAAACATTCATTCACCATGCCTGGATCCGATAATGAAAATGAAGTAACCAACACAAACAACACCAACACCACATCCATGCAACAACTCAGTCTCTCAAATAGTAATGGTAAATTTCCTTATTTAAAAAGGGAAGAGTATGAACTTTGGACTATGAAGATGGAAAACTGGATTTCCAATATTGATTGGAATCTGTGGGAGGTAGTGAAGAAAGGAAACAGTCTAAAGAAAATGATTCCTGACAGGGATGGGAAGTTTATCATGGCTCCACCAAAAACTGCTGAAGAAGTGCTGGCTATGCAGAGAGAGCATAAAGTAAAAACTATTCTGCTTCAAGCCATACCTGAAGATCATCTGTGTGATTTTCACCATATGGATGATGCAAAAGACATATGGATGGCTCTCAAAGCAAGGTTCGGTGGAAATGAAGAATCAAAGAGAATGAGGAAGTCCATGCTAAGACAACAATTTCAGGACTTTAATATCTCCGAAGAAGAAGGTATCCACAAGGGATACGACAGGTTCCATAGGATTTTGAGTCAGCTAAACCAGCTGAATGCAAAACCTGATAATGATGACTGCAACTCAAAGTTCCTTCGATCTTTACCTCCATCATGGTTACATGTAAGTATTGCTCTCAAATCTGGACATGCTTACCTTTGATGAGCTGTATAACAGACTCAGAACCCTTGAACCTAATGTCAGAACTCCCTACCGCACATCTTCTTCTAGCCATGCAGCTTTTGTTGGGTCATCTCACTCCAACATGATGGTACCTGCTTCTAGTTCCAACTATTTTCCATCATCTCCTAGCTCCAACTACTTTCCATCATCTTGCACTCCCACTCAACCACATAACACTCGTCCCACTCCACCAAGTTCCCAAACTAAGACTAGTAGTGTGATGGAGGATGTTCTTCATTCGTTTGTTGCTGATTATGATACTCAGCAGTATCTTGCATGTGAAGACTTTGATCAGTTGGACCCTCTTGAAATGGAGGAGATGAAACTGAAAATGCAGGTGGCATTGCTGTCAGTAGACATCAAAAGGTTTGAAGAGAATTCTGGGAGGAAGTTTGCTTTCAAGGGAAAGGAACCAGCTCGCTTTGATAGGAGAAAAGTCAAGTGTTTCACTTGTCATCAGATGGGGCATTTCTCAAGAGAATGCAAAGACAGAAAGAGTGGAGATGGAGCCAACTACATTTCCTATCAGCAGAAACACCAGGAAGCTGGAGCTTCAGCAGCTCTCCTCACCATGGATGAACAGGTCAACTGGACTGCACATGAACCTGTTAATGAGGAAGCTCATGATACTGATAAGCTTGGATTGCTTGCAAGGTGTACTTCGGATGAAAGGCATGATCAGTTTGCCTTGATGGGACTATCTCAGGTACACAACTGTATATTTGGTTGTAGTCTAAGATATAATGAACTTAAAGAAGAATATGATGCTATGAAACCTAAGTTTGATGAATGCTATGTAGAAAATGAAGCTCATAAACTAGCATTAAAAAACAGTAGAAAGACAAAAAGTATGGTTTCAAAAGAATCAAATAGCTTATGAAGAAAAGATAAAGGTTTTACAGTTTGATCTAGAAGTTGCTAATAATTACTTAAAACTGTCTGAGAAAGCAAAGGATGAAGCTGTGTCTGAGAACCTAGAGCTTAAAGAAAAGGTAGCTGAGGAAATAGCTAGGAATAAACAATGGTTAATTTCAGGTGATAATCTGGCTAGAGAACTCTATAACAGTCAATCAGTAACCTCTGGCTTAGGATTAGGCTTTCAAAAATATGTAGGAGTAGAAGCTAGGTATGATGGTCGTAAATCCACACCAGCAGGGTTAGCTAACTTTGTAAAAGAAGGTAATATGCATGCTGTCCCTGGTCCTATTAGAGGTGAATTTATGCCCACAGACCTATCCATCACTGTGGACTTTGATGGATCACATCATCTATATGGAAAAAAGTCAAAAGACCTGCCAGACCCTGATACCTCATCTAATGACTTTGTCTCTTGCTCTGACAGTGACAATTCATCGGATCAAGGGTCCACTTCCTATGAAAGCTGTGATTCAAATGAGAAGTCTGACCTTCCCAAGCCTGAGCCTACACCCAAGCCTGCACCCCAGTCTACTTACAAGCCTTCTAAGGAAGCTGCTGAGGAATCAACTTCCAAGACAGTTTCTTCTGAAGACTTGTCTTTTACATCTTTGAATAATCAGTCTGTTAAAAACAATTCCTTAAATGTATCTGTTTTAAGTACTTCTGCATGTAATCAAACATCTCCCTATTTGAATAAATCTTCCAAGAAGAAGACATGTTTTGTATGTGGAAGTAAATTTCATTTGATTAAGGATTGTGATTTTTATGAGCAAAGATTGGGTGCATGTGCTACTCACCAGAAACATAGATCTAAGTGGACCAATGTTGCTAATATCCCACCTTATGTCCCTCAAGCAGCTAATACTGACTCTCATTGGAGAGGTTCAGTTACCAGACCTTATGTCCAACCAACTAGCCCATTCTTTAAACATGGTTATTGGCCTACATATGTTGACTCTATGTATGCTGGGATGGGATATGGGGGCACTGCTGTGAAGCCCTCAGCAGGTTGTTCTTGGACTAACAAGGGACCCAATTATCAATGGAGGACTGATGTGCTTCATCGGGGTTTTAAATTTATAACAAGAATTACCGTTTAACTAGGAACACATTCGGGCAAGTATACCCTAGTCAAGTTGTAGTATAGTATATGGTAAATCAAGGTCGTCCCAAGAGACTTGGTTGCACTACGTGTCGTTTGTTTGTTTAAGCAAGTAACAAGTAACAAGTTGATGGTTATGATTGTCACGGATCAAACCAACAAGAAAAGCAATATAAGAACAAGCAAGTATCAAGACATTCATCATTATTCCAATCAAACACAAAATCTCAATAATCATATCAATAACAAACATCTTTAAATAGAAAAGTAACAAGGTTTACCCAAAGTATGAATTACAATAGGCAAAGATGAAGGATTATAGCAACCTTCAATCCTCCAATCAACTACAATAGTTCTACCAAGCCGGAAAATGATGTCCAAACGCCTTCGACAACCCTTGAGCACACTACACGAATTTGGCAGAGGTTTGTGGTCTTTTGGGGAAGATAAGTTGGTGTAATTGGTGGAAATTCGTCCTTAAGGGTGGAAGCTTGAATTTCACACAAGTTGGGATAGGATAGTTGGTGGAAACTCATCCTTAAGGGTGGAGGCTTGAGTTTCACACCTTTGGGGTGAAGATATTGAGAGTGGGTGTGTATCTCTCAAGTTATGGTTTGCTCTCTAGATGGAAATTCGTCCTTAAGGGTGGAGGCTTGAATTTCACACCTAGAGAGGAGTGGTGGTGGTAGGAGAGGTGTGAGAGAAGATCTCTCAAGTTGTGGTGCATGAAATGAGGTAGCAAAGGCCTCTATTTATACTTGAACCAAGGCCTAGGGTATTCAATGCATTTCTTGGAGGCCAAGGAGATTAGAAGGGACTAGAAACTGAGTGGGAAGGACCTAGAATCGTTTGGGACAAGTTTGGAGTCTTAACAATGAAGAAATGGCTGAAACAGGCCCTCCAACCGAATCCGGTTGAGCTCCAACCGAATCGGTTGGTCTTCTGACCATTCTCCAACCGGATCCGGTTGCGGGACTCGACCGATCGGTTGGAGCAAAAATCATAAAAAGTCATAAGCACTAAAGTTGTAGATCTTTCTCTTAGCTTTCCGTGGCCGTGAACGGGAGGTCAAACGGAGTCCGTATGCAAAAGTTATGGCCAAAATGGTGAAGGTGTGTCGGGAACAACGAGGCTTCCAATATTTCTTCGTTTAAGCTTCTTTTCTTCATTTCTTTCTCGTTTTCCTTCTTGAACTTTATTCTTGAGTCTTTGGACCACTAACTTGATGACTTTACCATCTCGAATATACTCCGCAAGTCTTTCTTTGGTCGGGAATTCTTCGTATATGGAGAAATCTTCGTATTTTACTTCTTTTTCCGTCTTTTTCTCCACTTCCCTGTACTTGGCTACAAATGAACTAGCAAACGCACTTTTGTACGATTAAGCATTAAAATCATATGATTATAACCAAATAACATACATAAAATCACGGATAACGCTACTAAAAACATGCACAATTTGAGCGTTATCAAGGACCAAGAACAATGGTGGATCCTCTAAATGTTCATGCCCTAAACCTGTGATCCACAAGGCAGGTTCAAGTCAGTAATGACTTGAACCTCCATCGAATTCTAACCGTATGTATATATTTTGTTGTTCTTTGTAGGATCATCCCCTTAAGCATAAGAATATTGGTATTGTCGATAGTGGTTGTTCCAGAAGCATGTCTGGAAACAGAGATATGATGCACAATTTTGTTCCCATAGAAGGAGGAGGCAATGTGACTTTCGGAGGAAGTGATGGAAGTATCACAGGAAAAGGCACCATAAAGACACCTCATCTAGATTTTGAAAATGTGTACTATGTTAAGGAGCTTCAGCATTTCAACTTGTTCTCTGTTTCACAAATCTGTGACACTAAGAACAAAGTTCTCTTCACTGAGAATGAATGTCTTGTGCTGTCTAAAGACTTCAAACTCCCAGAAGAAACTTCAATTCTGCTGAAAGTTCCTCGAACTCACAATTTATACACATTCAACCTTAATGAAGTTCAACCAGGTGGTGACCTCACTTGTTTGGTGGCTAAAGCATCTCTTGATGAGTCCACCAAATGGCATAGGAGGATGGCTCATGTGAATTTCAAGACCATTAACAAACTCTCTAAAATGGGTCTTGTTGAAGGTCTTCCCACCAAAGTATTCACAAATGATCATAATTGTGTCGCTTGCAACAAAGGAAAACAACACAGAGCTTCTTACAAAGCTATCAATGCTATGAGCATCATTACTGAACCTCTTCAGTTGCTACACATGGATCTGTTTGGTCCAACTCAAGTCAGAAGCATTGATCATAAGTACTTCTGTTTGGTGATCACTTATGGCTATAGCAGATTCTGTTGGGTTTTCTTTCTCAGAACCAAAGATGAAACATCTCAAGTGCTGACTGAATTCATCACTCTCGTTGAAAATCAGTTGAACAAAAAGGTCAAGGGTATTCGGTGTGATAATGGGACAGAGTTTAAAAATGCTATTCTTATAGAACTCTGTGGGTCAAAAGGTATAAAAAGGGACTATAGTAATCCAAGAACCCCACAACAAAATGGGGTGGCTGAAAGAAAGAATAGGACCCTAATAGAGGCAGCAAGATCAATGCTTGCAGACTCTAAACTCCCCACTATGTTCTGGACTGAAGCTGTTGGCACAGCGTGCTATGTGCTAAACAGGGTCTCCATTACAAGACCACAACTCAAAACACCATATGAACTTCTCTTTGGGAAGGTTCCTGTCATTCACTACCTAAAACCTTTTGGTTGTCAAGTGACCATTTTGAACACCTGTGATCCGTTGGGAAAGTTTGATGAAAAGGCTGATGATGGTTATATTGTGGGTTATTCAGCTCATAGTAAGGCCTACAGGGTGTACAACTTGCAAACCAAAAGGATAGAGGAGATGCTGAACCTGAGATTTTTGGAAGATAAGCATAATGTTCAAGGACAGGGTCATACGTGGTCTTTTGATCTTGACTACTTAACTGATTCCTTGGGTTACACTAGACACTTGGCTAACCAAAATGCAGGTCCTCAAGCTTCTCCCACTAACAATGCAGGTCCCTTAGATGATGAATCTGAAAATGAGTTTGAAGAAGATGAGCAACCTATACTTGTGCCTTCTTTCTCCCCTAACAATATTACAGGTACCACCTCCAAGGAGATTGCTGATAACAGTGATGAAGATGACTCTCATTATGCTGAGGACCTTGCTAGGCTTCAGACTCAAGAATTTGCTGCCAAGCTTGAAGCAGAGAAACTGAATGGGGAGGTGGCTAATGAAGGAATCAGTAGAAACCTCGTATCTGCTGAAGTTGACTCTGTCACACCTACCATCCACAAATCTGCTGAAGGCTATGCTGTTCCTTCTCATGTTCCTTCTCAAGTGTCTTCAGACTTTGGAGAACCTCATACACGCTTTCCAAAACCCTCCGATCTTGGAAATCATCAACCCAAAGCTGGCATTTTCACTTCACCCTCTTATGATGCTGAATTTGAACCAACAATCACTAATCTTGACTCATCCATTGAAGTCAGCCCCACTGCTACTCAAAGGATCAACATTGCTCATCCTCAATCCAACATCATAGGTGATCTTCTGGCACCTGTGAGAACTCGAAGGGCTATAACAAGTCCTCAATTTGGGCAGATTGCTTTTCTCTCTTATGTCTCTAACCAACAAAGAGACAATCACACAGACTTCAAACATTGTCTGTTTGCTTGTTTTCTTTCTCAAGTGGAACCAACAAGTGTTTCTCAAGCTCTTAACGATTCAAGCTGGCTAGAAGCAATGCAAGAAGAAATGCAACAATTTCACAATCAGCAAGTGTGGATTTTGGTTCCACTCCCTGATGGCAAATATGCCATTGGGACAAAATGGATTCTGAAGAATAAGAGAGATGCTCGGGGTGTTGTGATAAAAAACAAAGCAAGATTAGTAGCTCAAGGCTTCAGACAAGAGGAAGGGATTGATTATGATGAAGTGTTTGCACCTGTGGCCAGAGTTGAAGCAATTTGCATTTTCTTGGCTTATGCTTCTTACATGGGTTTCATGGTATATCAAATGGATGTAAAAGGTGCTTTTCTGTATGGTGAGATTGAAGAGGAGGTCTATGTCACTCAACCCAAGGGATTTGAAGACCCAGATCACCCAAATCATGTTTACAAGGTTGTTAAAGCTCTTTATGGCTTACATCAGGCACCAAGAGCTTGGTATGCTAGGCTTTCATCATTCCTGCTGAAGCATGGCTATAGGAGAGGTGCTATTGATAAAACGCTATTCCTAAAGAAGAATTATTCAGACATCATTCTGGTGCAAGTTTATGTGGACGACATTATTTTTGGCTCTACAAACGAAGCTTGGTGCAGGGAATTTGAGGAACTAATGAAGGGTGAATTTCAAATGAGTGCCATGGGAGAGCTTACTTTCTTTTTGGGTCTCCAAGTTCAGCAGTAACAGGATGGTATTTTTATCTGTCAAGATAAATATGTGAGGGACATCTTAAAGAAGTTTGGTATGGAAGGTGTTAGGACTGCCACAACACCTTATGAAGCTCCAAAGACTAAAGCAAATAATGAACCAGATCTACCTGTGAATGTTCATATGTATAGGTCCATGATTGGTTCATTGATGTATCTAACAGCTTCAAGGCCTGATATTACATTTGCTGTGAGTGTTTGTTCTCGACATCAAGTCACTCCACTTACTTCCCATCTAAATGCTGTCAAGAAGATCTTTAAGTACCTCAAAAGCCAACCTCTTTTAGGCCTTTGGTACCCAAAAGAGTCTCCTTTCAAGTTGGAAGCATATAGTGACAGTGATTATGCTGGTGCAAATATGGATAGAAGATCCACAACTGGTGGCTGCCAATTTCTTGGCAAGAGGTTGATCTCTTGGCAATGCAAGAAACAAACCATTGTGGCTGCCTCAACTACTGAAGCAGAGTATGTTGCTGCTGCAAATTGCTGTGGTCAGGTCCTTTGGATTCAAAACCAGTTGCTGGACTATGGGTACAACTTCATGAACACTACTATTCATATAGATAATCAAAGTACCATCTGCATAGTCAAAAATCCAGTTTTTCACAGTCGAACAAAACACATTGAAATCAGGCACCACTTTATACGAGATGCATATGAAAAACATTTGATAAAAGTGGCAAAAATTCATACTGATGATAATGTGGCAGACCTGTTAACAAAAGCGTTTGATGGACCAAGGTTTCAACACCTCGTGGTCAATATTGGAATGTTAAACCCTTGACTGCATAGTTTAAAGGGAGGCATAGGCCTCAGGGGAGGCATATGCCTCAGGGGAGGATTTGAGCAAACTCTGCATATCTATGTTTGTTTGTGTCATATTTTGTTTAATAAACCGTTTTCCTTTTTGCTTCTATCATTAGGTTTGTAAAAACATCATTTTGCCTATAGTGATAGCGTTTATTTAATAAATTTTATCTTTTTAATTTTCTCTATTTGCATTTTTGCCTCTGTTATTTATAATTCTTTGCTAACACTAACTGTCTAATTATTCGTTAGCTTGTTTTTGTGTTGTGCTTGTGCAGTGTTGTGTCTGTTTTGCAGTTGTCTGGATTGCAGTTTGTCCATTCCATGATCAGGTTCAAATTCATCAAGAGTGACTCAATGGTACATGGTCAAGATAGCTAAAAGATTGTTGCTTGTTTCTTCTGAAAGTAAAAGTACTGAAACATACAATTTGATTCCACTGAAGTTATAATACTGAAGAAAAGAAATTGAAGTCAAATTGTTCATTCATTCATTCAAGAAACAGTTTACAGCTTACAGCTTACATAAAGTCAACCTACTACTATGCATCTTCAAGATACGAGCTGTACACTTAAGCTAAGCCTAATCTAGTGTATATCTTTCATTCCGAAATCTAAGTGAATGTTGGATATGCGTTAGATGCTGGCTTTGCTTTCGTAGGTCTTGCATAACCACCCATTCAGTCTAACTGGCTGGTTGGATATGCATGACCAGCACGACGAAGATGCTAAGGACCAAAATGGGAGGATGGATTGATGCAAACGATTGACGATGACGATGACCACGCAGGATGATGGAGAAAAATAACGTGTCCTGTGTGCTTCATCTATTCATTTCGACCAAAATGCAATCGATCCACCCTCTCTAAGCCCTTCTCTTATACGATGTGTGTTGATGCACCAAAAGATGGCGCAGTGAGACCAAGAACCACCTCTCTATCTTTAGGGAGTGGCGGATTCCTGGCACGAGGTCTTTGTTGAGACCGAGGTGCTGGAGGTTGGGAGTAAGATGTTCCCTCCTTATAGGAGTCATCAGAATCATCAGCAGATTCACTTGGATTCACTACACTGTCATCTTCTGAAGAAGGAAGAAAGGGTGATTTATTTGGTCTTGGATAGGGTTGAGGAAAGTAATGTTGCCATGGGTTTGATTCACCACTTGATGATGATGAAGAGGATGATGAAGATGAGGAAGTGAGATCTATGATCTCTGGTTTGGTATTCATGGTGCAATTTGGTTAATTGGGGTTATTTTGCATCTAGGGTTTGTGGTAATTATTTGGGGATCTTGATGAAGAGATGAGTTACATTGGGATCATTTTATAGACGGGTTCGAGGTTCAATGAGTTTAATGCAAGTGGGTGACACAGTAATTCTAGAAACTTACCGAAGATATTCTTATCTTTGATGCATT
Organism: Chrysanthemum seticuspe; assembly: GCA_019973895.1. Lineage (NCBI taxonomy): Eukaryota > Viridiplantae > Streptophyta > Magnoliopsida > Asterales > Asteraceae > Chrysanthemum > Chrysanthemum seticuspe. Next base: position 215,756,930 of record BPTQ01000002.1, on the reverse strand, counting down.
CTGCAGAAGTTATAACTTCAGCAGATTGATCATGTGTTCCTGCTGAAGTATTGTTTTGGGTTGGGTCAAAGTTGTAATACACGTCAGCAATGGTCAACCAAACGGTCAATTTTTCATTGACTTTAATTTGGGCAAAAACTCAATCCACCATCACTCTCTTCAGAACAAACAAATTCCCTCTCATTCCGCTTGCACAAACACTCACCACTTCAAGAATCTTAACCCTAAACACTCATATCCCTCATGGCTCTTGAGTTTAAACATGATCACAACAAAGTTGCATTTCTGGGAAATGGCAAGGGATATGAATTGTACGAACCAATGGTGGAATTCCTGAAAAGGTCCAAGATTTGTTATGCTCTAACTCATTCTCCAAATGAGATATATGAATCACTGATTACTCAATTTTGGGAATCTGCTGAGAAGAGGAGTGAGACAGAGATTAGGGCTGTGATTGATGAAACAGAGTACATTGTTACAGAAGACCTAATTAGGAGGAAGCTTCACTTGGAAGATGCTGATGGAGTATTTAACTCTAATCAGGAAGATGTCCTTAATGGGCTAAGAGCTATTGGCTATCGTGGTACAAGGACTGATATGTGGCTGAAGAAGGAACTCTGCCCAAAGTGGAGGTTCCTGGTTCACACGCTGCTTCAATGCATGAGCAATAAGACTGGAGGATGGGACCAGTTCTCTACACAACTGGGATATGGTATAGTGTGTCTTTCCCAAGGGGTATCTTTCAATTTTTCTAAGTATATTTTTGAAAACTTGGTTTAAAATATTCAAAAGAAAAAGGGAAAATTTTTAATGTACCCAAGGTTTCTACAAATGATTTTAGACATTACTACCCAAACCCAATCTTTTTATCCTATAGGTACTTTAACTGCTAAATTGTTTGCAACAATGAGAACCCACTTTCAGGGGGAACATCATCCCTTGCTAGCAGCCATGTTGCCCCAAGGTAATGAGGCTGCTGATGAGGAGAATGTGGCTCATAATCCTCCTTCCTCACCTGTTGCTACTGATGGTAATCCATTAGTTAACATTGATGAGGGCCCCTCATCAACTGTTGAAGCAACTCATGTTGCTCATGACCAACCACCTTGTCCCAGTCCAACACCCACTCTTGTTACACATGATGAATCAGATCTTAATAGACTACCCACACCAAGTCCTGTTAGGGATCCTCTCAATGAAGATCTTCCTCACATGGAGCATGACCATGATTCTTCTGAAAGGTCCAATGAAGCTCCCCTTACCACAGAGCAATCTGCTGGTGGAGCTGAGGACACTATTACCCTCTCATCTGTCTATGCTCTTGTCAACAGGTATGGTGCAGAGGTTAATAGTCTGAAAAAGGAACTTGCAGAGACCAAGTCGTCTCTTGGGAGTAAGATTGAAGAACTGCAGAATCAAGTCAAGGTATTAGAGGACAAACTAAAAGGGCCCTCCAAAAGGAAGCTTGTGGTTTCCTCTGATGAAGAACAAGAAATACCTCATTTTGAGTCTCTGGACATGTTGGCTGATGTTTCTCTCAATGATCCTTCATCAGTAGCTGCTACTTTCTCAAGGAAGAAGGAACCTGTCCTTTACAAAAGAAGAAGGAGATCCTTTTCACATAAGGTTTCTTCTGAAGCTTCGAAGGAACCGGGGGTTGATAAGGATGCATCTGCTGATGTGCTAATGGAGGATGTATCTTCAGATCCTAATCAATCTTCATCAGTTCAAGAACCAACAGACCTTTCACCTTCAGCAGATCTGTCTGACATTGCTGCTATGACCACTCCAGTTGATGATCTGCATCAACATGTTGACTTAGGTACTACTACAGAGGTTCCAGTCGTTGATTTAACTGAAGAAGAGTGTGCCAAGAAGCCTGATGATAAAGGGAAAGATGTAATAACTGAAGATGAGTTTGGTCCAGACCTGGTAAGTGAGGAGGAAAGACTGGGTCAAGCAAGTAGATTGGCTGAGTTTGAGAAGTCAAAGGAAAGTGTAGCATTGGCTCGTCAACTTGAAACAGAGGACTTTTCATCTTTAACTCCTGAGAGAAGAAGAGAACTGGATACAATGAGGGTTCAGATGCCTGCTGAACACTGGGATATTCTAACTCAGCAAGTCATTTCAAGACCTTCTCTTGCTCAAAGTATACTAGGTGGAGATTTCCTCAGTGACAATTATGTGGAGCGAATGATGGCTCAGGGAAGACAAAGGAAGCAAGAAGCTATCGCACAAAAGAGGGCCATCAAAGCTCAGAAGGCCAAAGACAAACCTCCTTCTAAAGCTGAAATGAGAATGGTGGTGAAGAACCAATGCTCAATGTACAACTCTGGGTTAACAATGAAACAAGTCATGGCTTTTCCTGATCATATCCTGTTTCGCAAATATAACCAAATCATGAGGGACAGATCATCATCTTCAACACATTCTACCAACTTGAAAAGGATTGTTGAGAATGAAGCTGCTCAAGAAGCCAAAAGACTTAAGTCAGATGATGCTCCACCCAAGGTGACGTCTCCAGTCATTCCTGCTGAAGCAACTTCTGAAGTTGCTTCCTCTACTAACAAAGGTCAATCTGCTGAACCGTCTTCCAATTCTCCTGAAGCACCTGATATATCAGCCCCCACTTCATCTGTGGCACCCGTGGTCAAAATAGAAGATTCTGAAGTTAAGGAAGCTGATCTCGCTGAAATAAAAACACAAAGGGCAATAAAGATGCTTCACAGGATGAATGCACTTCGTGTTCCAACTAAGTCTCCCTCTACCTCTTCAAGTCTTATCACAAGTGTTCAAGATGAAAATGCTCCCTCTGGAGAGATCTATAAACCTGGAAGAAGGACAAAGAGAATGGCCAAAAGATCTCCAGTAGATCTTGAAGCTGATAACTCAACTTTCATTGTTGAGGGCTCTGCTGCTGATTTTCCTGATGGAAATTCAGATGAGGTGGTAGATTGGAAATTGAAGGATGATGAGATGAATGTCATTCATCGAAGGGACTCCACTTCAATGGAATTCACCTTTCTAAAGGAAATCCTACACTTGGTAGACAGGGCAGACTTACTTTCTCTGTTCACTCGTGTTACCACCTATTACTGCAACAAGGAACCACAAGGTTCTGGGATGTTCTTACCAGGAGATCTTCAAGTCCTGTTAAACTCTCACATTCCCAATAGCAAAGCACATTCCATCTGGGAAAACTCACATCGGTGGAAGCTTGCATCTTGGAGATTCTATCCTCTCCCTCGTGTGCATGTGCTTGAGACTAAGGGTGGAATCACTGTCTGCATATTTTCTGAAAGAAAGTATCCTTTGCCCAAAAGACTTATGGAAAAGATGCTGAGTCAGAAATTGGAAATTCCTCCAGATCCTGTGGGCAATGAAAGACAGTCTGCTTTAACATTGGTAGGATTGATCAAGACTCAACTTCAACAACTGCAATAGGCCTCATCCTCATCCATATCAGGACACATGGTACCCTTTGCATTACCTTGTTTTGTTGCTTTTTATTTGTGTTATGTATATACCTGTCTTTTCTTGTGTTAATCTTTCAATTATTAGTTAAAAAAAAAAAACACTTATATGCAGGTTTGGTTGTTGTCCAATACTGATGGTTTTTAACTCACCTGATGTACCTTGTGTATGTCAAAGAGTTGGCTAGTCCAAAGGGTACAGCTTTGGTAAATACACAACAAATCTGTTGATAGCTGTAATGGTTTGCTCAAAATCATAGGGTCTGCAACCACCCATGCTTAACTGCTGAGGGTTGTATGGTCATCAATTCACCATGGTCTATTCCTTTTTGGAATCCAAGAATTGGCTAGCCCACATGTATATGGCATGTGGTAAAGGCAACTGAATCCATATTTGGTTCTCAATTCACCAATTCTAAGAATTGACTAGTCCTGAGCAAATGGCTACAGGTAAAGACAAGTCAAATCCGTTTATATGGTTGCTGGTTTGCCAATAAATCAGATGGTTATCAATGTACCATAGTTTTCGAACTCAAACATGTGACTACTCCAGTAGTAATGGCTATTGGTAAAGAGACATCAAACCCATTAATTTCAATGATTCACCTATCACAGGAGTTAACACACCTGGAAGTGATGAGAATAGTATTGAACTTATATGTTTTGATGTACATGATGTCATATATTGCTGCAAAGATCTGGTGTTTTACAGTTCACTCATCATAGAGATGTTCTTCTTCTGAATCTTTGTTGCTGATCCTCAAGATACTGGCCATTCATAGCTCAGAAGTGTTTAAAATATGGGGAGGATCTTGTTTGGAAATTTTTCGTAAAATGTTACAATCCTCAACAGCATTATCGATCTATCAAGGAAACTGGAACTTAACCTAGTCAAATTCCAGTTTACGGGAGGATTGTTGGGAATTAAGGTAAACTACTGATTCTGCCGAAGATTATGCCGAAGAGATTCTGCCGAAGAAGAATGGATTCTGCTGAAGTTATACATCAGCAGAAGTGTTAAAGCAGATATTGTGTTGCTGCTGAAAGTGTGAACCACGTAGGAGAGATAAGCTCAGTATAGAGTAAAAGTCAGCGCCGTATTAAAGATAGGTTGGCGCCGTATTATGTAGAGCTTACTCAGAATAAACAATATGATTAACAAAACAATATGATTAGTTGCATGCTTGTCTAGATGCATGCTTGGTCTATGTTAGTATTAGGAACGTTCATTGAAAACGCTCATGAGGGTTTCTTGCCTATATAAGAAACCATGATAGTATGTAATAGTTAAGCTTTTCTCAAGTCTTTCAAGTCTTGTAACATATCTGAAACATAGAGTTTCTATAATCAAAAGATCCATAGAGGATCAAAGAGTTCTTAGTTAATATAACTTGTGTTTACTTTCCGCTACAAAATACGAGTTGTAGAGATCTTCCATTAGTTTGCTTGTGATTACATAGGCAACACTAACGATCTCCGAGTACTTAAGATCTATCAAGGTTTGTATTCAACAACAACCACGTTCATGCACTAGGGCTGTTGACTCATTTCCCATGTGAAGAATAGAACCATCATTCAATGACTCATAAGTCTTGAACCAGCTTCTATCTTTGCACACATGAACAGTTGCTTCAGAGTCAACCCACCACGCAACATCATCATCCTGCACATAGTTAGATTCAGATACATATGTAACATAATAAACCTGAAGAGATTCATTAAACATATTCTGACCTTTTAGAGGAACTGAACCATTCCCAGATCCACTAGTGCCTGATCCATTGGTTTTACCACCAATCTTAACACCTTTGCAATCCCTTTTAATGTGACCAGATTTGCCACATTTCCAACAAGTATGTGTTGCCTTCTTGTTAGGGTCTGCCCTTGTGTTATCCTGATGTTTACGTTTACCCTTGTTGTCATTGTACCTGGTGGAGTTGTTATGCTCCACCATATTGACAACAAATGTACCAGTAGCATTGATACTCTTTGGCTTGTCATTATCCTGCACCCTGAGAGATTCCTCAATGCGCAGATGACTGCCCAACTCAACAAGAGTTAACTCCTCCTTTTTATGTTTCAAGGTATGCTTGAAATCTTTCCAAGAAGGAGGAAGTTTATCAATGACACAAGAGACTGAAATAGCCTCATCCATGTGCATTTTGTGTCGTGTAAACCTTCCAAGTATACTGTCACACCCCCAAATTACCTGTTTTGCAGCGGAATGGAATTCCTGGGGATTGACTGTCATAGCATCACAATCACAGTTATATTGAACGACCTAAAGTGTCGTTTGGAAAATACATCGTTTGATTTAATAAAACAATCAGAGTTTACAAAGTAGGTCCCAAATGTAAATCAACTTGTGTGGAAATAAGTTTGTTACAATTCAAACGATGTTTTAGAGTACATAAAACCCAAGTGAGACGCGTCGTCACCACGACTCCATGTTGTGTCCAAATGCATGCCATGAAGTGAAAGCCTTAGATACCTGAGATTAAAACATGCTAAAAGTGTCAACACAAAGGTTGAGTGAGTTCATAGAGTTTGTTTTGAAATGTAAAGCCTTCCAAAATCGTTTATACAGCTAAGGCATTGTAAATCATTGAATTGTAAAGACTTTCAAAATCGTTTATGTAGCAAAGGCATTGTGAATCCACTCAGTTCCAAGTCCCGCCCATACAAAACTTGCAACCTGTGTGTTCACAACCCACTGCCAGAATGTGTGTAGTTTATGTTCCAAACATATGATGTCAAATGAATTCACGTAATAGTGCATAACCTAATGTATCAATATTTACTTGACATAATGATAATCCCAAGACATTCAGCCCAATGATAATCCCAAGACATTCAGCCCAATGATAATCCCAAGACCTTCAGCCCAATGATAATCCCAAGACCTTCAGCCCAATGATAATCCCAAGACCTTCAGCCCAATGATAATCCCAAGACATTCAGCCCAATGATAATCCCAAGACCTTCAGCCCAATGATAATATGATGTAGAATATGGCTAAACACTCAATTTAGTTAAGCAAGTAGTTTCAAATAATCATGGTAGTCATAAAAATAGTTGAGCATGCATCTCCCCCAAAACAGTTATGAAAACAAGTAAAAGCAGGGGCTACGAAACTCACTTGGTAAACTGACGAGATGACAAGAGTGAGTACACTGAGGTATAATGAGATGCGTTATCCGCGACCTATGACGAATGATATGATATGTCATGAGTTGCAATGTAATGCTATGCATGCACTTCGTATGTTATTTATACCATTTACGAGTTTTGAAAATATTACTCGTCGGCGAAAAATACTCTTTTGACGTCTTGACCCTTCAAAAATGACTTTACATGTTTTTACGTCAAAATGTCATCCTACAATGGTTTTATAATGATTTTTGGTGAAATTACCATTTTTCGTCGCAAAACAATGTCGTCGGAAAAATCATGAAATCAACAAAAATGGCTCCGGAAAAGTAGTCGTAAAACGGTGTACGTCGATCGTTAGAGAACGAACTCGACGTTTTTGGAAAGTTTGTATCGATATCTAAAAGTTTCAGTTCAGGAGTTTTCGTTCAAAAGGTCTCGATCATAAAGATATCAAAGGCTCAAGATGGTGGTTTTTGTGAACTGTGTGCAGAAAATGAGTTTCGGCCAATGTTTGAGCATCCGTAAATAAATCACTGTGACTCCGCTTGACAAACGGCTTTTTGTTTTGAAAAATATGGCCGATGAACTTGATTTTACTAGAAGACACTTTGCTATAAAAAGTTTTGCATCATGGTTAAAAACTGCCGCAAACATGGACGATAGAGCTAATGAAATACTTGTTACGTCAAAAATAATATAATTTTCAGAAATTAATATTTACGGCAACTTTAGGAAAATGGCCATATATTTGTCGTTTTAAATCCGTTTTCTACGTAAAATATGTCCTTAGCTTCGTATCGAAGTAAACTAATATATTTTTGACTAGTCGAAATAATTTGTGAAGCTTAAGGCTCGTTTTTGACTCAAAAACACTAAAAACTGCATGCTGTCAATTTCAGAAAATAATACGTGTCGGTGTCAAACTTTAAAAATTCACCACGGCTTCGTTATAACTCCGTTTTTATCCGTTCAAGCGGCCACGGATTCGTTTTAAAGTATATTTTCTAAAAATCAAGGCCAAAGGGTCGCATCATCAGTGGGTTTTTCCAGAATTACGTTTTAAGGACAGACTCTAAAATAGAGTTTACGAAAATAGTTTTTCTCGGACAAAACCTATTCTAATCCCTTCAAATCAACACCAAAGCTAATCTAATCCTACCATACACCTTCTTAGGGTGTCATGGGTTCCTAATCACCATCAAGACCAAAGATTAACTTGGGAATAATTATAGGATGACTATTAAGTATATAAAACCTAAAAATCAAGAAATAAATGGTATAAACTACAATACATGCATATGAGCTTCAAAAATGATAAGAAGCATATAAAAATGATAAGGAAACATAAGGATGATAAAAACATGCTTACTAGTGATATGAAGAGGTGTAGGTAACAAAGGTTTACTTAGATATCCTTGGTTTTTATTTCAAAACCATGAAAAGGATATAAACTAGGTTGTTAAAAACACTTGACTTGATGAAAAATCTTGATCCCTTTGGTGCTTGCTATATGGCCGGTTTCTTGATGAGCAAAAGAGGAGAGTTTATTTTTTTACACACTTGCAACTATGTGAAAATTTGGTTCATGTATGAGTTAATAATAGAGGAGACAAACTAGTAAGTGAGCCATATCATCAATTAAGACTTCCCTCCCCCTTGGCCGGTTTTGGGGGAGGGTTGTCTACCCCATATATATTTTTTTTTTTTTAAAACTTGTACTTGTAGATATTTTGTGTAATTTGTAAGACTTTGAATAATTGTGTAAGTTAAAGTAAATGTAAAGGTGAATGGTGAAATCTTGGTGCAAGTAAGTTTTTATTAGATCAAAATATAATGTAATGAGTTGATAAAAATTGTAAAAATACTTTCCTTGTGAAAATCGGGTGATAAAATAATTATCGTAAAATTTTAAGAAAAACGACGTAATAATTAAACGTTTACGATTAAAATACCAAATAAATGCGAAACACTAGGAAAACTAAAAATATAGTTTTTATAAACCAAATGTAAGTTTAAAAATACCTCGGGATCATTTTTGAAAGTAACGGGTTAAATAATCAAAATAAAAACTCACGCGATAAAAATTATTAAACATAAAAATTACGCGTTGAAGAGTGAAATGAAATGTCGTGCATGAACTAATGAAATGCACATGATGTCAATGAAATGTAGACTACTCATAGTCCATATGAAATGTACGTGAATGTCATGATCATGAATTCGCCGCTAAACCTCCCAGGTTACGCGAATTTGAAACAAGTAAACCAAGTTTACTAAAATGTTGAAATAATGAGACAGGAACAGTGTCGAGAAATGACCTGAAAGTACGGATTGTCACATTCGCCCATCCAAAAAGGAATTCAGTCCCTGAATTCAATCGTTGTTAGGTCTAACAGGTTTAGGGTTTGAGGTAGCAAACTTTCCCGTTCCCGAGCAAAACCCTCAAAAGACTTTGTGGTAACCGATTTTTACTTAATCTCACAACTCATCAAACAAGAACTGTCATGAGATTAGGCTAAATCGGTTTAGGTAACAACTTGTTTCTAGCTCGATCTTTGCAACTCATCAAACAAGAACTGTCACGCGGATCAAACTGGAAACAAGTGATTTGAAGAAAATCTTTTGAAAATTTGGCTCGATTACGGAATTGCTTACTCATATAAGACTACTACTCCCTTCATTGCATGATTCTTCCTGAATTAGACATAGGTGATCAGGCTATGTATAATTTAGGAGTAACTATGCAATGCTTGGACTAATCGACTCATATGCTGTTTGGTGTTGAGTCAACTGATGTTAAAATTGTGATGAACATCGAGGAGAGAAGACATGGAGAAGTGTCGTTAAAATGATAGTTAAAGTAAAAAGAATTAAAATCCTCGTAAATAATAACAAATCGGAATGAAAATGAAGTACGATAGATGAGAATATTTTACAACGAGTGGTTTAGCAAAAGTAGTACATCGTTAAGTTATAAAGTTTCGGATACGATGATTAGACATAAACTTGGTACGACATAGTACATAAGGAGAAATAAGACTGTTAGTTCCCGAACTTCTTCAGTCTTCCGCGTCGTTGATACCTTGACGAGCTCCTCCTCCTCCTTCTAACATATATACATTCCCATGAGCACCTTCGACTTGTTGACCTTGGTTTTGAGGACATTGACTTCGATAGTGTCCTTGCTCCCCACATCCGAAGCACGTGACTATAGTCTTGCCTCTACAATTCCTGGCATGGTGTCCTAATTTTTGACACTTGTAGCACTTAACAGGGCAAAGACCCGTGTGATGATACTTACATCGATTACATAGTGGGTAGGTTCCGGCATAACCTCTGCCTTCTATTGGTGCAGCAACATAAACCATTGCAGTCTCTTGCCCTCTATTCTGTTGTTGATGATGGTTATTGTTACGGTTTTGGTTGTTGTTATTGTAACCTCCTTGGTCATTTTCCCATTTTCTTTTGTTGTGGTTGATTTGGTTATCGTCGTTGTTGTTGTTGTTTTGGTTATTGTAGTAGTTGGTGCAGTTGTTGGGGTTGTTGTTGTTTTGGTTGGTGTTGGTGTACTTGCCTCTCTTCACTACCTGGGCCATGAGCTTTTGAGTTAATCGAATAGCTTCCTCAATCGTTTGCGGGTCAGAAGAAGTCACATCGCCTTGAATAATTTCGGGAAGTCCCCCGATGAAAGCCTCTAACAACTTCTCATTATCAGAAACCATGGACGGGCATAACACAGCCAATTCTTGGAATCTCCGAATGTAAGTGTCGATATCATACCCAATAGTTTTTAGTTCATAGAACTCCGTCTCCAACTTTTTCACTTCCGTTCGAGGACAAAACTTCTTAGTCACCAAGCCTTTAAATTCCTCCCACGAAAGCTTAAAAGCATTCTCCATACCAATTGGTTGAGCGTAAGAATTCCACCATGACAACGCTCCATCGAGTAAAGTACTCGTAGCATACTTAACCTTACTGTCATCCGAACAGTTACAAAGCAAAAATACCGATTCCAACTTTTCAAACCATCTAACCATAGCTGTAGCTCCCTCGGTACCTCGAAACTTAGTGGGTTCCGCACTTTTGAAATCTTTGTACGAGCATTTCTTAACCCCAGATCCTCCTGCATTACCAGTAGCAGCAGCTAGTCTAGCGGCTTCAGCAGCAGCCATGGCCTCAGCAACAGCAGCAGCCACCGTTTCCCTTTCAACTCTTAGAGCATTTGCAATGCTATCATTCACTAACTTCTGAATAGCCGCTTGGGTCATTTCAACTGTAGCTTTCTTCGGTGCCATATCTTCTTCAAAACAAGAGAAAATGTGAGACGTAGCAAAATCCGATGTTAATAATAAGCGCTCTAAAGAGATGTGATAAGAAACGATGAGTTTGAGGTTATGTTTCAAAAATGATCGTCGGTTTCCGAAAAGATGGGTTATGAGGTGTTGTAAGCACTTCAATGAATGATGGTTTAGAGACTTAATGTGTGAATAAAGTGTAACTCGACATGTTAGTGGTGAAACAAAGGTGTGAGAGTGACCTCGCCCTATATAAAAGTTTATCCCGGCATTCGACGTTATCGGTGATGAATCAGCTGATATAAAAAAAATTTTGTGATAGGGAATGACAAGGAATTCTCCATGTTAGAGTATGGGGAAAAGATAATGGGATGGGTATTTAAGGGCATCCATGTGACAATCGTTTTGAAATGAAAGTGAATAACTCGAAAAAATGTACGTATAATCCGCATGTAAAGTGAACATTCACTTGTGATGAAATGATGAGATGCTATGATAATGTAGTTATAGTCTAGGGTCAATGATGCAACCTAGTTCTCTATAACTGAAGCTCTGATGCCAATCTGTCACACCCCCAAATTACCTGTTTTGCAGCGGAATGGAATTCCTGGGGATTGACTGTCATAGCATCACAATCACAGTTATATTGAACGACCTAAAGTGTCGTTTGGAAAATACATCGTTTGATTTAATAAAACAATCAGAGTTTACAAAGTAGGTCCCAAATGTAAATCAACTTGTGTGGAAATAAGTTTGTTACAATTCAAACGATGTTTTAGAGTACATAAAACCCAAGTGAGACGCGTCGTCACCACGACTCCATGTTGTGTCCAAATGCATGCCATGAAGTGAAAGCCTTAGATACCTGAGATTAAAACATGCTAAAAGTGTCAACACAAAGGTTGAGTGAGTTCATAGAGTTTGTTTTGAAATGTAAAGCCTTCCAAAATCGTTTATACAGCTAAGGCATTGTAAATCATTGAATTGTAAAGACTTTCAAAATCGTTTATGTAGCAAAGGCATTGTGAATCCACTCAGTTCCAAGTCCCGCCCATACAAAACTTGCAACCTGTGTGTTCACAACCCACTGCCAGAATGTGTGTAGTTTATGTTCCAAACATATGATGTCAAATGAATTCACGTAATAGTGCATAACCTAATGTATCAATATTTACTTGACATAATGATAATCCCAAGACATTCAGCCCAATGATAATCCCAAGACATTCAGCCCAATGATAATCCCAAGACCTTCAGCCCAATGATAATCCCAAGACCTTCAGCCCAATGATAATCCCAAGACCTTCAGCCCAATGATAATCCCAAGACATTCAGCCCAATGATAATCCCAAGACCTTCAGCCCAATGATAATATGATGTAGAATATGGCTAAACACTCAATTTAGTTAAGCAAGTAGTTTCAAATAATCATGGTAGTCATAAAAATAGTTGAGCATGCATCTCCCCCAAAACAGTTATGAAAACAAGTAAAAGCAGGGGCTACGAAACTCACTTGGTAAACTGACGAGATGACAAGAGTGAGTACACTGAGGTATAATGAGATGCGTTATCCGCGACCTATGACGAATGATATGATATGTCATGAGTTGCAATGTAATGCTATGCATGCACTTCGTATGTTATTTATACCATTTACGAGTTTTGAAAATATTACTCGTCGGCGAAAAAATACTCTTTTGACGTCTTGACCCTTCAAAAATGACTTTACATGTTTTTACGTCAAAATGTCATCCTACAATGGTTTTATAATGATTTTTGGTGAAATTACCATTTTTCGTCGCAAAACAATGTCGTCGGAAAAATCATGAAATCAACAAAAATGGCTCCGGAAGAGTAGTCGTAAAACGGTGTACGTCGATCGTTAGAGAACGAACTCGACGTTTTTGGAAAGTTTGTATCGATATCTAAAAGTTTCAGTTCAGGAGTTTTCGTTCAAAAGGTCTCGATCATAAAGATATCAAAGGCTCAAGATGGTGGTTTTTGTGAACTGTGTGCAGAAAATGAGTTTCGGCCAATGTTTGAGCATCCGTAAATAAATCACTGTGACTCCGCTTGACAAACGGCTTTTTGTTTTGAAAAATATGGCCGATGAACTTGATTTTACTAGAAGACACTTTGCTATAAAAAGTTTTGCATCATGGTTAAAAACTGCCGCAAACATGGACGATAGAGCTAATGAAATACTTGTTACGTCAAAAATAATATAATTTTCAGAAATTAATATTTACGGCAACTTTAGGAAAATGGCCATATATTTGTCGTTTTAAATCCGTTTTCTACGTAAAATATGTCCTTAGCTTCGTATCGAAGTAAACTAATATATTTTTGACTAGTCGAAATAATTTGTGAAGCTTAAGGCTCGTTTTTGACTCAAAAACACTAAAAACTGCATGCTGTCAATTTCAGAAAATAATACGTGTCGGTGTCAAACTTTAAAAATTCACCACGGCTTCGTTATAACTCCGTTTTTATCCGTTCAAGCGGCCACGGATTCGTTTTAAAGTATATTTTCTAAAAATCAAGGCCAAAGGGTCGCATCATCAGTGGGTTTTTCCAGAATTACGTTTTAAGGACAGACTCTAAAATAGAGTTTACGAAAATAGTTTTTCTCGGACAAAACCTATTCTAATCCCTTCAAATCAACACCAAAGCTAATCTAATCCTACCATACACCTTCTTAGGGTGTCATGGGTTCCTAATCACCATCAAGACCAAAGATTAACTTGGGAATAATTATAGGATGACTATTAAGTATATAAAACCTAAAAATCAAGAAATAAATGGTATAAACTACAATACATGCATATGAGCTTCAAAAATGATAAGAAGCATATAAAAATGATAAGGAAACATAAGGATGATAAAAACATGCTTACTAGTGATATGAAGAGGTGTAGGTAACAAAGGTTTACTTAGATATCCTTGGTTTTTATTTCAAAACCATGAAAAGGATATAAACTAGGTTGTTAAAAACACTTGACTTGATGAAAAATCTTGATCCCTTTGGTGCTTGCTATATGGCCGGTTTCTTGATGAGCAAAAGAGGAGAGTTTATTTTTTACACACTTGCAACTATGTGAAAATTTGGTTCATGTATGAGTTAATAATAGAGGAGACAAACTAGTAAGTGAGCCATATCATCAATTAAGACTTCCCTCCCCCTTGGCCGGTTTTGGGGGAGGGTTGTCTACCCCATATATATTTTTTTTTTTAAAAAACTTGTACTTGTAGATATTTTGTGTAATTTGTAAGACTTTGAATAATTGTGTAAGTTAAAGTAAATGTAAAGGTGAATGGTGAAATCTTGGTGCAAGTAAGTTTTTATTAGATCAAAATATAATGTAATGAGTTGATAAAAATTGTAAAAATACTTTCCTTGTGAAAATCGGGTGATAAAATAATTATCGTAAAATTTTAAGAAAAACGACGTAATAATTAAACGTTTACGATTAAAATACCAAATAAATGCGAAACACTAGGAAAACTAAAAATATAGTTTTTATAAACCAAATGTAAGTTTAAAAATACCTCGGGATCATTTTTGAAAGTAACGGGTTAAATAATCAAAATAAAAACTCACGCGATAAAAATTATTAAACATAAAAATTACGCGTTGAAGAGTGAAATGAAATGTCGTGCATGAACTAATGAAATGCACATGATGTCAATGAAATGTAGACTACTCATAGTCCATATGAAATGTACGTGAATGTCATGATCATGAATTCGCCGCTAAACCTCCCAGGTTACGCGAATTTGAAACAAGTAAACCAAGTTTACTAAAATGTTGAAATAATGAGACAGGAACAGTGTCGAGAAATGACCTGAAAGTACGGATTGTCACATATACCAAGAAGTTCATTGTATTTTTCCATAACTGATCTTGAATCAGTCATTTTGTAATTTGTGAAATTACTTACAAGGAACTTCTTACTTGATGCATCCTCAGCCATATATTTGGCATCCAAGGAATCCCATAGTTCTTTGAAAGATTCAAAATTCTGATAAATATCAAAGAGAGAATCTGACATACCATTGAGGATTAAACCTCTGCAAATATAATCATCATTCTCCCATTTGCTCCTCCTCCTGATTTGTTCCACAGTAGCATCATCTCCATCATCAGGAATAGGTGTAGTCAGAACATAGACCACACTCATGTGCATCTTCTTTTTCCATCTTCTGAAGTCCACCCCTTCAAACTTGTCAAGCTTGGCAAAGTTTGAAGCCATGTGTTTCATAGCAGCAGCAGCCATTGATTATCACAAAATAGTTTACTTTGATTGTTGAGGGTTATCTACCAGAACAGGGTTAAGATAATCAATAGCAAACAAAGACCAATACAGGTTACCGAATATCACTTGGAATCGTGTTATCACTTTTCAAAGTAAACTATTCGACCTTAGTGCCTGGGTATCACGAATATCTACTTGGGATAAGACCAAATGTATGTTATTGAAGTAGGCACAAATCAATAACCCTTTTGCTTACAAGTGTTTATGTTTTCTCTGTATATTTCATGCATAATCAGATTTTCTATTTATAGGAAATTACTCTTAACTAGTCAAATGAAATTATGAGGATTAATCGGCCCATTAATCGCCTCATAATTATCCCCATTATAGTTAATAGTGGTTACATGACCAATTAAACGTGGTCATTATGCAGTTGTAACTGCCACTTGAATAGGTCAATGCCTGTTACAAGTTGATTCCAGTACTAGCAGTAGAAACTTGCCTACCAGTACTAACTTAGCACTAGCAGTAGAAACTTGCCTACCAGTACTAACTTAGCGCTACCAGTAGAAACTTGCCTACCAGTACTAACTTAGCACTACTAGTAGAAACTTGCCGACCAGTATTAACTTAACACTACCAGTACTAACTTCTGAATCTCTCCAATAAAGAGTCAGGGTGTTTAGGGACCTTATGGGTGTACACTCCGTACCTCCTGACCCATTACAGTTGTGAACTAATCCCACAAGTGGACTAAATTTTTCAACAAGATATGTATGTTATTGATAAAAAGATAAAAACAATAAAGGGTATGTTTGGCAAAACTAGCTGTAAGTTGTAAACCGTAAGCTGTTAACTGCAAAGCTGTTAACATGAGCTACAAGCTGTATCTTTTTTTCAATAAAAGTGTTTGGTAAGTTAGCTGTTAAATGTGATTATAAGATGTAAAATGACATAAAAAGACGTATTTATAATTGTAAATAAATGTTTGGAGGGTATATCAGTAATTTAAAGTTTTAACAGCTTCAAGATGTTTAAAAAGCTTCATAAATCAGCTTTTCATTTAGGAGCTATTTGTTTGAAATAAAAACTTGAAGTTAATGTATCCAAACGAAGCTACTTAATTTAAATGAGATTATTTTTGTAACAAAAAACTAACAGCTCCCTAAAAAGCTCCTGCCAAACAGGCCCAAAGAAGCTGAACTTTTGAAGATGATTTGGTTTTTTGCACGACTAAGTAAAAGTTTAATTATTGTGTGTAAGCGTAGCGGGGTATGTTTATGTTTAAGCGGAAAATGTTTGGGTGGTTAATTTGTTGGTCACTATTACTGATGTTTGGTAAAACTGATGTGACTCCAAAGTGACGATTATGTATCCAATCCTAATTACACCAAGTCTAAGATTTATGTGTTGTATTAAGTAAAGACTGATATATATTCTCATTTCAACACAACTGAAATAAAACGCGATGATTAACTCACCTAACATAGCCCCATTTTAGTTTTGTCTAATCAATATTAGTTAATGATTTCACCAACCAAACAAAATCGTACCATCCTTAAACTTGTTTTTGCACCGCTAAGACTATGTATAAATTTGTATTAAGAATGGGTGAACTCCATCCGAGATACATTTCATGCATGTTACTAATCTTGAATTCAAAGCACACTTTCTGTTTCCTAATGATGCTCAAGCTCAAGGTCAACATCAATGAATAAACTTTGCTACCTAGCCTTACATTAATCTACTACTTCAAGAAATGTTTAAAACTCGAATCGAATCAAAACGTCCTAGCTAATAAATATGTACATACTTCATTCTACCAAATTTGATTAATACAGATGTGTATACAAATCCAAGCCATGTTTTTTTCCTTACGCTATATTCGCGAGTTTTTTATTTGAAGGAAAAGAAAGAAAATGAAAAGAAACTGAAAAACTATGGTGTTTTCGAATTTTTCTAAAATAAAAAAGAAAGGGAAGCGAAAGTAAATGCCAGGAAAGTTTTATAGTTTTTTTTTATAAAATTCCGCTCATATATGAGCAGATATGGAGGGAAACTAATATACACAAAAACTATTTATTATAAAAGTAATAACATAACTGTGAACTTCTGCTTAGGAGAGTTGGTCAGGAGATGTTACTACATGCGAGAGCTTTCAGGTCCGAATCTCTCCGTGGTCGGCTTTCTTCTGAGGTGGGATCTGTGGTGGTTCTGTCTCATAGATGCGTCAATTCGAGGCTCGCAAGGACTACCTTCTAAGTAAGTACTGAGGAATCGAATCACTAACTATAATATTGTACTAACTTGCCGTTCAAAAAATAAAAATTTAAAAAATAAAATAAATAAATAAATAAATAAATAAACCTAATATAATTCTCATTGTTTTAGATCTCATGTGTTATACGTTGTCTATGCATATTTAAAATGGCCTAAATATAAGACTGGTAGTAAGAGACACAAAACGCGTCTTGCGTCTAAGCGCCACCTAAAGCACGCGTCGATCACTATTAGCATCACGCTCTACACACGTGTTTTAGGTGTTGTTTTGGGAGAACTCGGTCGTTCAGACGATCTAGTTGTGAGAGTTGTGGTTGTGTGTATGTGTGATTTTGGATTTGGTGAAGTATATGTATTTAAATAGGGTATATTATACTATGTTGGTAGTAATATTGGTAAGAGAGAAATAAGTTAATGTGACTTTGAGTTGACGATGATAATGTTGGTTCTAGCTGAATTATGTCTTTTTTTCTAATTTTTTTAATTTTCTTTCCAACTTAAGAGCATAACTTTGACATTTTTTTTTCAATTCGAAAACATGATACAAAAGAGCAACTTTATTTTCTTTTCACTCTTTTATTTACTTTTCTTAACTATTTATTCTATTCACACCGAAAAAGACTCGAGAATACAGTGTTAATGTCGATCAAACTTCAAAGAGAGATTGGTCTACAATAAGCTTTGGTACGTCTCTTTTTATTTTTGAACAGTTGTACATCTCATTGACCCCACACTGGAACCATGGAAGGAACTAGGGTTTTTGCGGATGTTCGAAACTTTTATAGATTTTTTCGATGCAGTGTTTAATTTAAAAAAAAAAACATCTTAAATGCATTCGTTCCATCAAAATGTATTTCTATATTAATATTCTAAAAAAATTATGAACTCAAATATATTTGGTTTTGGTTTCGTCCCTAATCGGAACCCGCACCAAGCATGACTAATAATCCTCCGAACTTTGTTTAAAAAAAAATAATAAATAAATAAATATAAGGAAAATCCTCCAAGCATTTCTCACCCACTAGTTACTATCCACGTGTCAGCTCCTGGATTCTCCTCACATCCCACTTGTATTTTTCCTTCTTTATGGTGATCACAAAACCAAAACTCAAACACACCACACAAACCACACATCAAACCCCAAACACCCAATTATGTTGGATCATAGTAGTGCTTTATGCCTAAAAACAAGTACTACCTTTGCTCGAGTTTGCGACACTTGTCGTTCCGCACCTTGTACCATATACTGTCGCCCAGACGCGGCCTACTTATGCACCGCGTGTGATGCCCGCATACACGCGGCGAATAAGCTCCAGTCTTCTCAACACGAGCGCGTGTGGGTGTGTGAAGCTTGTGAGCAAGCTCCAGCTGCTTTTATATGCAAGGCGGATGCTGCCTCACTTTGCGTCACTTGTGACGCGGATATCCATGCTGCAAACCCTCTTGCCAGAAGGCATCACCGCGTCCCCGTGATGCCTATTCCTGGCGCAATGTATGGACCTCGGCCTAATGACCCGAGGTCCGTTATTGGCTTAGGAGTTGATTCTCACAGTGGATTTTTATCAGGAACGGAACAAGGTATAGCCATGTGGAAATTCATTCATTAAGATTACTTTTTTCTTTATTTAGAAAGTGCTTATGATTGATTGTTTCAGAAGAAAAAAAAAAGTCATTTAAAGTTAAGGCATTTAAATGACATTTAAGTGAACTTATTCATTGTTAAATGATTAAATTTATTTCCATGTTACCATCTATGATTTTCTATTAGAGTAGAATTTTTCAATATTGTATATATTTTTAGTTGTTTTTTTTCCAAAACAACTATCTCACGATATAATTGTTGTATACTTGTATAATTGGTCTCATTGACACTAACTAACAATGTTATTTTGTGACAAAAAGGTGATGACACTATTGACGATGAGGACGAGAGCGAAGCAGCTTCATGGTTACTATTCGATGGTCCTGCACCGAAAAACAGTCAAAATGGAAATACCAAATTAGAAAGCGGTTTTTTATTCAATGGAGAAGGTGGTGAGGATGAGTATTTGGAGTTTATGGAATTTGGAGGTGATGATCAACAACAATGTTTCAATAAAGGGTCCGAAAAAATGTATAGTAGTGCTAATGGCGAGGCCGATAGCGTGGTGCCGGTTCAGAAGAATCATCATCAGATTCATCACCATGAAGTCCACAACCAAAAGTTTCAGCTTGGGATGGAATATGAGTCATCTAATGGTGGTGCTAGTGGTGGTTATGGCTATCCTGTACTTACTCATAGTGTAAGTTTCTATATTTAGTAATGATAAATTTCATAATTCATACACTTGATACTAACTCATGCATCTAATCTCGTAAGTCATGACAAACTATTTATTTTACTTGTAACAAAAATAATCTCATCTTTTTTCTCATATGCAAAAAAGTTACTCTTTTTTAAAAAAAAATCTTTATCAAAGTTGTTGTTTTGATCTATTATCATAGTAGTTTCTTTTCTTTGTTTCCGTATATTTTGAACACTTTTGGATTCAAAGATAAATGTTTCTGTATGTTCAAACTATTACCAAAAAGTAATTATAAGTTTAAGACAAACAACTAAATTTCATAAAAAAAAACTAGAGGTTGCTTGGTCTATAAAGCAGTGTAGTCATATTATGACTATTTTACTTTTATCATTTTTGTGGAACTTTTTGTTTCTCCTTTACTAGTAAAAGTCAAGATCATGTGATTCTTATTTCTTGCCTCAAATACTTTTTCCACATCAATTTAATTTATATATTTTTGGATGTGTTTTTTGTTCTAGAAATGGCTTGTTTAATATACACCATGTAAATGAAATATTTGATCTTTATCTGTTACGGATATATCTTGACAACGACAATCAAAACAATGTGATCTAACCATAACTTCTGTAAAGTAATTTTATTATAAGTTCATTTTATATGTTTCATTATTTATCGTTTTAAATTTAGCATTTTCTAGCGATAAAGAGAATATAACATGTTGCTTCTTCAATAAAACTTATACCTAATTATTGAATGTCAATAAAACCTATACCTAAATATTGAATGTTGCATATTTGATACTGTAGTTGATCAACTTTGTTTGTTATAATTGTTTAGGTTTCCATGTCATCGATGGAAGTAGGAGTCGTACCAGATTCAACAAGAACCGAACATTCGTTGTCAACTCCTAGACCCTCAAAAGGGACAATCGACCTATTCTCAAACCCTCAAGTTCAAGTGGCGACCCAGCTCTCTCCAATGGATCGAGAGGTGAGGGTGTTGAGGTACAGAGAGAAGAAGAAAACAAGAAAATTTGAAAAAACAATACGCTATGCATCAAGAAAAGCTTACGCGGAAACAAGGCCAAGGATCAAAGGTCGTTTCGCTAAAAGAACAAATGGAGATGTTGATGTGGACCAAATGTTTCCTACAAACCATATGGTAGAAGGTGGATATGGTATTGTCCCTTCGTTTTAGATACTGAAGGAACAATTGACATATCGATCCATCTTTTGTAGCAAAATGGTCCTGTGACAAGAAGGAACATTAAAATCAAGATGATTAGGATCATCTTAGGATTTTGAGGGTTCTCTTAATTGTAAACGTAACTACAAAACACACATTTCTGTATGTACCTTAATTTTTTGTTGTCAATATATTTCATGTTGTGGAAATGTTATAATAAACATATATTATAGCTTTGTCTTCATGTTTTTTTATACGATTTCATCTTAAGCAAATACGCATACGATGGTAAAAAGGTTCAAGTATTCCCAGTGCCGTCTCTGAGTTTACGGAAACAGAAGCCCTGTGCAAAATTAAGTAATAATCATTTTTAAAGTGTTCCGGTTAGCATTTTCAATGCATCTTCTTAAATCAAATACTTGTAATCACTTCTATAAAATATATGTACATATTATATAAATTTTTTGAGGCCCTTATAATTTAGAAGCCTTATGCGATAGTACACCTCGCACTCTGAGGATTCCAACGTATGTGAATGTGTGAAGTATTCCAACGTGCATAAACAGCTTCTTTCGCTAATATCACTGAATAAGTCCAAATAGGCCCATTCTGTACCCAGTGGGCTAATCTAAACAACAATAAGTGAAGAAGCCCAAGTTATACATATATGGGTATTGCTTGTAAATGCATATAGTAAGAAAAACAGGCGAGTCAATACTACTGAGAATTCGAATATTTAGATGAAATAGTTTTTGAGTATGTTTGACAGTAAGCTGTAAAATGTAAGTTGTAAGTTATAAACTGCAAAGCTGTTAACATGAGGTACAAGTTGTATATTTTTTTCAATAAAAGTGTTTGGTAAATTAGCTGTTAAATGTAATTATAAGATGTAAAATGACATAAAAGGACAAATTTATAATTGTAAACAAATGTTTGGAGGCTATATCAGTAATTTAAAATTTTAACAGCTCCAGAACATTTAAAAAGCTTTATGAATTAGCTTTTTATTTTGGAGCTATTTGTTTAAAATAAAAGCTTGTAGTTAATGCATCCAAACAAAACTTTTACCGAAGTTAAGCACTCCAAATATAGTCAACTTTGTTAGCTTATCGGTCAAGATTACCTTTTTATGGTCGCTTGTATCATTGGAAAACTTATCACCAAGATGAAAAAAAGAAACTATAAAAGCTTGATTAACTTATCTCATAAAATTAAAATGTTACAGTAATTGATAAAATCAGAAATGATTTATACGAGACTGGCACTGGTTCGCCGCGTTGAGGGCGGGCGAATTTTTTAGCCGAGGTGATTGTGCATTAATAAATAGTAATATAATCATTTTTTTTTTCTTTTTCGGGCGGGCGAATTTTTTAGCCGAGGTGATTGTGCATTAATAAATAGTAATATAATTTTTTTTCCCCCTGTACTGTAGCAGCCGGCCCAAAAACGCAATGTACTGTAGCTACACTGTAGTAGCCCGGTCCAAAAACGCAAAGTACTGTAGTTACTGTAGCTGTACTGTAGCTACAGTACATTGCGTTTTAATATATACTTATAACTTTCACCTAACCTAGCCTATCTTTATGAGTATTTATTAAGAGAACGAAGAATTAAATTGGGTGGAAAAGTTAGATAAATGTATATATATAGTTACCATTAATTGTTTGCCACCAAAGTGGTTATTCAGATTGTCATTCTCACCTTTAAATATCGTACTACTATACACTTATCATGTCAAATAAGTAAATAACGTAGGCCTCAAGTAGTTTTAAATCATATTTTATAACTTTTACTGATGGTAATTAAGTACTATGTGTCTAGGTAAACAAGTTAAAGTACGAGTTCAAACATATGCTAAAATAAAAACAGTTCTTTTTTCCATATTTCGTCTAATGTAAAACCAATAATTGTAGGGTCAATTTCGGCACACTCAATTAATCTCTACCTTTAATGAGTTAACGGTGTATATATACTTTACATGCATCTTTTCATTGCTTCAATCAAACCAAAAGAGAGGGACAAATAGCTCCAAAATGACACCCATCTACAACACCACAGTGGCTACCACGGCGTTCCGTCTCAACTCTCCGACTTTGTACATATCATGTGGTTTGGTTGTGTTGTTGTGTGTAATAGCATGTGCATTATTGACATTAGCATGCTCGTACAAGAAGCCATCAACTAGCATTAGGGATGAAGTGAAGCCATCTTTGTTGGAATGTCATGGGAACGTGTCGTTGGAAAAGGAGGCGAAAATCGTCATAGTCATGCCAGGAGACATCAATCCTTCATATCTTGCTAAGCTTGTTCCATCAAGCACCCCTCGTCTCCATAAAGTTTGAGCCAAATTCATCAATTATATGTATAGATCATACTCAAATTGATAGTGGTAAACTGAGCCTGAATTGTTGGCGACTTAAATAGATCTTGACCCGACTCTAGGCAAAACTTTTAATGGGATTGGTGTGAGTAGCCTTAGGGCCATTATGCTCAAGTTAGGAGTGTCTTCTATGTAGGGGTCGGGTTTCATTGCCGAAAGGCTAGAACCAAAAAGAAAGCCAACTAGTACTCATGTTGTACGTTGCTTTAGAGCATATCTATAACTGTTAGTTACATAGTGTGAGTCGCCGAGTCAGTTTGCTAGTTTTATTTTTAAACTGAACATGTACATATTTTATTTTTATAAAACTGCAAAGAATCTAGCCATTTCTCCTAAGGAATGATGTTGGATTACATTGTTTAGTTTATCTATTTAGTTAATTCGATGTTACAAATGACAATCTTGTTTATTTATCATGTATAATGAGTTTGCTCTGCATGTGTTCTCGCTTTCGGGTTACTAAATTTGATGAAGCTGATAGCACTCTCGAAATAAACAACGTATGTTTCCTTTAGCTATGAAGAACCTCAATTATTAACAACGGGCATCTTACCATAAAACAAATGAGACTCAAACTAACTTCATCTCGATATAAAACTTGAAGTACTTTTATGTGTTTAAAGGAACGGGTGAGTTCATTCAAGTGAATAATTCGATACTTCTGCAAGTTGAAAAAATATTTTTGAGATATTTACCAATAAATTCGTTTTATATTAAAAAGTGAAACAGATAATCATAAGACTCGGTGTAGTAGTTGAGTGGTTCACATCTTAATCACCTTTCAATCATCGATCTTACTCATGCAACGATCAACAACCCTTCATCATCTATCTGTACTGCACTAAAGACACGTTTACATTCACAAAACACTCAGATACACATGTTAAAATAATCAAATCTGCTCTTAAATCAACCACAACACAATCAATTCACCCAGCCAACCACCCCTTGGTGAAATCTTTTATTAACTGAATAGACAAGAAGATGAGTCCACAAAACGTGTGCTCACCAAACAAATACACAAGACAAAGATAATCCCCTTCAGAAGGGTTCTATCTATCTCACTACAAATATATGAATACACCAGATCCTCACTACAACTCTCAATACAATCTAACACTCTATAAAACTGATCAAGATGATCAGAGTTAACCAACAACAATAATACCAGACCACACTTGAGAGAAAGAGACTGCAACTTTTGTAAGAGAGAAACAATATGTGAAAGATACCTTCAGCCAAGAGTTAGGTATTGCTTTTATAGAAGCCAATATTACACTTTAACCCTTCAAAAGATTAGAACCTGCTAACACAGCTAAACATACAAACATTAGACCAAAATGGCATAACAAGCCCTTTGACTAAAAGTCAAACATGAGCTTGTATCCCAACTCATATATTTCAACACCCCCTTTCAAGCTCATGGCTTGAACAAGTCTATCAGACCCAGCTTATCACAAAACAACTTGTGTTGAGAAACACTCAACCCTTTAGTAAATATATCTGCAACATTGTTAGCAGAAGCAACTTTCAAAGTTTTAATAACCCCTGAAGATACTTTCTCTCTAACAAGATGCAAATCAATCTCAAAATGTTTGGTTTTTTCATGAAAAACAGGATTAGCAGCAATCTGAATAGCAGAACTGCTATCACAAAATAAACTTGCAGGTAACAAATCCTCTACACCCAAATCTTTAAAAATTTTTATAACCCAAATAAGCTCACAAGTAGTAGATGCAAGACATCTATACTCAGATTCAGCAGAAGATCTAGAAATAGTGGCTTGTTTCTTACTTTTCCAAGAAATCAGATTATTGCAAAAATAGACACAAAAACCAGAAACTGATTTCCTAGAAACAAGACACTTAGCCCAATCTGCATCTGAATAAGCATACAAATTAATACTTTTACCATACACAAACTGAATACCTGTACCAGGAGCCTGTTTTAAGTATCTCAAAACTCTAAGTGCATCAGTAAAATGAGAGTTAAGAGGAGCATGCATATGCTGACTTAGACAATGAACTGCATAAGAAATGTCAGGCCTAGTAACAGATAAGTATATAAGCTTTCCAACCAATTTTTGATACTCAGTCATATTGGACATAAATTTATCATTTTCAGTCTCAACATGACTCAAAACCACATTCTGCTGCAAAGGAGTAGCAGTAGGCTTATAAGCCAATAACCCATATTCAAGTAACAAATCCAAACAGTACTTTCTTTGAGAAAGAAAGAGACCAGATTCACAATTTAGAACTTCAATCCCCAAAAAATATTTAAGTGGACCAAGATCTTTAATCATAAACTTTGAATTTAGAAACTTTTTAAACTTCTCAATCTCACTGACATTATTACCAGTGATGACAATATCATCCACATAAACCAATAATGCCAAGAAAACACCATCACAATCTTTAGTGTACAAAGAGTAATCATTAAGACTTTGTTTAAAACCATTTTCTACCAAAGCAGTGGTGAGCTTTTCATTCCACTGCCTAGGAGCTTGCTTTAAACCATACAAAGACTTATTCAATTTACACACTCTAGTTTCATTTTTATCATAATAACCAGGAGGCAACTGCATATACACATCTTCATATAAATCACCATATAAGAAAGCATTATTAACATCCAGTTGAAATAAAGGCCAATTGTTAGAGACAGATAAAGCAATAAGACACATAAAAGTAACCATTTTAACAACTGGACTAAATGTTTCTTCATAATCAATACCTTCCCTCTGATTATAACCCTTAACAACAAGTCTAGCTTTATATCTATCAACTTCACCAGTAGATTTAAATTTGATTTTCCAAATCCACTTGCAACCAATAGCAAATCTACCATTAGGTAACTCACACAGTTCATAAGTATTATTCCTATGTAAAGCTTCCATTTCAGAATTCATAGCATCTTTCCACATAGGATTTTGAATAGCCTCAGAGAGAGATTTAGGTTCACAAGACTTATTTAGAGTAGTAGAGAAACACATATTAACTCTAGAGAGATTTGAATAAGACACATATTTCTCAAGACCATACTTCACATTACTACCAACAACAAAGTCATTAAACCTCACAGGTTGAGTTCTAGTTCTGCTAGACCTCCTAGTGCTTGGTGGAGCTTTCATTTGAATATTTTGATCCTCACCATTGAAAACATTTTGGTTTATGCCCTCAGAGGTGATATTTTCATTTATCTGGGTTGTTGTGGTTGCACCTTCTTCATTAACAGTGTTATCACAATTATCTGAAGGTGCCATACCACTACCTTCCTCATTAGAAGGGCCCCCTCTTCATCATAGGGACTTTCAGACCCATGGACATCAAAAAAATTCAAGTTGTCTACTCTATTTTCATCAAAGTTTAGTTGAGAATTATTAAATTCAGTATTAGATTTACCAAAATCATTTGAAGGTTTATGAAAAACATTTGATAACTTCATTTTAAAAGGAAAGACAGTTTCATAAAAAGTGACATCTCTTGAATAAAAAACAGATTTACTATCCAAACCATACAACTTATAAGCCTTTTTCACACTTGAAAAACCAATTAAGACACATTTTTCAGATTTAGAACCAAACTTATCATGTGAATTTAAAACAGTAGAGTAGCACAGACATCCAAAAGATCTGATATGAGAGAGACTAGGATCCTTACCATACACTAAAAAATAAAGGGAAGCACCAGACAAGACAGAGGAGGGAAGCATGTTAATAAGATATACAGCTGTTAAGACACATTCAGGCCACATATTCAAGGGAATCCCCCCTGAAACATAAGACTCCTAGCAACATTAAGAAGGTGTCTATGTTTCCTCTCAGCAATCCCATTTTGCTGAGGAGTATAGGCACAAGAAGTTTGATGAATCATCCCTAATTCAGAAAAAAGAGTGGATAATTGATTATTTACAAATTCAGTTCCATTATCAGACCTTATGATCTTAACTTTTTTATTAAACTGTGTAAAAACAAGTTTTATAAAATTTGTAATATGATCACAAACTTCAGTTTTTGACTTCAGAAGATAGACCCAAACAGCCCTACTAAAATCATCAACCAAAGTTAAAAAAATACTTAAAACCTTCTTTACTAGTAACCTTATAAGGACCCCAAACATCACAGTGAATAAGATCCCCAACAGTTTTAGACTTATGTTCACTTAAAGGAAATGGTTTTCTAGTTTGTTTGGCCTTGTGACACACATCACAAGGAGAAAGATGATTCACCTTTTTAAAACCAATTTTATTACCCAAAGTAGTCAAGACTTGATCAACAGGATGACCAAGTCTTTGATGCCATAACTCATTAGAAACATGACAAACAAAGACAGAATTACACATAGCAAGATTAGACTCACCACAATCAGTTTCATCAAACAAATATAGACCAGCAGAGACACTACCAGTCCCCACAATTTTGCCCAGTTTCAAATCCTGAATATCTCATCAAAACCAACAAAGAACTTACTATCCTTAATCATCTTATTAACAGATAACAGACTGACATTATACTCAGGAACAACAAGAACATCAAACAAAACCACACCAGAAGTGAGTCTAAGACTACCAATAGCAGTAATATTAGCAACAGTACCATTAGGATGACCAACAGTTAACATGAGACTAGAAATATCAACAACATTAAACATATTTTTGGTAGAATCAGTCATATGCTGATTAGCACCAGAATCAATAACCCATCCTAAGGTAACATGATATTTCTCAGAACTAGACTTAGCACAGAAAAACCTCTCAATATGCAGATTAAACATCACATTATTATTGAAGAAGGTGGGAGATATACCTGCCATACTTGCAGAACCATTAGCAGAAGGTTTTTCATTAACGAGACTTAAGAGTTTCATCATTTGATCATTAGTGAAAGAACCAGTCATAGAACCAGAAGTAGATGGTTGAAACACATCTGCATTATTAGCATTAAACTTTTTGACAACAACAGATTGTTTTGACAGATTAGGATTCTTTTTAAAACCAGGTGGATAGCCATTCAACTCAAAACATCTATCAATAGTATGACCAATCAGACCACAATGTTTGCAAACCAGATTAGGATTAGGTCCCCTATTACCAGTATTATTGTTACTATTACCATTTCTCCTAACAAAATTGTTATTAGAGTTGGAATTGTTATTAGTCTTAGCAACAAAAGCAGCAGGTTGAGTCTTACTATTAGAACCAGAAATAGGTCGAAGACCTCTATGAGATTCCTCTCTAGACACCACATTAAAAGCTTCTTTAACATCAGGCAAAGGGTCCCTAGCCAGAATGTTACTCCTAATAGGTTGATACACATCATTTAAGCCCATAAGAAACTGCATGAGTCTAACAAGTTGATTATGTTTCAAAATTCCCTCATGAGCAGCACAAGTACAAGCAGGTAACAAAGTTAAGGTATCAAATTCTCTCCAAAGAGAATTTAACTTATGATAATAATCAGGCACAGACAAATCACCTTTCTTAAGAGAGTTAGTCTTATGAATCACATTAAAGATAACAGAACCATCAATTTTATCATAAGTTTCCTGTAATTCATCCCAAACTTCAGATGCAATTTCAGAGTAAACTTGACCTAAGTACAATTCAGAATACAAAGACCCAAGAATCCAACCAAGAACTATAGCATTACATCTTTCCCATTGCTGAGAAAGAACAACACTAGTAACAGGTTTAACACAAGTACCATCAACAAATCCCATTTTATTTTTACCTTTCAAAGCAATTTTCATAGCAGTAGACCACATTTTGTAATTATCAGATCCAGTGAGTTTAAAATGCACAATAGGAATATTAGAATTATCACTAGAATGCAAGTAGAGAGGATTACCAGCATCCAAAGAACTAATGAGAACTTCAGCCATAATGAACCAAGAAAAAACAAAACAGATAGCAGAAACCAGACAAAT
Organism: Chrysanthemum seticuspe; assembly: GCA_019973895.1. Classification (NCBI taxonomy): domain Eukaryota; kingdom Viridiplantae; phylum Streptophyta; class Magnoliopsida; order Asterales; family Asteraceae; genus Chrysanthemum; species Chrysanthemum seticuspe. The sequence continues at coordinate 215,727,696 of BPTQ01000002.1, read as the reverse complement.
ACTAAAGAATACCAGAACAAAAAACTACCAAGAACACTAAACAGCAACAATACTACCAATAATACTAAAAAACAACCACTATACTATCACCAGAACACTAAAAAACTCACGCCCAATTCTACTGAAGCACTAAGTCTTACACCTATCTGTGGGAAGAGCAGGTTTCCGTACCTCTCAAGGAGGCAGGTCAAGAAGTTACCCACAGAGTTTGCAGTGTAAAAAACTAAAGTACTCAGAGAATTAAAGAGAGAGAGATAAACCTTACAAGAAGATACGCAGCGGAAACCAGATTACAAACCTTCTTGATATAAGTCAAGAAGTCAATAACCAACCAAGAACCCCAAGAACACCACCAGGAATCACCATAACCAAGATCCCTAAATTTATCAATTAGGGTTTCAAAAAACCCAATCGATAAAATCAAGATCCACCACTAAAACCAACGATTAGTACTACGGCCGTTAAGAAAACAGCCTCACAAGATCCCAATTGCTCAAGAATCAAGAAACCCCCAAATTTGAGATCAAACCCTAGAAACCCTAATATCAAGAACCAACGGAGATCAAAGCCGTGTCTCTTATACCATGTTAAAATAACCAAATCTGCTCTTAAATCAACCACAACACAATCAATTCACCCAGCCAACCACCCCTTGGTGAAATCTTTTATTAACTGAATAGACAAGAAGATGAGTCCACAAAACGTGTGCTCACCAAAAAAATACACAAGACAAAGATAATCCCCTTCGGAAGGGTTCTATCTATCTCACAACAAATATATGAATACACCAGATCCTCACTACAACTCTCAATACAATCTAACACTCTATAAAACTGATCAAGATGATCAGAGTTAACCAAAAACAATAATACCAGACCACACTTGAGAGAAAGAGACTGCAACTTTTGTGAGAGAGAAACAATATGTGAAAGATACCTTCAGCCAAGAGTTAGGTATTGCTTTTATAGAAGCCAATATTACACTTTAACCCTTCAAAAGATTAGAACCTGCTAACACAGCTAAACATACAAACATTAGACCAAAATGGCATAACAAGCCCTTTGACTAAAATTCAAACATGATCTTGTATCCCAACTCATATATTTCAACAACACACATGTATAAAATTGAAGTCAACGGTGGTACAGACCTTTTAGAGACGATGTGTCGTCGCAAATAACTTCTAGAGACGATTACCGGTCCCTTTAGCGATGACACGTATCGTCCCAAAAGGCAATCTTGTTGTAGAGCCACCTTCTTCTTCTTCTTTTTCCTTGCTACGTGTGGCCTATACGTATGGTGATAGTCACCATTACATTCGGTCTAAACAATACTACAAACAACTATGAGTGTACGAAAGAGGTCATTTACAATACATAAAGAGTCAAGATTAAGTTTTTGATACGAACCAAACTGATATTTTGTTTTTGATAATGAAAAATAAAGAAAACAAAGAACAAAAATAGGCTTTTCCAAGTCGTGAGATCGGTTCTATTCCCTCCCCTAAAACTGATGACTCTAACCATACTTAAACTCATGTATTCTTGATAAGCAAGGAAACATTAATAGATAATTACTTATTAAAAGTAAACTAAATAAATAAAGAAAACTAAATAAAGACACTAAGCTTCCAGCCATTTTAATAGTTAACTCTCGGACCACTCAACTATTCTATCATAAGTTGGTATCATTACTTCCCCCCAAAACACACCTTGTGCTCAAGGTGTGGTGTTTAAATTTCATCTTAATGTATCTTGGAGCCAAGATCCCATGATTTGAAGTTAAGTTCTGGTTCATATGTTTCATCACTCTCATTGACCAACATTACTTGCAAAGTGTGACTCATGCACCGATGACGGGTGTGTACTTCTCATCACACCGGAAACATAGTCATTTAGCTTTCCTGTCTTGTATTTTTGACTCGGTCATCCTTCGAAAGTTATCAACCTTAGAGCATTAGATATCGTTTGAAGCCGTAGGTGGTGCCATGGGAAAAAGTGGTGCCACCTCAGCACTTTTTTCTCATGGCACCACTTTTGGCTATGGCACTAAAACCCCCCTCCCTAGCATAACACCGGTTTTTGTGGTGCCGTTATACTTTTTTTTTCATTTTTAAATAAAACAATATATATAACTAAAATTCAATTTCATTAATATAAAACACATTACATAATTAAATAAATGACTAACGGTGTAAACAAGATAGAGACTAAAGGTGCAAGAAAAACACTAACAAAGGCAAATAATATAAACTTATATAACAAGATTTAAAGCGAAAAAAATTATAAAAATTATACCGGTCTTCTTCCTCCTTAGCTTCTTGCGTCACCCTGCAACTAAACAAAAAAAAAAGAAAAAAAAAGAACTTCCTCATTACAATACAAACCAAACACAATAAACACTTGCAAACACAAACACAAAACCTCACACAAAAACACAATACCCACTTGAAAAACAAAACAAAAAAAAGAAAAAAAGGAAAATCCCACGACGTGAGCTGGTGGCTACTGCGCCAGCACCTACCGGCCCAACACCGGTGTGGGTTCCCGCACCATAGGGTGGCGCCGAAGCCCATGGCTTGAGCCATGGCGCACCGTACCCGAAGCTCTTAGTACTAGTTTGTCCAACTATCGCACCCACACCCATAGATTGCATAACACCCTCGTATAACTGTCTTCAATTGTTACAGCCAACTCCATAGCACGGTTAGAACCATTAAGATTCATGACCCTAACTGCTACCCTAAGTGTAGGTTTAAGCCCTTTTTTAATGGTGGCTTCCATGATAGTTTCTAGAACTCAAACCAGTTGGCAGGCCAATTTTTTCAAACAAAGCAACGTACGCTCGAGCCGATCCCTCTTAAGTTATTGCCAAGAATTGCTCATACAAATTTTCTTCCTATGTGATTGTTGGAACCGTATCAACAAACGCCTTTTAAAAGCATCCCACGAATGAATGGAGTTCGTCCCTCACTCCATTTATACCAAGATAGTGCCTCACCTTCCATACATAAAGTTGTTGCTCGCAGTTGTTCTTGTTACGAAATTCCTTGAATTTCAAAATACCGTTCAACTCTATATATCCATCCATATGCATCGTCACCTTCAAAAAACGACATCCTCAACTTTCTCATTCGATGCTCAAATCTGTGGTACGCGAATTTGTCTCCTGCTTGATTCGTTCCGGCCCCCAATGCTTTATTTCTCCTGTTTGATTTGTTCACATCATGTGTTGCATCTCCCTATCAATCGCCGCTTGCAGATCCACCCCAAATTCCTATCTAAAACCTCTAGGTTGCATTCCTTTAACAAATGATGCACTAGAATCTATAAGCGGCTTAAATCGCTCACCATTTAAGTCATTTATTTACCTTTGATCGAGTTTTCTCGATCCTTCCACATCCCAATACTCTAGCCTCATGTTTTTTCCAATAGTAGTGCTTGATTCAACATTAGAATTATGCAACTTCAACCCAATATCATCATAACCCCGTCATATTGGTGGTACATACGGGGTCGGCTTGGTAGTTGGCTTCGTGGGATCAGGAAATTAAAAAATTGATGTTAAAGTTGATGTTTGCGTTGGAGCCCTTCCTAAGATCAATTGTTTCAATTCCTCAAATTTCTGTTCAACTTCTGATTTTAGAAGTCCAATTCCGCCATCTAACTTTCTAATACCTTCGTCAAACTACTTCTCCAAAGCATTCATTCTTTCTTTTGCTTATGCCTTATACTCGAAGAATTCAACATCCAGTTCTGCAACTTTTTGGTTAGTTATGACTTCTGATGATCAATGATTCACGATAAACAATTATTCACGATGAACAATAAATTCAAAAAAAATTGGTCCGTAATATATAGCTCTGATTCCAATTTGATAGGAACCAAACTATTAATTTTTATTGATAATGAAAAATAAAGAAAACAAAGAACAATAATAGGCTTTTCCAAGTCCTGAGGCCGGTTCTATTCCCTCCCCTAAAACTGATGACTTCTAACCCTACTTAAACTCGTGTATTCTTGATAAGCAAAAAAACATTAATAGATAATTACTTATAAAAAGGAAACAAAATAAATACTAAAATACACCGTTGGTCCCTAAACTTGTAGTGGAGGATCGCAATGGGACGAAACCGGGCATAATCATCGCCACGGGTCCAAACAGTAGCGATTAAATGCCAGATTGGTCCCTTGACCACTAACAGCTATGTCAACGACTCTTTTCTGTTAGTTTCACGAGGGTAATATAGTCCAATCACATTTATAACTCAACCTAGTTAATTATGAGAAACGGTTTACCATATACCATCTTGATTGTTTCCCGCCTTCTTCACACAACCCTCGCACACACTTTAACAATGGCAGACAAGGAGCTTACTTGTACGGATGTAACTGATGAGATGGTAAAATATGTGAAGGCAAAATATGGGAATACTTGGTTAAAAGAAGATGAAATGTCTGATGAAATGTTTGATGATTTATGCAGATTTGCGAAAGAAGCTCAAGTGATGAAAGGTTAGTCGGGTTTTTTTTGTATTTGTGTTATTCCCATTTTAAGGGAGGAGCATAAATTACTCCTATTTATTTGACAGAAATCCGAGCGGTGTCAGAATCTGTCAAAAAGAGGGATTATAGCAAGCTAAAGGTATCTGCCGATATGGTTGACTATGCCATGGCTACTTATGGGAATAAGTGGGATATAGGAGATGACATTGTTGATGTGATACTTGAAGACTTGTGGGAAAAATATGGGAATAAGGAGTCTCAGAAAGGTCAGACTTTAGAGTGAATGTTTACAAGCTAAGAAAGTTGTAATAGGTCAACTCTGATTATATCTGTTTTGTCTATCTTTCCAGATACTAATGTGAAGGGAAATGAAGTTGATGTCATCATTATTTCAGACACATCTGATGATGAGTGTGGGAACATGTCTTCTAAGACCACTAATTCGAAAGGTTCCACTTCCCAAGCTTCCAAGGCGTCCAAGGCTTCCGCTCCCAAAGTTGTACTTGGTCTTGTAGCGGCTGTGGGATGCTCCGCCACAAATAGGAATGAGTGGTATGTGCCTCCCCCTAAGGACCTCAAGTCTCCCCCCATGAATAACAAGCCTCCCATCAAGGAGTTCACCTGTTATTTTTAGTTGTTGATGTAATGAAGATGTATAGTTTTTGGCTGATGATGGTTACTGAAAATGATACTTGTTAACATGTATGTTTTGCTTCATATGGTGTAATTAGGTGGTGGTGTAGGTATATTTTAGAAATGTTGTTTTCATTTTGTAGTTTGCACTTGCATATCCAGTTTAGGTTGGTGCTTGGGAAAACCCATTTTGACTTATAAGGTCAACATAAACCAAATTATTAGAGGAGGATACCAAACCGAATTGTTAGTTTTTAAAATCTCGCTTGTTTGACTTATAAAGTCAACAGATTCAAATTATAACCAAAATTCAATTATTATAACAAAAGAAGCACACACATATCAGTTAAAGCTACATTTAGACTGAAAGACAACATAACATTTCTTGCTAGGAATTCACTGCGATAAATGAGTAGTAGGTGATCCATTTGGTCTGTCAGTTGCAGTTGGTTCAACTGGTTTTTGTCTCGGGCGTTCTCTATTGTCGATATTACAAAATGGGTAGAAGAGTAGATGCCTACAACCATAGAAAACTGCAGGAATTTGTGACTTTCAGAGGTCAATTTTATCCAGCACATATGGATGTCTTGGATATAACTCTTCCACAGACACTCCATAGTAAGCTTCCTCATACTCTGCATCTTCAAGCCAATTTTTCCTCTCCCATTCCTCTTCAATTCTTTTGTACATTCTCTCCTCTTCCAAAAACTGCTGGAATGCTTCTTCATCCAACCTGGCTGCTCTTCATTTTCATCCAAATTTGTGTGTTCTTCTTCTTGCTCGTAAAGTGCATCATAAAACTCTTGTTCCATAGTCTTTCTTATATCCTCTTCATCCATCCACTTCAAAAGTAATACATTTGCACATCAACTAGAATGTAAACACACTAGAACAATCGTTATACAAATGACAATTAAATGAATACTTGTTGCCTTCTGCCATCACAATGCCTTTTTCTACCTCGAACCTTACTTTCCTTTGTTGGTTTTGGTACCTGATCCTTGTGACAGCTAGACTTATTATGTCCAACAGTTTGACAATTGGAGCATTTTATCTGTTTACGAGCTCTAGATTTACCCATTTTGACTCAATTTCTCTGAAAGGGTTTGGTTTATGTATTTGAATTCAAATTTGTGGTAAAATGTGAGAATAAAGTGCTTGCTATAAGTTAATGCAAGACAGGATAGGGGACTAAAACCTGTGTCCCATACACTCTAATTCTGTTTGACCAAGGACCATAGTTCCACCAACACCCAATACAATCAAAACCATATAACAACTCTCTTAGACGAATACAACAATTAACAACATAATTAACGAATTAAAACACTATAACATAACATATAGATTCATTAACTTCATATTAAAACACTAGAACATAAATATTCAGTACATATTTTTCCAAAACAAAAAAGGGGAAAACATTACCATAGCATTTCCTTCTCAACACTTCCTAAGATGATCAAGGAAGTTGTTCCTGTCACACACCTGTGAGTGTGTCTGACAGATCATCCTCCTTATCTCCAACGCATTCAAGACATTAGCCTTTTGCCTGTTGCGAAGATCCTGGATAACCTTGTAGTTCATCACCGTTGTTCGAAAGCCTTCGATCTCAGAGATGTATTGTTGGGTTTCCTTCATACCCCGAATCAAGTCAGTCAAAGTGTTTTGGAGTCCTTTACCAATTTTGATGTCCTTATCGTTTTCTCTCTGATAAAAGAGAGAAATCGAGTCAAACATGTAGTCGGGGTTCGAAGATTTGGCGAGTTCTTCAAGTAGTGGGAAGTCAGCCATTGGGAGGTTGTTTCTTGTGATTGTTGGTATGCAAATGATATAGTGTATTAACCAATAAATACCAAAAACAACTGGACGTTCCAAATTCAGGGACTAATTGTGACATTTAAAACAGATAAAAAGTCAAGTTTGTGTGACAAAAAATACGCGGGAATTTTAAGTGCAAAAAACGGCTGGATGGCCAAATTGAGGGACCAATTGTGACATTTTAAACCTAGTACCCTGCAACTTGGCCTTTTGCCTTCCTTGATACGCATATACACAATTAATGTGTTTGGAATCACGAATAGAACCCAACTAACAAGATCCGAAACCATAAACACTATCATATTAACCCGACCCATTTAACAAAACCCATTCAAAACGAAACCTAACATACATCCACACTCACGTACTGAAACACACATCTAGTCAAACCCATTCTTAAAAAAACAAAAAACTAAGAATGAAGGACAGAAGCATATTCGTCTCCACGTTTAAGGATTTCAAGGAAGAAGAAGAAGGTGAGGTCCTGTTCAGAATCCACTATAATGGGGTTTTTGATTATAGCCCACTCAGGTATGAACGAGGTTCATAAATTAATCTGTGTGCCTTTACCAGTGATAGGGATATATTTAGTTCAAGCCTTGATAATGTGTTATCAGAGATTAATGAACAAAAATGGGCGTTGTTTTTCTGTGATCCTAAACAATCCCTAGAAAATGGTTTGCATTTGATTCATACTGATTTTGATGTTCATACTTTGTTTGGAATGGCTGAAACAAATGACTCAGTTGATATCTTCATAGCCCACAAGCCCCAAAAGTTAGCAAAATTTTACTTAAAAAACATCAGTTTTGAAGTTGTGGGTTGGGTAGAGCAGGATGCTAACTTTAGGATGCTTAGTCAAACACCTTTTAGGACTAGAAGTCAATGGCAGGGGATCGATAAGAAAAAAATGCAGGGGAGTGGAACCAGGACACCAAGAGTGAAAGGAGGGGTAGTAATCAAGGACGAAGAAGGGGTTGTAGCTAAAAAAATGGACAAAATTAAAGGAAATGGAAAAGGAAAGATGGTTGATGAAGAGGAGGTTTTGCCCAGAAAATAAGGGAGACAAGTTGTTCAAGAATTTAAGCGAGGTTTAGACGGGAAGGGGAAGGCTAAAAATGGTTGAGTTTGCAGGGTTTGATGTTGAGAACTTGCCTGGGTTTGACTTGGAGGGGAAGGCTGAAAGGCTTGGTGGTGCTGCTGCAGATGTTTCAAGCGGTGTTAAGACACCCTTTCGGAGCAAAGAAAAGATTACAAACTGCGTCCTAGCACTCTTCGCCCAAAGGCGACCCTAGGTGATGTTTCAGTGATGAATACTATGTCACGTGTTAAATTCCATTAACCTGTAACACTACAGTTCATAACTTATATGTTTGTAATTTGTATACTTGTTTTAGCAGACAAGGTGGCAGCAGCATCATCAACTTAGGCCTAACAGTTTTGTCGGTTCAACAGTTTCTGGATATCAATCTCATCTGTGTAGATCATTTGAAGATTCAGCAGTTGAACGTTTTGAAGTTGGGCCCAAATTCATCTTCTATATTTTGTAACGAATCAGTAAATTAACATGTATCAGACAATGACTCCGTAGTATCAGTTATGTTCCAGTTTCATCAAACACTGTATATAGTTGACTGTTATAAGTCAACTAGCTAAGTAGTTGATAATGTATAAATTTGTTTGTTAATCCTGGGTAAATTTCTGTGAGCTATTACTTTCTTTACCAGTTGACTTTTATGAAGTCATACTTAAGTGGTGAGGACTCAGGAACACTGATATTATTTGTTCAAACAATATCACTTTTTTGTTTTTATGGAATAGTTCTTGGGTTAGAATTAACTAGGTTGAGTTATAAATGTGATTGGACTATATTACCCTCGTGAAACTAACAGCAAAGAGTCGTTGACATAGGTGTTAGTGGTCAAGGGACCAATCTGGCATTTAATCGCTACTGTTTGGACCCATGTCGATGATTATGCCCGGTTTCGTCCCATCGCGATCCTCCACTACAAGTTTAGGGACCAACGGTGTAATTTAGTCCAAAATAAATAAAGACACTAAGCTTCCAACAACTTTAATAGTTAACTCTCAGACCCCTCAACTATTCTAATCGATCATAAGTTCGTATCAGTTTTTGTTTGAAATATGTTATATTGATATGCGGATTTGATTGTGATCGAACATGTTACATTTTCATATTTTTGATAACCTCTTATGTGGTAGGGGCCGTTTAAGTGTTGAACATATCTATCACCAAATTACATTTCTTGCTTCAGTTTATGGTATATTGATTTTGATCTTGTTTTATTTGAAAATTTTCTTCTGTAAATGAGATTGATTATACTCTAAAAGTAAGGATAGCACATGTAAACGAAAAATATTCACGACATCAATTATTAACCATTGCTAGATACTCCGTATGTGTTAGATACTCACGATTCACGAATATACCTAGATAGACAAACGAAAATATAGAATTTCTAGATACGTACACAATGTACGTAAAAAACCGTCCCTTTCACATTAATTCCTTCGACCTTGACATCGTACTCACTTTGAAAGTAGCTAATTCCCTTGAAAAGAGGGATTAATTAAATAAATGGTGGTGCATACCTGTTAGAGACGACATATCGTCGCAAATAACTTTTAGAGACGATTACTGCCCCCTTTAGCGGATGACACGCGTCGTCCCAAAAGACAATATTGTTGTAGAGCCAGCTTCTTCTCCTTTTTTTCCTTGCTACACGTGTGGCCTACTACGTGTCGTGATAGTCTCCATTGCATTCGGTCTAAACAATTACTACAATCAACCATGAGTGTACGAAAGAGGTCATTTACAATACATAAAGAGTCAAGATTCAGTTTTCGTTTGAAACATGTTATATTCATGTGCGGATTTGAATTGTGATCGAACATGTTACATTTTTATATTTTCAGTAACCTCTTATGTAGTAGGGGTTGTTTAAGTGTTGAACATGTTATCACCAACACATCAGTTACATTTCTTGCTGTAGTTTTTGGTATATTGATTGTGATCTTGTTTTATTTGAATTTTTCTTCTATAAATGAGATTGATTATACTCTAAAAGTAAGGATAGCACATATAACCATTGCTAGATACTCCGTATGTGTTAGATACTCGTGAATACACCTAGCTAGATAGACGAACAAATTTTATAATTTTTAGATATACGTAGATAATGTACGCAAAAAACCGTCCCTTCACATTAATTCCTTCGACCTTGACATCGTACTCACTTTGAAACTAGCTAATTCCCTTGGAAAGAGGGATTATTTATATCCACTACTTGACGATGCCATTGTCACCAGCTTATCGCCAATTAAATACGGAGTACATCATTTTGACTCTTACACATTGCCTTAGAATTTTGACTCTTATTGTGTTCGGAATAAAACTGTTGCTTAACTGAAGTAAACACAATATAGATTAGTTTTCGTGAAAAAAAAAAGTTTATAATCAGCAAATATATGTTGATTGGTTCACACGTTTACCTCAAAAACAATATATATAGTCATTATATTGTATAGCTAAGAGAGCCCGATGCAGTTATATATGACACCGTTATAATGCTTTTTTTCCTTTATGTCATAGTCAAACTGCACCGTCGTTGGTGTCATAGCCATGTTATTAACCAAATGTGGTTAATTGACAAGGTGGTTTTTTTTTTTTTTTTTTTTTTTTTTTTTTTTTTTTTTTAATGTGAGTAGGGTGTTTTTGATTGTGTGTTATAGGAAATTTTATTGGGAATAGGTTTATGTTACAGCGGTGTTATTAGGTATATGCTGAAGTGATGATGGATGACACACCTACAACATTTCACTGCACCTAGCTCTGTTAGCGGTTTGCTCTATACTGTGTTCTACTTAGCGGTCTTGACGCACTTTAGTCGGATTGATGAAATCTAGTAAAATGGTAATGCCATTTTCTTTAACACGTAACATATTGAACCAAAATTAAACTCTAATACTTTCACTTGTACTTCGTGCTAATGCATGTTGTACGAACATTTTCTACTATATATATACGCTTCTCATTTCTTTTACACCATTCTAAAACACACACAAACATTGTAATCGATGGGACATCAATATGAAAACACAAAACCAATGGAAACACAAGGATCATCATCAACATCGTGGCATTTAGATTCACGTGTGGTTTACTTGTTTGTAGGCATAGGTGCAATGCTTGTTCTCATATTCGTGGCTTTGTTAATGTTGATTTGTTCTCAATTTAAGTACCGCGGTGTAACACGTAGTGATCGTGATCATAAGGCGGTTTCGCATGTGTGCAAAGATGAAGCCAATGTCACTCCTAAGATAGCCGTCATTAATCCAGGAGATGAAATCCCGACGTACTTGGCTGTACCTCTTTAAATTTCTTTATAAACTATTTTCGATCGTGTTTTGTTCTTGATATATATTTCTAGGAACTATGTATCTAAATAAAATGTGAGTAACTGTTAAATTTTGATTAACTTGTTTGGATGGTCAAAACTATAAACTTAAATGCTCCATTTTCTTACCATATATACACATCTACATTTAACTTCGTCACGCTTACAAAAATAGCCAAAAGAAGCTTTTGTAAGATTGTTCATACTTGTAAACGTGTAAATATTGTTGATATATATAAATTTATATTAAAAATATGTTTGCACTTAGTAATGCATGTGAATGTAGACATATTGTGCATAGATCATTTGTGTTACGATATACATTGTGACACAATTTCGTTAAAAACTAAAAAATTTCTTGCAATGACAGAGTTTAGTAAAAAGCTAGCTAGTAGCATTACAAGAGAGTAAGAGACTACCGGTTGGCATGAGCGGACGTACTTGAGGTAGATGGTATGCATGCACGTATATATATACCTTTCAAGCCCGGCCATTTTCCGTCTTAAAGAATGCATACCTTTTGACAGATTTCTAGATTCGCCACCACCAGCGGTAGTCAACCGGAAAACATGGTCAATCGATCGGAATGATGATGCATGGCATGCATTTAAGGCTGTTGAAATATAGGAAAACAACAAATGCTGTATTAATGTCTAGACAGTAATGAATACTCAGTAAATTTCAATTTTATGGATAAGAGATCAATGTCATGCATCTTTCTTATAGCTTTTGTTATTTTTTACACTTGGCGCTCCTTCGAAAATCATTAAAGGAGGTTTCACATTTTTGTTTATTGAAATTGATCAAGTTAAAAGAAAAGCTTAAGGTAAAATTATCTTTTTAGTATATACTTTTTTTCGTTACTTATTGTATTTTTAACTTGGCATCTACAAGATATTTAACTTGAATTTTATTGTATCTTAACCAGCTCAAGGAATGTCTTTAATTATCTATGGAAATTTCGATTTTTTTTTTACCAAATTATGATACTTCTCTTGATATTTGTTTGCATGGTTTTGTAATGACAATGGTAGCTTACAATTGGGGAGATGCAACACTAAGGGAAAATGAGAAGTTCAAATGATATATTACGTCTCTTGTGTCCGGTGAGCATGTTTATGGTGTGATTCAAAGTCATAGTTACCACTAGGGATGTTATGGGGCCCGGTTATGGGTGTTATCGGGTTAGATTAATTTGGGTTTTTGTTAGAAAATACTGACCCGTAATCTGACTCTATAAGAAATCGGGTTATCGAGTTTGGATGAGATTTGGTTCGAGTTGTATCGGGTTAGGTGATTCGATTTATTTCGGGTTGGGTGATTCAGGTTATCGGGTTATAAGATAAGTCTAACTCTACATAAATGAACCAGTAATAACTTATATATTGTTGTAGACATGTAGTAAAATAAAAGTCTAGCAACACATAGAAGTTGGAAAAAATATGTCCTTTTTATATTCAAACTCGCTTGATATATCACATGTGATATACAATTAATTTGTAGATGCGAAGACTGAACATACTATTGTAAAATGGACATAAGATTTTTTTTTTTCTTTTTGCAAAAAACGATGAATCTTTTGGATTTGTATATAAATACATATGCACATTTTATGTCGGCATGTTGAGTATCCGAACTTGCAGATTAATGTTATATCACATATGATATATCAAACATATATGAATATCAATATTTTTTTCTATTTTCACCAACTTTTATGTATAAAACGTATTGATTTATAGGTTCAAATACTATGTGTGATAGATAGTTGAAAAATTAAGGATGTTTATTTTTCAATAGCAAAAACTGGTGAATCTTTTTAGTTCTATACAGATACTTATACTCATTTTACGAAAACAAGTTGAGTGTTCGAACTTACAGATTATTGTTATATCAAGCGAGATTGACTTTAAAAAATCGTCTATTTTCTCCAACTTCTATGAATAAATTGTAATGACTTTGAGGTTAAAATTTATGTGTGATATAAAGCTGATGATATATAATTATCAATGCTAAAAACGATGGATCATTTGGAATACTACACAAATATGTATGCTCATTTTACGACAACATGTTGAGTATTTGAACTTACATATTAGTGTTTATCACATATGATATACCAAGTAAAATATTGTACTTGTACCAAAAACAAGTTTGTCGAAAATATATAAAAGTGACACTCTGTTGAAAGATAGTTAAATGCTCGTCACGATAGTGTAATTTATGTAGTTTAACGATTCACGGTTCTTGAGATATGTAATTGTAGAAAATCACAATTTAACTCACACAAAACTCTATTTTTTCTCAATTTAATAAAGTAACAAAACTGATCTTAATCAGTTAACCAAAATTAACCATAAGAACACCACAGCTAATCTGGTGTATTCCTAATATCTAAATTATATTAGTTCTATTACAATCAAAACTAGAAAACTAAATGAACAAGCTGATCAACATGAGAGAGAGAGAGAGAGAGAGAGAGAGAGAGAGAGAGAGAGAGAGAGAGAGAGAGAGAGAGAGAGTGTTATGGCTCTCATTCTCTAAATTTGTACATTACGAGGTTTGAAGACCCGCACTTCGCGGCTGGACTTTTGAATACAAAATTATTGACTCTCGTTGCGAGCTACGGCGGAGCGCAAGGACCTAACTCTCTAATAGATGGATAACCCCAAGGAGTTTTTGTAAATTTTTTTTGGAATTTTGTTACGAAAGTTGTGTCTATGTTAGCGTTTCGTTGCAAAGTTAGTCATGAAGAAATGTCTTTGTAATGGACCTGTTACATGGATGACCAGTTATGTAAAATATGAGGGATAAATCTATAATGGGTAAATAACCTTAAGGACTATTCATGTAATTTTCTTTTTAATTTTGTTACATAAATTAATTCTGTGTTAGCGTTTCGTTGCAAACTTAGTGATGCAGGTTTTACTGACCAGGTTTTAATATTTATATAGTCTCGTTATACCTATGGTCTACCCTAATGCACTAACGGGCAGTGTACCCGGTCGTGTGTAGTGTAGTATTTGGTAAAACCGAGGTCGTCCCAAGAGCTATGTGTGTTGGATTATTACTAAGTCTAGGTGTCATAGATTTAATATGATTTCGATAAGGAATTAATTAATTAACTACTAAAGCAGATAAAAGCAAATAAAGGCAAAGGTTTAATCAATAGAGGAGAGTGGTGCTAACCTAGTTAATCATCCTAGCTAGTAATGTCTACGTCTAATTACTTCCAATTACTTCAGGTGGGGTCAAAGTCGAGAGGACAACATTTGGTCAATTCGCCCTAACCTATCAGCAAAGATGCCACCACTAGAGAAGTCAGGTGTCCCCTCATAAGTCCAGTTGTTCCTGGTTCCCTAAGCCGAGTCATTAAGTACCGCTACATGCTAGACTTATAATAGTGAGTGCCCGAGCGTTAGCAACTTAAACACTTACCCCCTAATTCTTAAGTTCATCCAAACGGTAGGTGATCAGTTGTTCAAATCGCACAAATAGAAAGGGCCGTCAGTTGGTCATATCTTACCCTTCCCGTCTCAGTCTACTCACTTAGGGTCAGTTGGTCATATCTCCTAAGCAACTAGCCTCTACCGCCATTAAAAACTACTGAAACAAGGGTAGCTACCAATAAACTATGCATGCATACACTTAGAAATAATTATACGGAAGTAATGTAAACGCAAACAAAACAATTAAGGATTCATAACTAGGCCAGCACCAAGAGGTGCTTAGCCGCTCATCTTAACCATACAAATCAATTCAATATTCAATATTACAAAATACATAAATCGAAAGTAAAGAAAAGATAAAAAGCTAATGCTTATCGTAAGGGAGTGATTTCTCCCTTGGAGACAGCTCAGTATGCTCCTCTAGACCTGCCTTTGACTTCTTCCCACGTTCTTTGGTTGTGGTGTGTGGAATGGGATGCTTTGAAATGCTGGAAATCATGGGGTATTTATAGGCCAGATCTGGGTTACGGCGTAACTAATATAATAGTTACGCCGTAATCTTCAATTTCTTCGTAATTTGCACTAGATCTGCTGGTTACGGCGTAACCTTATAAGTGGTTACGCCGTATCTTCAATATTTCTTGGTTACGGCGTAGTTATCAGCGGCGTGGAACCTCATTTGACCTAATATGGTTACGTTGTAGTCTTTTGTGAGAGTTACGACGTAATCTTCTGATGAGTTGGCTTTCTGAGTCACGCTTTAGTTACGGCATAATGTGAGAGATGAGTTACGCCGTAACTTCTTCAAAGTGAGCATACTCTGATAAATCTTTGATAATTCTCTAATTCCGCGTCTCTTTAGCTCCAATGCTCGTAATTTACCTGAAAGTGGAAAACAATGGAAAACAAGCGTAAATCCATATAAATGAAATAAATTACAAGCATTATCGGGGGAAATTGACACTTAATATTCAGTACTATTTGATGTTATCAAATATCCCCCCACTTGAACTCTACTTGCCCTCAAGTAGACCTTATTAGAAAGATTCCTAAAAAGATATCTCCCATAACCTTGAAAATATAAGTTTACAAATCCCTTATGCTAGAATAAAACAAAGCCGAACATCTCACGAAATGGGAACGAAACACTCAAATCTCTCAACTATTCTAAGTGTCAATTTCGGGGTGATCACTCAATCGCACAGTCATAGCATGTATTCTATCATAAGCTTGGCGGTTACACAAATCTCCACCACTAGAGTTAAGGGCTAAACAATTCTCGAAGGCAATATGGGTAGACACGACAAAGGTAAAGGGGGTGGCTCGTCATTACTAACATGTCACGGCGAAGTGGACAAAATCAATGATACATGACCAAATCCATGGCCAAGACACCAAAGATTGCTCGCTGAATCACCTAGACATGCTTCATGACTAAAGGGTAGGATAAGACATGGGATAAATGGCGTAAAATAAAAATCAAGCAGGTAGTCTAAATCTATAACCAAGTCATCACCACTTACCGTCCGCCCAAAGTTCAAGCTTTGAAGTCAAGAAACCAGATCATGAAATACTAGGTAGATGTGTCATTAGAGGACGTCATGTGGGCACACTACCTTTTCTCCAACTGTTGGCATAATTACCAACTCCAATCTTCGAATGTGACCGAGGTGGCCTCCTCGATACTATATTAAGCTCATAACATAGTGCTTATAACATTGCACTTTACAATAACTAAATAACATAACAACTTCTTTTTCTTTTTTTTTCGAATCACTTTTTTTTTAACATAACAATAACA
Source organism: Chrysanthemum seticuspe (assembly GCA_019973895.1). Classification (NCBI taxonomy): domain Eukaryota; kingdom Viridiplantae; phylum Streptophyta; class Magnoliopsida; order Asterales; family Asteraceae; genus Chrysanthemum; species Chrysanthemum seticuspe. The sequence continues at coordinate 215,711,069 of BPTQ01000002.1, read as the reverse complement.
ACTAAACATAATATCCCCCCACTTGAGATGAACAACGGGAATTCGGGAGGTCTTCAATGATCTTCAAGAATATGTCGTCGACGAAAGAGTGATTTCCGAACCTTTCCACTTGAACCTTGAACTTAGGCAAATGATGATTTCCCAATCACAAATAAAGACTACAGGGTAGGCTAAGGTTTATAGGTGTATCGAAACAATATATTGGGTCAACAAAATGAAAGGAATGGCTCAGAAGGGTGTATCTAGGGGTATCTTGCACTAAAGGTGAGTGCAACAAAAGGGTTTCATATGGGGGTCGAGAAGTCGAGGTGACTAATCGATAGACACACAATGGTAGGCTATTTGGGTGATAATCCTATAATATTGCCTTCTTAAACTGAAAAGTCCAAATACATCAAGCTAACTCAACATACATCGTCTATGGTCTCGAAATGGTGCAAAAGCCAAGTTCTAAAGTTTACAAGCTACCGACACACTCATAATTTGGTGGATTTGGGGTAAAATATTTGAAACGGATAAGGCTAATCTCACCATATAATATCAAGGGTTGTATGTGCTCGGCTAAGGTCAAATCTAGTTAGGTTAAGAAAAACATGTCAAAATTTTAAAAATGGCATAATTTTTCAAAATAAACTAGAAAAACGAGGGCAAAATAAAGTTCAAGAGATAATTCTACTCCCGCCCCCCACTTGAATTGTACAAAGTCCCTTTTGTACTAAGCGCTAAATAAAGATGAAGAGAAAAGTAGAATTAGAGCGAGAACTTCCCTGAAATTTGCTCCAAAAAGAAAGAAGGCTCACGAAAAAGAGACATGCCTTCGTATAAGCATCATGAACAAACTTCAATCCCTGAAATCACACTACCGACAAGCATAATTCTAAAAAGAAAAAAAAATAAAAAATGAAAAACAAACCTAACTTACTTTCATAGGAATCACAGTTGCATTTAGCATATGCAACAAGCCTTTTAAACCACTTGGTGTCCCAAGTGGACGAGTGAAGTCTCGTGAGGGTTTACAGGGAACACACCCACAAAGTTCATTTAAAATACTAATACAAGGTTATTGTGTTTTAAAATGAAAGAAGTAAAGCAGAGGAAAGTTACGTCGTAACTCCTTAAGGGACTTACGCCGTAACTCCTTAAGGGAGTTACGCCGTAACTGGCAAAACCTGGCATACGCTGTAAGAGTGTAGCTACGGCGTAACCACGGAGATGGTATTACCCCGTAATCGGTAATGCAACTGAAATTCTGCTGCAAGAGGTAGGTTACGGCGTAATCACTGAGATGAGTTACGCCGTAACTATGGTCGATCAGCAAGCTGCAGCAGCAATCACTCCAAGTTTCCTACAAAAATGGTTAAAAACACAAAACCCTACAGAAATAAAAATAAAACAAAAGAAAGGGATAATTCGGGTTGTCTTCCGAAAGAGCACTTTTCTTTATTAATGAGTCTGTAAGTTAGACTCAGAGCAGCGAGGTTTTATGGGGGCCTTTGAACTTGGCCTACTTCCTCCATGTCTTTCATCAAGTTATGCCTGACCCAAGCGACATTTGTGGCAGTGCGGAGGTATTCTTTAGTCTCGATCTTCTGAATTTTACAAAAATTTTCCTACGGTCCTAGATGGTATTGTTGGAATCACTCATAAACTATATTTCAAGTGTTTGTAATTAACATGTAATAGGTTGCTTAATTAGGCTTTTACGTTTGTTTTAATGGCAAGGCTTATGTAGAAAGCTCATAAGCCTTGGCCCAAGCCCATAAGGAAGGAAGAGAACTTGTAGTGTTTCCCTAGTCCCTTCCCCTATAAATAATGTTGTAAACCTTCATTTGAAGGTTGGTTGTTCACTTTCATATTACACTCTACGCATAACCTTTGTTACTCTTTATATCGTGTGTGTTTGTTAGTGTTCATCCGATCACCTTATCTATATTTCTACATATTGATGCTTGTGTTACAATATGGTGACCTAATAGTGGTATCATTCGCCATCTACTTGGGTGAAACATATTTGTTTTTGAAGTTTGTTTTCATACGCGTGGGTTTCTCGTTTATAAACTTTCATACGCAAAAAGCTTTCATTTTTTTCACTTAAAAACTCAAGATTTTTGTGGTTTAAGGTTCATTTAGTGTTAAAGTTTAAGTTTTTAGCATCAAGTTTGAAACTTTACGTGTGTAGAATCATTTTTGAGCTTGGTTTTGAACGTATACTTCTGTCTACGCGTAAGGTGAACAAGTGTGCTTGATCATCAAGTTTTCAACTTTTGTGTTATTTTGGTGATATTGAAGTTTTTTCATCATAAAAATCAGGTTTCTAAACACTTTTGGGCATAAAATCAATTTTTGGTGAAAGTTGGTATTTTCTACTCGTAAGAAAACCGTAGTTTTACTCGTAAGCTTCAAAGTCTACGCCTAAGCATCCTTTACGCGTACGCTTCTCATCATTTGATCTTCAGTGCTATTAGTTTACTCAGTGTTTTCTTGCTTGGATAAGCCTAAAAACACTTCGACTTTGGATATCTTTTACACTGGTATAAGTGTAAAGGATTTTTGGGCAAAACCCTAGTTTTACGCCTAAGCTAAAATTTTACGCGTAGAATTCTCTTTGCCTAAGCATTTTCTTACGCCTAAGCCTGTCTTACGCATAAGCAAATATTACGCATAAGGATTCTACTTCTAAGCCTTTAGTTTACGCCTAAGCTAAGTTTTCCTCAAGTCTACGCGTAAGCTATTCCTACGCGTAAGCTATCTTCTACGCGTAAGTTGGTTTTTACGCATAAGGAACTTTCTACGCCTAAGCTGGTTTCTACGCATAAGGATACTTCATCAACATTGTTTCATTCGACTACAAAGATCCATCATCAACACAAGTTTCAAGATGTCTCAACCACCATACTCTATCTACTTTCCTCATGTATATCCTCAACAACAACAGCAACAACAATTCTATCCACAATATCCTCCATCATCTCCACAACAAATGCAACAATTTCAACAACAAGGAGCAATCCCTCTTCCACCACAAATGGTTCCGCCAAATCCTAGTCAACAAGTACAACATTACACATACTTCCAAAATCAGTATCCAGCCAAGTATGCTATGAATGGTACAACATCAAAGGAACCGTCTTGGTTTGCAAAGATGTGTGAAGCTTTAAGCAGCCAACAATCCATTCATGAAGCTGGATCACTTGATAGACCTCCAATGCTCACTCCCGGAAACTACGATCAATGGGTGATAAGGTTCTTTAGGTTTTGTAATCTAAAGAAGCCACATGGAAAGTTTTTGAAGAAGGTCATCCTTGAAGGTCCTTTTCAGATGCCTACTCTCACTGTACCCGGAGATCCGAATGCTAATCCACCAAGGGATGATATCACCAACGTTGTCGGTCTTGATTAACTTACTACTGACCAACTTCTACACTTAGAAGCCGATGAACTTGCAATGCAATATTTCCTTTTAGGATTACCCAATCCGATACTTCGTAGTGTTGATGCTTAGAAGACTGCTAAAGCAATGTGGGAGCACATTCATCTTCTAATGGAAGGCACATAACTCAATCAAGAAGACATAGAATCCAAAATCTACTTAGCATATGAACACTTCATGATTGAACCAGGGGAGAAATTAGAGTCATATCATCATCGATTCTCAGACATCATCAATGACTTGGAAAAACATAACATCATTATGCCAAGAATTGCAGTCAACACAAAATTCCTGAGCAGTCTTGGTCCTGATTGGGAAAAGTATGTTATTTTCATCCGTCAAGCGAAGAATCTTCATCATGCGACATACGGATTGTTGTACGACTATTTGAAACCCCACCAAAAGGAACTTGATAAAGAAAGGATCATCCGTAGAGTCCCTGCTTCGCCTTCACTCCCAGATAATCAAACACTTGCTTTGTGGGCTCAAGCTTGTTATCCTCAATTCCCGACCTTACAAACTGTCTTCACAAATCCTCCACAACCAACTGCTCAGATCACACCATATGATCCCTCACAAGAAAATCAACTGGTTCCATACAACAGCAACAATGAACAACCACTTTACAGTGAATCTAATGAGGATGCAGAAGCTTTCGATGCATTGCAACAAGGGTTTGTCATGATTGCTAGAGCCTTCGGTCGATATTCTAACAAATCCAACAATCGCATTCGAACCTCATCTAACACAAGGAATCACGCTGTTATTAACAATGGACTTGTTGAAGTTCAGAATCATGGTAATGTTCGTCAGATGGGTAGTGGTCAAGGGTTTAATGCTAATGGAAGGAATAACATAGGTGTTCCACAACAACGGGCTCAAGTGGTTGATCAGGGAAATGCTCAGACTAGGGTTAATGGTCTTCGTTGTTATAACTGTAATAAAAAGGGTCATCTGGCTAATGCATGCCCAAAGTCGAGGACAAGAGGCAACGCTTATCACAAAGAGGCTTTACTCTTGGCTCTCAAGGATGAAGCTGGTTGAACTCTTACCAACAAGGAACAGAGCTTCATGGCAAATGCAGATTCTGATGATGACATGGAGGACTTGCAGGATAATGCAGCAGTTATGTTAATGGCAAACATGCAAGAAATCCACATGAGTGACACAGGCCCAGTGTATGACACTGACGGTTTGTCTCAGGTACCGGATCAAACTACATTCATTTCTGACCTGATATCTCCGCCAACATCTGCATCCGACGAGGATCAGAGTGTTCAACATGAGCCGTCTACTTCTCATTCCGATGATAATCAAATAGATCCCGTAGTTATATTTGACGATCAAGATGACCTTATGGGATAATAAAGTTGACTCCGTGGTTATATTTGAGGATCTAAATAATGATCATGTTGAGACTCACGTTGAACAAGCTGAACCTTTGTCTAATCCATATCTTGAGCTCATGACAAACTTAATTAAGACCCAAAAATCTCGAATGGAAAAGTGCCAAGACATCAACAAGAAATTACAGGAGAAAATTGCACTGTTGACTAAGGACAATGAATGCTATAAATTCCAACTCAACATTTTTCAAACTACAGAGAAACGTGAAAAAGATTTTGAAGTCGCATTTGCTAAATCATACCAAAATGAAAAATCTTCGGAAAACCATATCTGTGATCTAGTTGCATCCAAGAATGCTTTGTTGTCTCAAATAGAACAACTAAAATATGATCATAAACAACAACTTAACGCTCTCACTTCGGAAACTCAAAAAGCCAAGTCTGAGTTGTTAGCTTGTCAAAAACAGTTTTGTGAGTACAAAAAGCATTCAAGGAAACAAATAGATGACTATCTTGAAGAAATTGTCGACTTACAAAACAAAATCAAAGAGTTTCGAAATGTTGTTTACAAACATGGTGAGTCAATCACAACTATTCAAAAGTTTACTTTTAAACCAAATCCAAATGGATATGGACCGAATCTTGCTGATTACAAACCAAAGTTTTCACATAGAGCATTCAAACCAAATCCTTAAGTTTACAGTGCATAACATAGAATTGATGATTCCATCATGAGTGTTGTTGAATATAATCGCATGGAGGAATTAGATGCAGATGACGAGAGTCGGTCAAAAATGGAAAATGTTGTTTATAACAAACCATTTAACTATTCAAAAACCATAACTTTCGTCTCACAACAGGATCATTCTAACACACCTTGGGTTATCACGCCTCCTTCTGAGTCTTCTAATGTTGGTCCCCAACCCAATACTGCACAAATTAATGGTCCTTTACCTTCACTCAGTGAAGTAAAAACATTACCCGAACGTTGTCAAATTCTTAAATATTTTGAAACATTCATATCGGACATCAAACTTTTGGAACGTGAAATTGAAATCAATTCTGAAATAAAGGTTGAAAATTTTCAATCGCCTCATGCGTGAGAACAAAGAGATATTTTTCAGAAAAGAATTTTACCTCATGTCCGAAATTTGAAAATGTGTGCAATATATTGGGAAAGGGATTTTCACAAGAAGCTTGGACTTATGAAAACAGTTTTCGAGAAAACAAAAACATCGATTTCAAATACTAAACGTAAAAAGAAAATGTTAAGAAAAGATGTTGATCGACTCTTAGAAGATGTTATCTGTGCTGATACCATAAATTCTGTGTTACTACATACTGTTGCATATGCATTTGATTATATCGTTGTCGATTCTGTTGATTCTGTTGAGAATATTAAGAATACCGATAATGTGTCACAAATCAAGTCTTTAAAAGTTGAAAATGAGCGATTGTTAAACGAGCTTTCAAATGCAAAACGTCGTCTTCAATGGTGTCAAAAGGATTGTCAAAATCGAGAACACGCTTTGCAAAATAAAATCAACCAGTTGCATACCAAAACTCTTAATCCAAAACTTGAGCAACTGGATGATGAAAACGTATCTTTAAAGTGTCAAATTTCAAAATATGAACAAGAAATTTCAAAAGTTAAAACGGAATATGGTGTCATATTTGATTTACTCAAAAAGACTCGTGCTCAAGCGTCAAAAGATGTTGATGATCATCTTGCATATACCAAATATGTTTTACGACAAAATGGAAACACTCGTTCTAAAAATCAAGATTTGTTACACACTATCCATGATCTAAAAGCAGAGTTGGTAAAACTTAAGCAAAATAGGAATAGTAACACAAATGTAATTGCACCAGGAATTCTTAGACTGCCTAATGACACATCACAAGAAACTAATGTGCTTCCCTCTACTGAAACAGGAATAGTTACCTCTTTTCCCAACGCTAGCGCTTCACAGCTTAAGAGCACCACAAGGAAGAATAGGAAGTTGCGACGTAAGAAAAGAACAATAAAGACCTCTGAAGTAGAAGAACACCTTAGGACTTTGAATAAAACTCATGTTACTACCACTTTAGATATTGCGTCTGACAAATGTAATGGAAAAAGTGATGTAACGAATGCTGAACCTTTAAGGACTTTAAATGTTATGTTTGAAGCTTCTTGTGTTGGTTGTCATAAAAGCATGTTCTCTGGTTTTCATGATAAATGTGTTGCTAATGCTATCTTATCTTATAAGCAGAATAATACCTCTAGGCCCACTAATGCTTCTAAGTCTGTGCTAGGTAAACCACCCTCTAGTGTTCCTGCTACGATCATTGATGTACCCATAGAAACCCCTTCACCTCCTAGGAAGAACTTATCACCTAGTGCATTCACTAAGACCAAAACTAAGACTAGTTGGAGATGGCAGAAATGGTTACATAATACACTTGGCTTTAAATGGATACCTAAAATCACAAACATGTGTGTTTCAACTATAACTACATCGGAACCCTCTAACTCTTCGGATACACATCTACTTCTATTCCATTTGTGTCGTCTGTGTGTAATGCAGGTGATACAAATCATCCTCTGGGTTGTTGATAGCGGATGTTCCCGACACATGACATGCAATCTTAAACTGTTATCAAACTTTGTTTCAAAGTTCATTGGCACTGTCCGATTCGGGAATGATCACTTCACGGCTATCATGGGCTTCGGAGATTACATCAATGGAAACATCGAAATTAGCAGAGTGTATTATGTGGAAGGTCTCGGACACAATCTCTTTTCAGTCGGTCAATTTGTGATGGAGATTTGGAAGTTGCTTTTAGAGAGAAAACTTGTTTCATTCGTGATCTACAAGGAAATGATCTTATGTCTGGCCAACGTACATCAAGTTCTTTATACAATCTCAATGCAAGACATGATTGCTTCATCTCCCATCTGTCTACTTTCAAAGGCAACATCTAAAAAATCCTGGCTATGGCACCGTCGTCTCTCACATCTAAACTTTCAAACCATAACCAACCTTACACGTATCAAACTTGTTGAAGGTCTCCCAAGATTTCGGTATTCTAAAGATCATCTATGTCAGCTTGTGAACAAGGGAAAAGCACTCGTGCTCACTTTCCTTCAAAGGTGGAACACAGCTCACAGCATGTGCTTCATCTCTTTCACATGGATTTGTGTGGTCCGATGCGTGTGCAGACGATTAATGGCAAACGCTACATTTTGGTAATTGTTGATGACTACTCAAGATGGACATGGGTTTATTTTCTTTGAAGTAAAGATCAAGCTCCACAGATGATCATCACCTTTCTCACAAAAATTCAAGTTCAGCTCCGAAACACAGTCAGACAATTCAGAACAGACAAAGGAACTGAATTTGTGAATCAATCTCTACGTATGTATTATGAGAAAGTGGGAATTGAGCATCAAACATCCATTGCACGAACACCAGAACAAAACGGAGTGGTTGAAAGACGAAACCGTATGTTAGTGGAAGCTGCAAGAACGATGTTGATAAATGCAAAACTTCCAGATTACTTGTGGGCTGAAGCCGTGTTAACTGCATGCTACACTCAGAACCGTTCAATGATTACCAAATGCCACAACAAAACACCTTATGAGCTTATCCACAACTATAAACTGAATCTCAAACACTTTCATATCTTTGGATCCCTTTGCTATCCAAATAATGATCGTGATGACTTTGGAAAGTTCAAAGCTAAAGCTGACATTGGAGTCTTTGTTGGATACTGTGAAAATTCTAAAGGATACCGGATCTGGACTCGTCGCACAAGGGAGATTATGGAAATGATTTGTTGGGAATAAAGCTAACAGTTACCACTGATAAGCTTGTGAAAGGCACTGCTGAAGAATGCATTAGCAGTGGAAACACATTACCACTGCTAGTACATATATTACCACTGCTATTAGGATAATTGTTATGTATCTGTGTATTGATAAGTATAGAAAAGATCTTGTGTATATTCTATATAGTTAGCATTATACTTATCTTGTAAAGGACTCCTTGTGCTATAAAAGGAGATCCTAGTTCATTACCTAGAGTACGAAAAACTCACGTAAGCTTCAAGGTTTAACCCTAGTGATAAGCAAGATCACTCGTATTATTCTTAATAATATTGGAGCTTTGTGTTAAACTATTCTCACTTACATTACATCATATAATCCATCTTCTAAGTATTACTAAGTATATTCCGCGTGCTTATTAATATAACTCAAAGTATCACTAACACAAGGTGTGTGTTTAGATCCATCAAGTGGTATCAGAGCGAAGGTTCTGATACTTTGGTTTAGAAGATCCAAGGAATAAGCTTAACCAACTCACTCAAATCAATGGAGATGGAAAACAACCAGTCCAACTCTGCTCCAAGGCTTCCTAAGCTCAAACTTAATGAGTTTGAGATGTGGAGGATAATGATTGAGAAATACTTTCTCATACAAGACTATGCTTTATGGGAAATCATCTTAACTGGTGATTCCTTCAAGTCTGTGAAGAAGACTGAGAAAGTTGGTGACACAGAAGTTGTAACAGTTTCTGTACCTGAGACTAATGATGAAAGAGCAAAGAAGAAGAATGACCTGAAGGCCAGAAGTTTGTTACTAATTACTCTTCCTAAAGACCAGATCATTGCTTTTAGCATGTACAAGACAACAAAAGAAATTTTTGAAGAGATTTGCTCAATGTTTGGTGGCAATGATGCTACTAAGAAGACTCAAAAGATATTGTTGAAGCAAAGTTATGAAAACTTCTCTGCTTCAAGCAATGACTCACTTGACAGTATCTCCACCAAACTCCAGAAGATTGTCACACAACTGACTGTGTTTGGAATTGAGGTAGAAAAGGAAGACCTAAATTTGAAGTTTCTAAGAAGTTTGCCTTTTGAGTTTCACACTAATGTTACAGTCTGGGAAAATAAACCAGAGATTGAAACTATGAAGCTCAATGATCTTTACAACAACTTCAAACTTATTAAACAAAGATTGAAGAAGGCAGGGAAACTTGGTACAAGCTCTAGCAGCTTGGCATTGTTGTCAACCTCAATTGACAGTGATGATTCTGAAGATGACAAGGATGATTTTGCCACTGCTGGTTCTATAGTTTCCACTGGTAATGCTAGTGTTACCACTGCAGGTTCAAAGAAGAAGGTTGCTGGTATAGGAGATCCTACCTTTTATGCGTTTATCTCCACTCAAGTTAGTGGCTCTATATTAACTCATGAAGACATAGAGCAAATTGATGAAGATGACTTGGAGGAGATGGATATAAAGTGGTAAATAGCTCTTCTTAGCATGAGGGCTAGGAAATTCTACAAGAAGACTGGCAAGCCAATTCACATCAATGGTGGTGAAACTGCAGGGTTCGATAAAAAGAAAGTAGAGTGTTTCAACTGTCACAAGTTGGGGCATTTTTCTAGAGAATGCAGAAGACCAAAGAAGCAAGACAACAGGTCTAGTTGGTACAAGTAAAAGAAAGAACCAATTGTGGAGGAACCAAAGGCAATGTTGGCAATTGATGGTGTAAGCTATGATTGGAGTTTCATGGCTGATGAACAAGAGGAACAACCTTCAGATGTTGCTCTTGTGTCTACAGAACATGCTCTCATGGCTTTCTCTGACTTTGAGGTACAAAACTTTGAAAGTTGTTCTAAAACATGTAGGGCTTCTAGAGAATGTGAAAGGCTTAATGAATCTTATGAAAACCAAAGAACATAGTTGTTTGCTGCTAATTATACTGTGTCAAATCTTAGAAGAGGCATATATGTATTAGAGAAACAACTAGAGCATTATAGAGAAAATGAGTCAAAATATAATGATGATATGATTGTTCTTAGAAGAGAGTTAGATCAGAAGACAGCAGTGAATGAGGCATTAAAAGAAGAGTTTGAAAAACTTAAAAAGATAAATGAGAATGTCAATTTATCTGTTGACACCTGTTATTATCAGTCTAAGTCAATTGATAAAATTTGGAATGCTCAAATTACTAGTAAAGTTAAGTCTGGTATGGGTTACAATACTGTTCCTCCACCACTAAGGGGTGTTCCATCACCTCCTGGCATATATTTAGCTCATACAGGACTAGAAGAATTTCAGGATCTTGAACGTAAATATGGTTCTCTAAAATTTGTGAAAAATGAGGAAGAGGTTAAGCATGAACCTGATGTTTTTGAAAGTGCAAGTGACTCATCTGTTGTTGATGAGAATGTTAAAAAGAATGCAGAGGCTTCTATCCCAAAATTTGTAAATACTATTACAGAGGAACCTAGGAAACAAGCTAATAAACCTAGATCAACTATAAGGTATGCTGAGATGTATAGGAACAAGTCATCAGCTCCTAGGGGTAACCAGAGGATTTGGAATCATGTAAAATCTCAACAACCAGGTAGTGAGTTTGTGATGAACAATAAAGCATGTTATATCTGTGGTAGTTTTAATCATTTACATGCTAATTGTGACTATCATGTTGGGAGAAGGGAAATTCATGGGAATAAAAGGGTGGAGCCAAACAGGTTTCAAAACAATATACACCCTAATTCACACAACAAAATGATCCCAAGAGCAGTTCAACTAAGAAGTTGTCTTAAAACTTTTGCCACTGCTAAAACTGTTAACACTGCTCACCCTAAATCACCTGTTACAAGTGCAAAAACCAAAACACCTTTTGCAAAATATGCACAAACAGGGAAAAGGTCTTTTTCTGATAAAAGGGTTCAATATAACCAACAGTGGGTACCTAAAACTAAACCACCAGTTACCACTGCTCAGTCAAAAGTTCCCACTGCAAGGGTTGTAAACAAGACCAGGGGTAACATGGGAAATATTGTGAAGGCATCAGCACGTTAGGAATGGAAACCTAAAGGAATTACCTCAACAACCAATCCCAATGGTGTATCAATGACCTTTGATAGATATAACTATATTGATACACGAGGCAGATCCAAGTCAATCATGGCTTGGGTCTCCAAAGGAAACTAACTCCTTTCTTATATGTGAAGGAACATCCAAGGAGAAAGAAATCAGATCAAGGTTACATAGATAGTGGATGTTCAAGGCACATGACTGGAAACAAGTCCTATCTCTCAAATTTTGAACACTATGATGGACAGTTTGTCAGCTTTGGAGGTGGAGTTAATGGAAAAGTTACTGGAAAAGGGGTCATCAGAACTGGTAACTTGGATTTTGAACCTGTGTACTATGTAAAAGAGCTTAAGTATAATCTTTTGAGTGTGTCACAAATGTGTGACAAGAAAAACAATGTTCTTTTTACTAAAGATATGTGTTTTGTTCTCTCTAAGGATTTTAAGATGCCTGATGAAAGTCAGATTCTTCTTAAGATTCCTAGAAAAGGCAACTTATATAGCTTTGATATGAACAACATTGTTGCTAAAGATGATTATGCTTGCTTGCTTGCAAAGGCAACAGTGGATGAATCCATGTTATGGCATAGAAGACTTGGTCATGTTAATTTCAAAACCATAAATAAGATTGTTAAAGATGGTTTGGTAAGAGGTTTGCCTCAGAAAAGATTTGAAAATGTTTAAACCTGTGTTGCCTGTCTTAAAGGCAAACAACACAGAGCTTCTTGCAGGTCAAAGTTGGTTAACTCTATTGCTCACCCACTTCATATGTTACATATGGACTTATTTGGTCCTACATCTGTGAGCAGCTTAAATCTTAAGAAGTATTGTCTTGTTGTGACTGACGATTTTAGCAGGTTTACATGGGTTTTCTTTCTAAGAACTAAGGATGAAACAACTGGCATCCTTAAGACCTTCATCACAGAAGTTGAAAACCAATATGATATGAAAGTTAAAATCATTAGATGTGACAATGGGACAGAGTTTAAGAATAGAGTTATGGATGATTTTTGCAGAGATAAAGGTATTAAAAGAGAATTTAGTGTTGCTAGAACTCCTCAACAAAACGGTGTTGCTGAGAGGAGAAACAGGACACTTATAGAGGCTGCTAGAACCATGTTGGCAGATTCAAAATTACCAATCACTTTTTAGGCAGAAGCAGTTAACACTGCATGTTATGTACAAAACAGGGTTTTAGTAGTGAAAACAAAGAACAAGACACCTTATGAGTTATTTAGAGGTAGACCCCCTATCCTGGACTTCATGAGACCATTTGGATGTCATGTCACTATTCTTAATACCATAGATTATCTGGGCAAATTTGAAGAAAAGTATGATGAAGGGTATTTTGTTGGGTATTCCATGGTTAGTAAAGCTTTCAGAGTATTCAACTTAAGAACCCAAAAGATTGAAGAGAATCTGCATGTTGAGTTCCTGGAAAACAAAGTGAATGTCAAAGGAGCTGGTCCAGAAAGGTTGTTTGATCTTGATACTCTAACCCATACTATGAACTATGTACCTATCTCTACAGGTACATCTTCTTATGACTTTGCAGGTTCATAAGAGTTTCTTGATGATGATGAATCAAGCAAGGATCAAGTAGATGATCAAGATGAATTCAGTTTGCCACTTTGGGACTATGCAGATAATGATGATGTTCCAAGGACTGGAGATGCTCAACCTTCTAATGATTCTGGAAAAGAAGGAGCTGGCAATATGAATACTGCAAATCATGAAAATAGTGGAAATTCAGATTCCACTGCTAGGCCAGAAGTTTCCACTGCAACACCAGAAGTGGAAAATACAACTCCAGTTACAGAGGAAGCTCAAACTCCCCATACCTCAATTCATAAATCACATCCTCTTGAAAATGTGATTGAGGATGTCAATTCACCTGTGAAGACTAGAATACAAACAAAATTGCCTGATATTCATGGATTTATTAGTGAAATCTATGAATCTAAGAATCATGAAGGCAATAATGAATGTCTTTTCATGTGTTTTCTGTCACAAATGGAGCCAAAGAACGTATACAAGGCACTTGAAGATGAAAGTTGGGTGGAAGCAATGCAAGAAGAGTTGCTCCAGTTCAAGATTCAAAAGGTTTGGGTGCTTTGCGATTTACCTTCTGGCAAGAAGGTAATAGGTACAAAATGGGTGTTCAGAAACAAGAAGGATGAAAGAGGAATTGTTATCAGAAACAAGGCTAGGCTTGTAGCTCAAGGATACACTTAGGAGGAGGGTATTGACTATGAAGAAGTGTTTGCTCTAGTTGCAAGAATTGAAGCAATCGGGGTGTTCTTAGCCTATGCATCCTTTATGGGCTTTAAAGTCTATCAAATGGATGTAAAGAGTGCTTTTCTATATGGGCAGATTGATGAGGAGGTATATGTTTCACAACCTCCAGGCTTTGAAGATCCTGACTATCCAAACAAAGTGTACAGGGTGGTTAAAGCTTTGTATGGCTTGCATCAGGCACCAAGAAAATGGTATGAGACCTTAACTACTTATCTTCTTGATAATGGGTTTCATAGAGGCAGAGTGGATCAGACTTTGTTCATCAAGAAAGACAAGAATGATATCTTGCTAGTTCAAGTATATGTTGATGATATCATTTTTGGTTCTACAAAGACAGAGATGTGCAAAGAGTTTGAGAAGCTAATGAAGGAAGAGTTCAAGACGAGTTCTATAGGTGAACTCACATTCTTTTTGGGACTTCAAGTACAACAAAGGCCAGATGGTATTTTCATTAATCAAGATAAATATGTGGCTGAGATACTAAGGAAGTTCAAGTTCTCTGATGCAAAGTCATCCAACACTCCTGCAGACAAGACTACACATCAACTCTTGAAAGAAAATAGTGGTGAAGCAGTTGATGTGCACATGTACAGGTCTATGATTGGTTCTTTGATGTATCTTACATCATCTAGACCAGATATTATGTTTGCAGTGTATGCATGTGCAAGGTTTCAGGTCACTCCCAGGTTCTTACACTTGACTGCTGTGAAGAAGATTTTCAGATATCTTAAAGTATTTCCTAATATGGGGTTATGGTACCCTAGAGAATCACCTCTAGAATTGGTTACTTACTCAGATAGTGACTATGCTGGAGCTAGTTTGGATAGAAAATCTACAACAGGTGGATGCCAGTTTCTTGGAAACAGACTGGTGTCATGGCAGTGCAAGAAACAAACAATGGTGGCAAATTCATCAACTGAGGCAGAGTATGTGGCTGTTGCAAGTTGCTGTGCTCAAGTTCTATGGATTCAGAATCAACTTTTGGACTATGGGTACAATTTCATGAATACCATCATCCATATTGACAATAGCAGTACCATTTGCATAATTAAGAATCTAGTTCAACACACAAAGACTAAACATATTGAAATTAAACACCATTTTATAAGAGATTGTTATGAGAAAAGGCTAATCCAAGTTGTCAAAATTCATACTGATGATAACTATGCTGATTTATTAACAAAAGGACTTGATGTGGGTAGATTTCAGTACTTGGTAATAGGTATTGGAATGCTTAATCCATCAAATGTTTGTGTCTAATGGTCTTTGATGTTGAGAGGAAGTTTTTGGGTACTAAAATTGTTGTATAAGTTTGTATATGTTTGCTTGTATTTTTGTTTAACTTTTATGCAACAAAGATAGGAGTTGATCATAAAAGGTGTGTAACTGAGACACACAACAAATGGCTATTGATTCACCATGTCTAATCCACACAAGAATCAACTAGTCCAGAGCAAACGGCTACTGGTAAAGACTTAACAAATCCGTTTATGGTTGATAGTTTACCAAAAACTATATGGTTATCAACTCACCATATTTTTTATGATTAAGAGTTGGCTAGTCCATAGCAAACGGCTAATGGTAAAGACATCTCAAATCCGTTGATAGCTGATAGTTTGCTAAAAACTATGATAAGAGCAGTCAAATTTTTCATATGTTTTACTTACCACTGCTCTTTGAAAAATTTTGTGAAAAATTACCACTGCTAGTTCACAGTTTCCACTGACAGTGTTATTTTTACCACTGTTGATCTAGCCGTTACAACTGCTGTGTCAGTAACAAATTTTTTTACTAGCCGTTGAAGAGAAATTGCTTTCCATATATATAGGGTAACTTTTTAGAAGATTATCTACTTTCCTATTTGCAATTTATCCTTTTGAGATAAATCTTTTCCTTAGATAATCTTTCTTGCACAAAACTCTTAAACCCTATAAGTATATATCTTTTCCCTCTATTGGCGAGTTCTTCATACAATTCATACTAACACAATATATTTTTTCATCAAAAGATACTATGGCACCTATCACCTTTGCAGATGAGCACAACCAAGTGGCCTATTTGGAAAAGTCAAACGAAAAGAGTGGCCCTGTTTTTCATCAGATTGTGGATTTCTTAAATACTACTCATATAAGGTATGCTTTATTACTCAATCCCACAATCTATATCTCTCAAATCAAACAATTTTGGAACTCTGTTCAGTCCATAACCATTCAAAATATAGATACACATGAAACAATGGATGCTCTTAGAGCCACATTGGATGGGGTAACTATTGATGTTACTGAGTCATCCTTGAGGAGAATTCTCCAATTGGATGATCTCAATGGTATCGTCACATTACCCATGCCAGAAATTCATGAAAATCTTTCATCCATGGGGTATGATACCACTGACAAAAAGGCTACTTTCAAAAAGAGTGGTTTCTGTCCTCATTGGAGATTTTTAATAAATACTCTTTTACATTATCTTAGTCCAAAGAAAACATCTTATGAACAATTCAGTTCAACAATGGCTTACCCTTTGGTTTATCTAGCTACTGATAAGATTTTTAATCGGTCTAAATATAATTTTACAAGTATGCAAGGCAATGTAAAGAGTTCCACAAAAATTTTGATGTATCCAAGGTTTGTGCAAGCAGTGTTAAATAAATTTCAACTGCAACCCCATACAAGAGTTTATAAAATCCGTTGCCTTAAGCCTAAAGTTTTTCAAAACATGGATAAGGATGGTAATAGGGTTGTTAAACCTCTTTTTCCTCAATTGCTTGCAAAGATTTCATAGGTACAGGGTGAAGATACAACAATTCCAGTTGTATCCCATCACACACTCACAATCACAGTTCCAAATATTAACTACACTCCACCAGTTTCTCACACCTATGAGAGGAGGCAAAAACAGCCAACTCCTCCCATTACAACACAGCATGTCCCTGATACTTTTGGTTTAGGAACAAGCAGTGGTGGTTCCAGGCTTCAACCTAGTCCAACTAGGGAGGAATCTGAGCCAATGCCCTATGATTCACCTCTCCCAACTGGTCACACAGTTGGAAGTGTTGAGGGCAGTGGGCAACCTATGGAATTGATGGAACTTTGTACCAAATTATCCAAGCAGGTTGAATCTCTGGAGAAATACTTGGCACAAGTAAAGAAGCAACATGCCAAGGATGTTACACAACTGAAGGAAGAGATTCAGAATTTGAAGAAAGAGTTTCAAGGGTTGAAGCAAAGGAAAACTGCAAAGATAGTGATGTCTTCTCCATCCTCACCTCATGATGGTGATTCAGAAGCATTCAGTGAAGATTTGGGAAATTCTCCCAAACAGCTGAGGAAGTTGATATTCAAGAAGAAGTTCCTCAACAGCAACCAGAACAAGCATCTTTCACTGCTGCAACTGCAACTGCAAATATTACCACTGATACAATTTCCACTGCAGAGCCAAGAGTTCCCACTGCTAGACAAAATATTAGCATTGCAGGTGAAGAAATTGAAAAGCAGAAGAAAGAAAAAGGTAAAGAAATTGTACAGAGTAAAGAGCAACCAAGAAGAAAGATTTCAAAGAGAGAACAAGCTCAGATTGCTCATGATGCTGAAGTTGCTAGAAAGATTACTGAAGATGAAGTTGCAAACAAGAAAAAGCTAGATGAACTAGAAATTGCAGACTTCATGGAGGCTAAAAGGCTAGACAGAATGGAAACCACTGATCCAATGGATGTAAATCCACTTTCCACTGTTCCACCTACAATTTTCAGAGAAAAGACCCCAGAGTTTTCTTATGTACCTACAGACAAGAAATTGATTTCTTGATTGTTAATGATCCGGTAGTCAAGAAGAAGGCAATTGACCTAGTTGCAGATAAGTCTTTAACTGAAGAACAAAGAACAGCACAGTTAAAGGACTTCATTCAAATGAAGAATAATCAAGCACTTCAAGATGCAATTGTTTTAGTCAGAAAAGGTCAAAAGAAACCAAGAAAACCAACCAAGGCACATGTTATTTCAATGATGAAAGATTATTGTTGCAATGTTGGTGGCTGGAAAAGACATCAGTTCAAAGGAATGCCTGATGATAAGGTTGAAGGTATCTACTACAGAGTTAAAAGGCAAGATCAAGACTTTATTCCTATGAACTCTGAAGAAAGAAAGAAGATATCCTCATCTGAAGAGAAAGGCCAAAGATAGTGAACCTCAGATATTTAAGAAGACAAAATTTGTTGAAGAACAAGAAGTTCAATCTGAGAATCCACTGAAGAACAGATGACTGGAATGATTTTGATTGAAGAAGAAGATTTTTATCCTGACCCACTGCAAGTCAGACATCCTATTATTGATTGGGAAGTATTTACTGCTAGTAATTTTGCTCCAACATGGAAGATTACAAGGCTAGGTGGTGAAACTTCATCATTCATTATGTTTGAAGATCTTATCAAAGCATTTGACAGACATGATCTGGATACTTTGTGGAGATTAGTTCAAGAAAGGTTTGATGCTGAAAATCTTAAAGATATGAAGGAAATGCAGTTATGGGTTAATTTAAGAAGGCTCTATGAACCAGATAATAATGATGATTCTGGAAGTTCTCATGTTCATGTCCTAGTACTAAATGGTTTTATTATGATTCATGTGAAGTTTATCATGTTTCTACAACAGATGGAGTGGATGCATTTATGTTTGCTGAGAAAGAATACCCACTCAGAGCTGGAACTCTCACTGTGATGTTGTGTACAACAATAAGAGTTTATGAAGATAATGAGAAGGTCAGAGCATTGTTACATAGGCTTCAAGATCAATGTTCAAGAGCTATTCAGGTTTAAAAAGAAAGTGAAGTATTTGATCGAATTCCCCAAATCCTTACAGAAGATGCAGATTGAAGAAACTTATTGATTTGCAGAGAAATCATAAGTTTAGGGGAGGATTGTTGGGAATAAAGCTAACAGTTACCACTGATAAGCTTGTGGAAGGCACTGCTGAAGAATGCATTAGTAGTGGAAACACATTACCACTGCTAGTACATATATTACCACTGCTATTAGGATAATTGTTATGTATCCGTGTATTGATAAATATAGAAAAGATCTTGTGTATATTCTATATAGTTAGCATTATACTTATCTTGTAAAGGACTCCTTGTGCTATAAAAGGAGATCCTAGGTCATTGCTTAGAGTACGAAAAACTCACGTAAGCTTCAAGGTTTAACCCTAATGATAAGCAAGATCACTCGTATTATTCTTAATAATATTGGAGCTTTGTGTTAAACTATTCTCACTTACATTACATCATATAATCCATCTTCTAAGTATTACTAAGTATATTTCGCGTTCTTATTAATATAACTCAAAGTATCACTAACACAAGGAGTGTGTTTAGATCCATCACGGTTCATGCCAATTTCAATGAGCTTACAAAAATGGCTTCTGAGCAAAACAGCTTGGAACCCAGACATAACCGTCTAAACTTCCCCCAAACCCCATCATCAGCTGAACCAAGCTTACAGCTTACTCGACGTCAAATGGAACAGCTATTTGCTCCTCTGTTTAGTGATGATATTGATCAACGTGCTCCAGATGTAACAAATGTTTCCGCTGCTCAACCTGAAAATAATCCAATACCTGATACACCTGAAACAACAACAACTGTTGAAGAAGCACCTCTGATTGATTCGACAACAACAACCGAACAAACTGCATCCAATGACGCTGAACCAGCTGACGATTTTCTGAACAATGAGGTACCTACACCTGCAGATTAGGATCCAAATGCGTTCTTCAATCATTTTGCTAATGAAATTGCCACTTCTGATGTTGCGGAATAATCCACAAGCCATTTGAATCCTCCTAATCTGCGCAATGTATATCAACATCAACCCTCCATACATCGTTGGACTAAAGACCATCCTATTGTGAATATTATAAGAAACCCGAATCAACCAGTCGTAACTAGACAACGCCTTCAGACAGATGGTGAACATCGCATTTATGCACGTATGTGACTTGGTTGCAAAACGTCTTGAAGTATGTGAATTGGTTGCAAAACCATCAGGGGTCTATGTATTGGTTTGAAATGGATTTGGAAAAACAAATTGGATGCTGAAGGTACGGTTAACAGAAATAAGTCACGTCTGGTGGCTAAGGGTTATAGTCAAGAAGAGGGGATTGACTACGAGGAATCATTCGCACCAGTTGCTAGACTTGAGGCTGTACGGATTTTTTTGGCATTCGCAGTTCACATGAACATCACGGTCTTTCAGATGGATGTCAAAACCACTTTTCTGAATGATAAACTAAAGGAAATGGTTTATGTTAGTCAACCAGAAGGATTTGTTGATCCAGAGTTCCCTAATCACGTCTACAAACTGAACAAGGCTCTCTACGGTCTCAAACAAGCCCCTTGGGCATGATATGATAAGTTGTCATCCTTTCTCATATCTCATAATTTTGTCAAAGGATCGGTCGACCCAACACTTTTCATACAATATCACGGGGAACACATTTTAATCGTTCAAATTTATGTGGATGACATCATTTTTGGGTTAACACATTTAAAGTATTCAAACGATTTTTCAAAACTTATGAAAACACATTTTGAAATGTCCATGATGGGTGAACTTACGTTCTTTTTAGGATTGCAAGTTCATCAATCACCCCGTGGTATTTTCCTGAGTCAGTCCAAATATGCTCTTGAGATTTTAAACAAACATGGAATGCAAAACTGTGATACCTATGCCACACCAATGGCACATACCAAGAAACTGGACGCTGATTTGCATGGGAAATTGGTTGACCCTACCAAATACCGAAGCATTATTGGGTCTCTCGTGTATCTAACAGCCAGTAGACCTGACATTATCTTTGTTGTATATCTTTGCTCCCGTTATCAGTCAAGGCCAACTGAAACTCACCTCTCAGAGGCTAAAAGAATCCTCCGATACATCAAGGGAACCATTAATTTGGGGATCTGGTATCCGAAGGATTCTGGTTTTGAGCTAATAGCTTTTTCAGACGCTGATCACGCAGGTTGCTTAGATTCTCGAAAAAGTACTTCAGGTGCTCTACAATTTCTTGGTGATAAACTGGTGTCATGACAATCGAAGAAGCAGGATTGTACATCGCTGTCATCAACCGAAGCAGAATATGTAGCCATGTCGGCGTGCTGTGCTCAAGTCATTTGGATGAGA
Source organism: Chrysanthemum seticuspe (assembly GCA_019973895.1). Taxonomy (NCBI): domain Eukaryota; kingdom Viridiplantae; phylum Streptophyta; class Magnoliopsida; order Asterales; family Asteraceae; genus Chrysanthemum; species Chrysanthemum seticuspe. Next base: position 215,689,946 of record BPTQ01000002.1, on the reverse strand, counting down.
ACACAACTCAAAGACTATGATTACGTATTTGACAGAATCCGGATGTACTATGACTATCGAAGTGCTATTGCGATCTCGTGCAACTCTGTCCAACATTCGAAGTCTAAGCACATCGATCTTCGATATCATTTCATCAAGGAGCATGTGGAAAAGGATACCGTTGAATTATATTTTGTGGGTACTGAATACCAACTGGCAGACCTTCTCACCAAAGCCTTAGCTCCTGCTAAGTTTACTGAGTTGATCCACCGAATTGGTATGAGGTGTTTGACTCCAGAGGAACTGGATGAATTTTTGACACATTCTTAAAACCAGTCAAACACCAAAACCTCTTTTGTAAATATTTATTAAAAACAAAACACAAAAATATAAAATTTATAAAAATTCAAAAATATTCTTCTATCTAAATTTCTTTCAACATCGCAAGTACAAATCTTTCGTCAACACTTTGCTCTTTCAAACAATTCATCATTTTATCGATCAAGTGTTGAGGGGGAGAATGTAAATATTTTCTGTTTCATAAAACCTTGTACTTGCATGTTACACAGTATTGGTTGTATCTTTGTTAATGGTGGATTCGTTTCTTGTTTCTTGACACTCCTCGGACCCAAATTTGTAAAATATCTCTATGTTAAAGTCAAAGGGGAGTGTCGTCACGTTTCTTTCCAAACTTACACTTTGTGCTTAACCAAAATGGAAGTTATGGGCTATGGATGAAAATGGTTGAGGTGGAGGGGCCAAAATTGTCAAAAGTTTAAATTTATGTTTTACAAAACCTTCCACCTAATTTCATTAACATTTAAATACTTTACCAACCTTCATCCACACTCAAAATCAAACTTCAAATCCGTGCTATAAACTCCAAATTTGTAAGTATATTACGCTTCTTTGAGTGATTCTAAACAATGGTTTTTAATGGTATACAAATCCAACAGTTGGATTTTACTCTAAGCGTGATTATGTGTTTTACGCATAAGCGTATGAACATGTGATCATGTTTGGTTGTTTGTTGTGAAACAAGAGTGTTAAAATGGATCCAATATCTATCTTTAAATTGTTTCCAACATCTAAATCAACCAAGAAAACGTTTTTAATTATGCTTGAATTTGGGGGTTCTCATGTGTGAGTGTTTCTGTCTAATTAGTAGGTTGTATGATGATTGTTACATGTTTAATTAATCAAAACCTACATTGAATCATACCCAGAAACTCTAATTTTGCTAGATTGAGATTTAGGGTTTAAGTACTTGTTAAATTGGGTACTTTTGATTCTTGAGGTGTTAGATGTTAAAACTTGTTGGAAACCTATCACATAGCTTCTAAGATGTCCCAGAAATAGTTTGGTTGAATTCACATGGTTGAAACGTTTACGCGTAGGATTTGAATATTTAGGGTTTATCTTTACGCTTAAAACAAAACTTACGCGTGACCTAATTCTACTTTAAAGGACATATGATTGTGAAAGGGATTGAATTAAATGCTAATGAAGATGCTATGATTAATTTATTTTTAGGTTTTACTCGTGCTAAATCAGAATCAAGGGTAAAATTGGATTCTACGCTTAAGGATTACCTTACACGTAGATGTTTACACGTAAGAGAAATCTTACGCGTAAGGGTCTACATGGGGACTACGCGTATCCTGTGAAGGATATGCGTAAACTTGGAGTCTTACGCATAAGGTTCACTATTACGAGGAAACCTTACGCATAAGCTCCCAGCATACGCCTACGCGTAAGCCTTATGCCAAGAGCCTTTTCCTACGCGTAAGATTTCTTACGCGCATAAGCTTAAGTCTACGCGTATGGTTACACTTTGTTTACGCAGAAGCTTGCATTCTTACGCTTAAGCCTAAATTTTAACTTTACCAATGAAATGTTACACGTACTAACTTGTAAATAAGTTACTCATAACGTCACAAGACCAAAATATCACTAATAAGCTATAATTGTTATAATGTTGTGTGAATGAGTGAAAATGTGGACTTTAAAATTCAAAATTAATATACTCACGAAACTTATCACAACTACTTTGGACTGTTAGACAACAAGTGACATTGGACTCGTAACATTCATTAACATAACATATTCAATAATTGGACAATAAAATCAACATTTGACTAACGTAATGTCTTTCAATATGTTGGTTCTTTTGGCTCAATATCTTTTAGATCACGATATGGACATCACAATGGAAAACGTTAACGCACCAAACGAGCTCACAATAGAAGACATTTTCCCTACTGGTTATAAAATGAAGATTGGAAAGAACAACCTCAGGGTGGACTTTGATAACTTCACCTGCTCTGAATCCTCTTGCCGAATTGCAGTGGATATTCTTAAGACTCATCCTTACAACAACATGTTCACCAACACAGCAACTGTACCAGAGATTTACATTCATCAGTTCTGGCATACAATGAAGAAAATTGATGGTCAAGATGCTATTACAGTGACACTCAACGATAAACAAGTCACCGTCACTATTGCTGATGTACGAGCAATTCTACTGCTCCCTGCTATCCAGCCTGCTCAGTATGTGCCAACTCTAACTAAACAGGCTACTCTACAATTCATGGTCGATATTGACTATGATGAAGCTGCGGGAATCATTACCAAACACTCTTCAGTCGGTTTAAAGAACATCCCTCAGCCATGGAGAACTTTGTACATCATGATCGCAAAGTCTGTTTCTGGTAGAGATAGCGGTTATGAGCATCCGAAGCTAATAGAACTACAAATCTTCTAGGGCATGGTCAACAAAATGCACATTGACTACGCAAATCTGATATGGGAAGACATGATGTCTTACCTCAAGAAGCCTGGCACAAAGGTCCCTTTCATCAGATATACAAAGTTGTTGATCCAGAGGATACTCGGGAATAATCAAGACATTCCCTTGAGACTTGATGACCCCAACCATCATTCTTCATTTTTTGAGCCTACTTTAAATGTTGTCGGATTCAAAGACTCATCAACACAGAAACAATGTGTAGTATTGACTGACTGCCTACTCACTAATGATATTAAAAGCCTTCAATCGTATTCACGATATCAAGAAGCAGTGACCTTAGGCAAATTCGGCTTCATGGATGAAAAGTATTCCTCCATCCCAGTCAAGAAGACCAAGAGATCAGGCATTGCTGGAAGTGCAGCAAGCACTGGGAGTGCCCGCAAGTATCCAAAGAGAAATCCTTCTCGCAAAAGAAAAGTTCCAACAAAGGGTGCCAACCCTAATCCTCAATCGGCACCTAAACTAAAGGACGAAGACTCCGAGGATACTGAGACGGATGAGGAGGTTCACTATTCAGAGTCTGTTATAGATGATACAAAAACAATTGAAAAACCATCTAGTCCCAAAACTGACAAGGGTATAACTCCAGTGAAAGAGCAGGAAGAAGAAGAGAGTTCAGATGAAGAACCAAAGGATGAGGAGAAAGACTACCACAAGACACTGAAGCATCTAAGGTTACAGTATGTTGCTTCTGAATTCAATCGTGAACAAACAAGAGGCCCTGGAGGTTCCAGTGGTGGTGCACTTACCATACCAATTCGTGATGCGGTTAATCAACCCGATAAGCGAATTGGTGCCACCGCCAAGGAATCCACAGAACAACAACAACAAACCTATGTCCCGTTTACCTTTGAGGAAGAAGAGGAAAAGGAGAAAGATGAAAAGATTACTGATGAAGACATTGAGGAAGCTGCTAGGGAAAGAGCTAAAGAGGAAGCTCAAGCTAAAGCAAATGAAGAGGCTAGGGTAAAGGCGAAAAAGAAGAGGCTAAAGCTTGCAAAGAAGCTGATGATTACATTCTTGATAATCCTGAACTGTTAGGTCACCATGTTGTAACACAAGCATCAAAATGTTAGAAATATAGATAAGATGATTAGATGAACACAATAAACACACACAATAATATGATAGAGAAAGGTTATGCGTATGATGTGAATAAAAGTGAACAACCAACCATCTAAGGATGGTTTACAATGCTTTATATAGGTAAAGGAACTAGGGCAACACATAAGTTCCCTTCCTTTCCATAATAGGCTTGGGCCAAGGCTTATGGGCTTTCTACATAAGCCTTGCCATAATTACAAACATAAAAGCCTAATTAAGCTAACTATTACACATAGATTACTAACACTTGAGAAGTAGTTTAGGAGTGATTCCAACAATCTCCCCCTAAGTGTTAGAAATTGATGTCTTCTGTAATATTGAACATTTGTTGGTACAGATGTAATAGTTGCTTTGACGTCTTCTAACATTCTTCTTTCTTGTGAGAAGAAGTGCCTTGATTCCAACAATTTCCCCAGTGTAGGGATCTTGTTTCTTTTGAAGTATTCTGATTTGACGTCTTTGATTTCTTTGTTCTTTAATTCTTTGTTCTTTGTGGTGGTTGTGATAGTATGTTGTTGTCAGCTACATGTCAGCTTTAGTGCTCCAGCGTCTCCTCGTCTTTCTCCAACATGCTCACACGCTCATTTGATAATGAATTCCAGATTTGAAGTAGTTCTCGAGTCTTTATAACTTTTTAGATTCTTTGATTAGATGAAGAATCATTATGACTTTGTGTTGCCTTTGGTTTTAAGAGAACTTCTTTTGTGATTTTGTTGGTATGAGCCTGTGGAGAATCAGCACGATCTCTTCCTCCCGCGAGCATCCATCAGCAGCAGCATCTCCGGTACAGTCACGAACACCAATTAATCATTGTAATATTTTCATAAAGAATTGATTACTACAATTGTTCTACTGATGAATGTCTTGATTCCATTCAGTCTTGATTCCATTCACCTTGGTCAGACGAATCAGCCGTCCGAATCCCGTAAGGGACAGTTGGCATTACATTGAACAAGTTCAAGTAATGACCCACATATTCAGGACTTGATTCTTGAAGGAATCTCCTTAGCGGGATTTCCAGCACTTACAAGTTCGAATTTCGAGAGTATCAACAACATAATGTGAAGACACATCTCTAATTCTAGCAAAGGCTTTTCCTCAAATCGGATGCCCTCAAGAAGGCTAACACGATATACCAAAGTACATCTATGATTCAGGTGAGTCGCTGAGGTACACCGAAACATCACCCCACGACTGTAGACCGTTTGAGACAACACTAAGCGTAACCCACAAGGAGTTACCAAAGTGACTTGCTGTCAGGGCAGGAGTTTCCATTTAATCACTGAGGATCACAGATGTGAGCCCCTCATAAATGTTCTCGACAGATTGCTAAGATCTGTGAAGGACTCTAGAATGTATCACTTGCGTCCTTATTGTTGAATGACAAGAGATGAAATCTCAAGTGTTCCTAAGAGATCTTTTGATGAATCTCGTGGCTCTAGACTCAATAGTGCGCTTTGGTTTTCCTAAGTGGAGACTAGGGAGAGGGTCTCCTTCTTCAATACCAGCAATCTCTAAGAGAAAGCTGATAGTTTACATAGGGTTCCCAGTGAGAATGAAACAAGCTTCTGTTGAGAGAAAATTGAGTGGCAAAGAAGGTTTAATGCATGCATCACTGGGTCCATGACGACTTTGATCTACAATACCGGTGTCAACTAGTGACAGCCAGTAGCATATGAATTAAACCCGGTGTCTGCCCTAAGTTGAATAATCTGGAGGGCTATTTCTTTTCACCCTTTTTCTTTACATTTCTTTTTAATTCTTCAACTCCTTCTTTCTCCAATTCTCATTTTCTCATTTTTAATAATCATACCTAAGGACTTCTAGATTCTAACTATTGGTGATGTCCTTGGGTAGATCCCTCTGGCTCTGGCGGATCATACGACGGTTATTCCTAACCTTAGTCACCTTATAACTCCATGACTAGCCTATTTTGCCATACAACCATTTTCATGAAAATCTCTCAAAGTGGTTATGATTAAAAACATTTTGTACCACTGTGAGAGTTTTGTAATAAGCATAAATACTCCCCCTCAACACGTGCTTAAGTGTTTAGACAGAAATCTGCACGGAGAGAGAAGAGCGTGCCCTTTTGAATTGATTAACTCAAGATAGACAATTCCCCGCGAGACACGGTTACATCACTGACTAGGTCAGCTTGAAGTTGTAAACACTCCTTGGTGAGGAGGTTTGACCCGTCAAGGTTCATGTCTACTCAGAGTTTCTCGAATGGTACATTCTACTAGGACAAGTCCTTTGCGAGACACGTTTACATCACTAGCGAACTAGCTTGAAATTATTACCCGTCTCGAACAAGTCTTTTTGAGTTACTAACATTTAAGAGCTCATCAATTCATTGGTTAAGTCTTTAGCACGAAGATTCAATAGCAATCCACAACATATTTCTTATCACATAATTTTTCTCCCCCTAAAAAATGGTATATAAATGTTATGTTTGACGAAATTTTGATATCGAATATGACCATTTCGAGTTTTGTGGGAAGATTTCCACGAAGAACTATTAGTGAACAAATATTTTAAGCAAGTACTCCCCCTCAACAAGTAATACTAACTTTTGAGGTTTTGAAAACATAAGGAGAAGTACTTCTTCTTTTGAGCAAAACTTTGAAAAGTGAAAGTTTTGATAAGTTTTACTCAAAAGTAAGAAGCTTTCGCTCCTTTTATAAGGATTGTGGCACTGAAGCGTATCACTGGGTCCTTTCATTACAAGTACGGGTTGTACACTGTTATGTGTGCACAAACCATTGTCAATTATAGATCACACATCCAAATATTTAATGAAAGAAACAAATTAAGGAGTATCAGGAAGTCCGTCAATAACACCAGGAGTTCTTTCTGGACGTTGGTAGCCAGTTAGAGATATGCTCGGATGTCCACCCACGAAGCTCTCCAATATCCTTATCTGATCCCGAAGAAACAACCTTTCATCAATCCATGTAATGATCTTCTTTGCATCCCTCTTTTGTCTTGATTTCCACCTCTTCTTCGACCCTATGCCTTCATGAATCTCCTTTAACCTATATGCCATTCCATCCCGAACCTTCTTCAAAGTATGATCACAAAACTTGTGAAGCTCCTTGCACGCCATGAAGCAATTGCGGTGAAGTTCACTGCAGTAAACTACGCCGAACTTTGGTTTTGTGAGAATGGTGTACTGAGCCAGGTGGTTTATATTGGGAAGGTCTAGCTGTGGTTTGGTGAGATTAACACGTTTTTGGTATGATTCCACGGCAAGTTGAAGGTCTTAAACACGTTCCTGGATAACGATGCTTCTGATGAATATTAGCAATGACTTGATGTACTGGAGTTGGATGTCCGTAGAGAAGTGTCGCATTCGTCCTTGTACCTTGGCAAGATACATGTCTTCAATGTCGTTTAGTGACAATCTCAGAAAATCCGCTTCAGAAAAGTCATATTCCTGTTCATCTTGGCGTTTGACTACGATTTTCTTCAGGAATGAGTAGTCCCACTTGGTAGACAGGCTAACATGCATTATGGCAACGATCCTTTGGTCACTGTACACCTCCTTTTTCGATTTGTGTACCTGGCACCTTCTGTAGTAGATTCTTCTTCGTTCTGTCCAATGATGAATCCCATACAGTGCGTCGAGGTCATACTTTACCACATTGTCAACAAACATATGTGTGGCTTCTTCCTCGATGGCTATATTGTTGGAGTAGATTGCTGCCGGGAAAGGAAAGGTGAGTGAGGTAGCGTATTTCTTGCTAATATTGCTACCGTGCTAAAGAAATTCCAGGTCATTATTGAAGAAATAACGGTAGAGAATCTTCAGTTGATCAGGTTGGCCAATGGTAGGTAGTGGCTTAGTCCAGTCGGTGTAGTATGGAGCCTTGTTTGTTCTGGTGAAGTCGATATTAGATTCAGGGTTGAGCCAATCAATGTTGTTGGACATGGCTCGTGCTATGTTGTCGAGATGATATTCGACTTCAATTGCACTGTCTGAGCTGTCTTTTAGCAGTTGAAAAGCTTCGTTCTTGATTCGTTTCAACTCTGCTTTTGTCATCTTCTTCACCTTGAACTTTTCCTGAATAATCTTGACATGCTCCATAGTTCGACCATCTACCTGTTCTTGGCCTTCCGGTAACTGAGGGGTTGCATCAATAAGCTTTGAAAACCATTCATACTCTTCAGTTTCATCTTCATCTAGCCATGACACAACTGAGGTTTACTTTTTCTTCTTTGGCTATGATGATGATGCTAGTTGCTTAGTTGATGTAGAAGAAGGAGGTTGTTGTTGGGGCTCAGGAATCTTTTCATCGTCACCACCGGTGTATTCAAAGTGATCACCAGTTTTATGCGTTGGTGGTGGAGACTCGGAGTCCTGAGGTTTGTCTGTAGCAGGAGGACACTGAGGAGATCTTCTAGAGGTGGAGGTCCTTTGGGGTGGTGGCGGCATAGATGATGAATCGTCATTTTTCTTCTTACGTTTCGGCTCAGAATCCTTATCCGCATCATCATCGTCTCTTGGACGCTTAGCCCTTTCAGCTGACTCTTTGCATGAAGTTCTAAGTTGATATTCCAGCAATGCCTCAAATAGTTTAGCTTCGTCAGAAGTAAATGTTGTGGATTGTTGAGACATTTGTAACACAAGCTTGGAAATCAATTCTGCATCGGAGACAACCGTAGGCTCGATTAGATTGATTTGCATTGCTACAGGAGCAGATTGCATTATTTTCTTGACCAATCGCATGAGATTAGGATAGAGTTGTCTGGCGAACATCTCTCTTGTCACTCCAGGGACGGTGTCGAGAATAAACTTGTAAGTATATTCTCTGATCGTCTTGTCCATTTCCCCTTGGATATCTCTATTTAGAAACTATTGAATTTGTTCCCTTTCTTCTGAAAACTCGTTTATCACATCCTGAAGAATGTTTATTCTGTCGGACAGTTGATTAAGTTTCTTGTTGACCACGTTCTTCTTGCTTACTTGCCTGACAGCGTTAACAATCTTTGTTTTATCCCGTGATGCCCAAGTGTTGCTCGGTTTCTTGACCGATTTGGATGCGGATCTGGTGGTGGTGGTGATGAATGACAAGATGAGTCAGACGAAGATGAGTCATGAGAAGGCTCTGGCTTATTTGGTGGCTCAGAAGTTTTTTCCTGGTTATGGTCAAGACTATCTAGAAGATAATCATCAGCTTCTTCTTCAGCTTTAGCCTGTTCTTCAGCTTTTACCTTGGCCTCTTCTTTAGCTCGAGCTTCCTCTTCAGCTCTTTTCCCATTAGCTTCCTCAATATCTTCATCAGTAATCTTTTCAATCTTCTCCTTTTCTGGTTCCTCAAAGTCGAAGATAATTTCATCCTCTTGCTGTTGTTTTTCAGATTCGTGGGTGGTGGTACCAGTTCCCTTATCGGGTTGATTAACCGCATCGAGAACTGGTGTTGTTTGTGAGCCACCACTTGAACCTCCAGGGCCACGAGTATGTTGGAGATTAAACTTCTTAGCAACATGTTGTAGCCTGAGATTCTTCAGTTTCTTGCGGTATTCTTTTTCTTCATCCTGTGGCTCTTCTTCTGAACTTTCTTCCTCTTCCTGCTCTTCCACTGGAGTTTTTCCCTTGTCAAATTTGGAACTAGGAGGTGTTTCTACTGTTGTCGTATCGTCTGTAACAGTTTCTGAGTAGTGAACCTCTTCATCCGTGTCAGTATCCTCGAAATCCTCGTCCTCTAATTTTGGTGTCAGTTGAGGATTAGCAATAGCAACCTTTGATGGAACTTTCCTTTTGAGAGTATGAGTTCTCTTTGGATACTTTCGGGTACTCCCAGTGCTTGCAGCACTTCCAGCACTGCCCGATCTCCTGGTCTTCTTGACAGGTATTGCAGAAGATTTTTCATCAATAAAGCCAACTTTGCCTGATGCTACTGCTTCTTGATATCGTAAGTATGATTGGAGTTGCTTGATATCATCAGTGAGAAGGCAGTCAGGCAAAACTGCAACTTTTTTCTTTGTTGTTGAGTCTTTGAATCTGACAACATTTAGGGTAGGCTCAAACAAGGCGGAGTGATGGTTGGGGTCATCAAGTCTCAAGGGAATGTCCAAATTATTCCCGAGTATTCTTTGTATCAACAACTTAGTGTATCTGATGTAGGGGATCTTGGTGCCAGGGTTCTTGAGATAAGACATCATGTCTTCCCAGATCAGAGTTGCGAAGCCAATATGCATCTTGTTGACCATGCCCCATAATATCTGTAGTTCCATGAGCTTTGGATGCTCATAACCACTATCACGTCTAGAAACAGATTTGGCAATCATGATGTACAATGTTCTCCATGGCTGAGGGATGTTCTTTAGATCAACTGAAGAATGTTTAGTGATGATCCCAGCAGCTTCATCATAGCCAACATTGACCATGAATTGGAGAGTAGCCTCTTCCGATGGAGTAGCTACATAATCAGCAGGCTGGATGGCAGGGAGCAGAAGAATTGCTCTTAAGTCTGCAACAGTGATGGTGACTTGTTTGTTGTTAAGAGTCACCGTAACAGCATCTTGACCATCAACTTTCATCATAGTGTGCCAAAACTGATGGATGTAGATCACTGGTACAGTTGTTGAGTTAGTGAGCATGTTGTTGTAGGGATGAGTCTTCAGAATATCCACAGCAATACGGCATGAAGACTCAGAGCATGTGAAGTTATCAAAGTCCACTTTGAGGTTGTTCTTCCCAATCTTCATACTGTAACCGGTAGGGAAAATGTCTTCCATTGTGAGTACATTTGGTGTGTTAACGTTTTCCATTGTGACTTCCATATTGTGATCTGAAAGATATTGAGCCAAAAGAACCAACATATCGAAAGACATTACGTTAGTCAAAAGTTGATTTTATTGTCCAATTATTGAATGTGTTATGTTAATGAATGTTACGAGTCCAATGTCACTTGTTTGTCCAATAGTCCAAAGTAGTCATGATAAGTTTCGTGAGTTTATTAATTTTGAATTTTAAAGTCCAAATTTTCACTCATTCACACAACATATTAACCATTATAGCTTATTAGTGACATTTTGGTTTTGTGACGTTATGATTTATTTATTTACAAGTTTATACGCGTAACATTTCATAATTATGGTTAAAATAAGGCTTAAGCGTAAAGTTACAAGCTTATGCGTAAACAGTTGTGATCATACGCGTAAACATAAGCTTATGCGTAGAAACTCCTCTTACGCGTAAGAAATATTACGCGTAGGAAAAGAGCCCTTGGCATAAAGCTTACGTGTAAGCATATGTGGGAGCTAATGCGTAAGGTTTACTCGTAAGAGTGAACCTTATGCGTAAGACTCAAGTTTACGCATATCCTTCACAGGATACACGTAGTCCCCATGTAGAACCTTACGCGTAAGATTTCTCTTACGAGCAACCTTCTACGCGTAAGGTGATCCTTATGCGTAGAGTTCCATTTTAACCTTGATTCTGATTTTGCACGCCTAATAACCTGAAATAAATTCATCATAAAAAATCCATTAACACTTTTATTCAACTACATTCATCCTCACATGTAATTACAACCATTCACAGTTACGCGTAGGATCTCCTTAGGCATAAACTAAAACCCTAGAGTTTCAATCTTTAAGAATAAGAAATCCAACCATGGAAAGCGCACCAAATTGATTCTGGGATATCTTAGAAGCCTAATGAGTTGTTTTAAACTAGTTTTAACATCAAAACCTTATGAACCAAAGAATCCCCATTTCAACTAGTGATAAACCCTAAATTTCAATTTATGCAAGATTAGTCTTTCTGGTGAGATTCAAGATAGGTTTTGGTCAATTAAACATGTAACAATCATCATACAACCAACTAATTATCCAGAAACACTCACACAAGAAAACCCCTAAATCCACGCATAAACCCTAATTTGTGAAAAATGATTCAAACTTGTTTATGGGTAAGTTTTCTAGATGAGAATGGTTTTAAGACATGATAAACACTTTGAAAACACAACCCTTTTCATCAAAACCAACCAAACGTGATCATGTGTTCATATGCTTATGCGTAGAACACATAATCACACCTAGAGTAAAATCAAACCGTTGGATTTGTAAATAATTAAAAACCAATGTTTAAATTTACTCAAAGAATCATAAAACACTTACAAATTCGAAGTTTAGAGCACATATTTGCGTATTGAATATGGATCGTGGATGATGGTTGGTAAAAACTTAAATGTTAGTAATAAATGTTGAAGGTATTTTAGGTGGAAGGTTTTGTTAAGTGAGAGTTAAAACTTTTGACAACTTTGGTCCCTCCACCTCAACCATTTTCATTCATAGCCCATAACTTCCATTTTGGTTAAGTAAAAAGTGTAATTATTGGAAAGAAACTTAACGACACTCCCCCTCGACTTTAGTAATAGAAAAATTTTACAAATTTGAGTCCGAGGAGTGTCAAGAAACAAGAAACGTAACCACCAGTATCAAAGATACTACCATAACTGGGTAACATGCAAGTACAGGGTTTTATGAAACATAAAATATTTACTTTCTCCTCCTCAACACTTACCCGTGAAAATAGTGAAATTTTTGAAAGAGAGAAGTGTTGACTGAAGATTTGTACTTGCCATGTTAAAAGAAGTTTAGATAGAAGAATATTTTTGAGTTTTATAAGTTTTGTATTTTTGTATTTTGTTTTTGAAAAAAAATATTTACAAAAGAGGTTTTGGTGTTTGACTGGTTTTAAGATTGTTTGAAAAGTTCGTCCAGTTCCTCTGGAGTCAAACACCGCATACCAATCCGGTGGACCAACTCAGTAAACCTAGCAGCAGCTAAGGCTTTGGTGAGAAGGTCTGCCAGTTGGTATTCAGTACCCACAAAGTATAATTCAATGGTACCCTTTCCCACATGCTCCTTGATGAAATGATATCGAAGATCGATGTGCTTAGACTTCGAATGTTGAACAGAGTTGCACGAGATCGCAATAGCACTTCGATTGTCGCAGTACATTGGGATTCTGTCAAATATGTAATCATATTCTTTGAGTTGTGTTCTCATCCAAATAACTTGAGCACAACACGCTGACATGGCTACATATTCTGCTTCAATTGAGGACAGAGATGTACAATCCTGCTTCTTCGATTGCCATGACACCAGTTTATCACCAAGAATCTAAGCAACCTGCGTGATCAGCGTCTGAAAAAGCTATTAGTTCAAAACCAGAATCCTTCGGATACCAGATCCCCAAGTTAATGGTTCCCTTGATGTATCGGAGGATTCTTTTAGCCTCATAGAAGTGAGTTTCAGTTGGTCGCGACTGATAACGAGAGCAAAGATATACAACAAAGACAATATCATGTCTACTGGCTGTTAGATACATGAGAGACCCAATGATACTTCGGTATTTGGTAGGGTCAACCAATTTCCCATGCAAATCAGCATCCAGTTTCTTGGTATGTGCCATTGGTGTGGCATAGGTATCACAGTTTTGCATTCCATGTTTGTTTAAAATTTCAAGAGCATATTTGGACTGACTCAAGAAAATACCACGGGGTGATTGATGAACTTGCAGTCCTAGAAAGAACGTAAGTTCACCCATCATGGACATTTCAAAATGTTTTTTCATAAGTTTTGAAAAGGCGTTTGAGTACTTTAGATGTGTTGACCCAAAAATGATGTCATCCACATAAATTTAAACGATTAAAATGTGTGCCCCGTGATATTGTATGAATAGTGTTGGGTTGACCGATCCTTTGATGAAATTATGAGAGATAAGAAAGGATGACAACTTATCATACCACACCCGAGGGGCTTGTTTGAGACCCTAGAGAGCCTTGTTCAGTTTGTAGACGTGATTAGGGAACTCTGGATCAACAAATCCTTATGGCTGACTGAAATAGACCGTTTCTTTCAGTTTTCCATTTAGAAAAGCGGTTTTGACGTCCATCTGAAAGACTGTGATGTTCATGTGAGATGCGAATGCCAGAAAGATCCGAACAGCCTCAAGTCTAGCAACCGGTGTGAACGATTCCTCGTTGTCAATCCCTTCTTCTTGTCTATAACACTTAGCCACCAGACGTGACTTATTTCTGATAACCGTACCTTCAGCATCCAATTTGTTTTTCCAAATCCATTTCAGACCAATAACATAGACCTCAGTTGGTTTTTCAACCAATTCCCACACTTCAAGACGTTTAAACTGATTAAGTTCTTCTTGCATGGATTCAATCTAGTTGTCATATGTCATGGCTTCCTTAATATTTTTGGGTTCAGCTTGGCAGACGGTAAGTGCATAAATGCAATGTTCACCGTCAGTCTGAAGGCGTTGTCTAGTTACGACTGGTTGATTCGGGTTTCCAATAATGTTCACAAGAGGATGGTCTTTAGTCCAACGATGTGTGGAGGGTTGATGTTGATATACATTCTGCAGATTAGGAGGATTCAAATGGCTTGTAGATGATTCCGCTACATCAGAAGTGGCAGTTTCATTTGCAAAAGGGTTGAAGAACGCATTTGGATCAAAATCTGCAGGTTGGGGTACTTCATGGTTCAGAAGATCATCAGATGGTTCAGCGTCATTGGATGCGGTTTGTTCGGTTGTTGTTGTAGAATCATTTGGAGGTGATTCTTCAACAGTTGTTGTTGTTTCAGGTGTATCAGGTATTAGATTATTATCAGGTTGAGCAGCGGAAACAGTTGATACATCTGGAGCACGTTGATCAATATCATCACTAAACAGAGGAGCAAATAGTTGTTCCATTTGTTGACAAGTAAGCTGGAGGCTTGGTTCAGCTGATGATGGGGTTTGGGGGAAGTTTAGACGGTTATGACCGGGTTCCAAGTTGTTTTGCTCAGAAGCCATTTCTGTAAGTTCATCAAAATTGGCATGAATCGTTTCCATAATCTCCCTTGTACGACGATTCCAGATCCGATAACCCTTTAAGTTTTCACAGTATCCAATAAAGATTCCAATATCAGCTTTGGCTTTGAGCTTACCAAAGTCATCACGATCATTATTTAGGTAACAAAGGGAACAAATACATGAAAGTGTTTGAGATTCGGTTTACGGTTGTGGATAAGCTCATAAGGTGTTTTGTTGTGGCGTTTAGTAATCATTGAACGGTTCTGAGTATAGCATGCAGTTGACACAGCTTCAGCCCACAAGTAATTAGGAAGTTTAGCATTAATTAACATTGTTCTTGCAGCTTCCACTAACGTACGGTTTCGTCTTTCAACAACTCTGTTTTGTTCTGGTGTTCGTGCAATGGATGTTTGATGCTCAATTCCCACCTTCTCATAATACGTACGTAGAGTTTGATTCACAAATTCAGTTCCTTTGTCTGTTCTGATTTGTCTGACATTGTGTCGGAGCTGAACTTGAATTTTCGTGAGAAAGGTGATGATCATCTCTGGAGCTTGATCTTTACTTCAAAGAAATTAAACCTAAGTCCATCTTGAGTAGTCATCCACAATTACCAAGATGTAGCATTTGCCATTAATCGTCTGCACACGCATTGGACCACACAAATCCATGTGAAGAAGATGAAGTACATGATGTGAGCTGTGTTCCACCTTTGAAGGAAAGTGAGCACGAGTGCTTTTCCCTTGTTCACAAGCTGAGCATAGGTGATCTTTAGAGTACCAAAATCTTGGGAGACCTTCAACAAGTTTGTAACATGCAAGATTGGTTATGGTTTGAAAGTTTAAGTGTGCGAGCGACGGTGCCTTAGCCAAGATTTTGTAGATGTTGCCTTTGAAAGTAGACATATGGGAGATGAAGCAATTATGTCTTGCATTGAGATTGTATAAAGACTTGATGTGCGGGTACCAGACATAAGATCGTTTCCTTGTAAATCATGAATGAAACAAGTTTTCTCTCGAAAAGCAACTTCCAAATCTCCATCACAAAATTGACCAACTGAGATGAGATTGTGACCGAGACCTTCCACATAATAAACCCTGCTAATTTCGATGTTACCATTGATGTAATCTCCGTAGCCCATGATAGCTGCGAAGTGATCATTCCCGAACCTGACAGTGCCAATGAACTTTGAAACAAAGTTTGATAACAGTTTGAGATTGCCTATCATGTGTCGGGAATATCCGGTATCAATAATCCAGGGGATGATCTGTATCACCTGCATTACACACAGATGACACAGATGGAATAGAAGTAGATGTGGAACCCGAAGAGTTAGAGGGTTCCGATGCAGTTATAGTTGAAACACACATGTTTATGATTTTAGGTATCCATTTAAATCCAAGTGTATTATGTAACCATTTATGCCATCTCCAACTAGTCTTAGCTTTGGTCTTAGTAAATGCACTAGGTGATAAGTTCTTCCTAGAAGGTGAAGGGGGTTCTATGGGTACATCAATGATCTTAGCCGGAACACTAGAGGGTGGTTTACCTAGCACAGACTTAGAAGCGTTAGTGGGCCTAGAGGTATTCCGTTTTCTATTATTCCGCTTACGAGATAAGATAGCATTAGCAACACATTTATCATGACAACCAGAAAACATGCTTTTACGACAACCAACACAAGAAGCTTCAAACATAACATTTAACGTACTTAAAGATTCAGCATTCGTTACATCACTTTTTCCATTACATTTGTCAGACGCAATATCTAAAGTGGGAGTAACATGAGTTTTATTCAAAGTCCTAAGGTGTTCTTATACTTCAGAGGTCTTTATTATTCTTTTCTTACGTCGCAACTTCTTATTCTTCCTTGTGGTGCTCCTAAGCTGTGAAGTGCTAGCGTTGGGAAAAGAGGAACTATTCCTGTTTCAGTAGAGGGAAGCACATTAGTTTCTTGTGATGTGTCATTAGGCAGGTAAGAATTCCTTGTGCAACTATGTTAGTGTTACTATTCCTATCTTGCACAAGTTTCACCAATTCTGCTTTTAGATCATGGATAGTGTGTAACAAATCTTGATTTTCAGAACGAGTGTTTCCATTTTGTCGTAAAACATCTTTAGTATATGTAAGATGATCATCAAGATCTTTTGACGCTTGAGCACGAGTCTTTTTGAGTAAATCAAATATGACACCATATTCCTTTTTAACTTTTGAAATTTCTTGTACATATTTTGAAATTTGACACTTCAGAGACACGTTTTCATCATCCAGTTGCTCAAGTTTTGGATTAAGAGTTTTTGTATGCAACTGATTGATTTTGTTTTGCAAAGCGAGTTCTCAATTTTGACAATCTTTTTGACACCATTGAAGACGACGTTTTGCATTTGAAAGCTCATTTAACAATCGCACATTTTCAACTTTTAAAGACTTGATTTGTGACGCAGTATCAGTATTCTCAGTATTTTCAACAGAATCAGCAGAGATATAATCAAATGCATATGCAACAGAATGTAATAACACAACATTTATTGTATCAGCACAGATAACATCTTCCAAGAGTCGATCAACATCTTTTCTTAACATTTTCTTTTTCCATTTAGTATTTGAAATTGATGTTTATGTTTTCTCGAAAACTGTTTTCATAAGTCCAAGCTCCTTGTGAAAATCCCTTTCCCAATATATTGCACACATTTTCAAATTTTGGACATGAGGTAAAATTCTTTTCTGAAAAATATCTCTTTGTGCTCGCGCTTGAGGCGATTGAAAATGTTCAACTTTTAGTTCAGAATTGATTTCAATTTCACGTTCCAAAAGTTTGATGTCCGATAAGAATGTTTCAAAATATTTTATAACTTGACATTGTTCAGCTAATGGCTTTATTTCATTAAATGAAGGTAAAGAACCATTAATTTGTGCAGCATTGGAAAGAGGACCATCATTAGAAGAGGACTCAGGAGTAGGCGTGATAACCCAAGGTATGTTAGAATGATCCTGTTGTGTGACAAAAGTAATGGATTTTTAATAGTTAAATGGTTTGTTACAAACAACATTTTCCAATTTTGACCGACTCTCGTCTTCTGCATCTAATTCCTCCATGCGATTATATTCAACAACACTCATAATGGAATCATCAATTCTATGTTCTGCATTGTAAACTTGAGGATTTGGTTTGAATGCTCTATGTGAAAACTTAGGTTTATAATCAGCAAGATTTGGTCCATATCCATTTGGATTTGGTTTAAAGGTAAACTTTTGAATAGTTGTGATTGACTCACCATATTTGTAAACAACATTTCAAAATTCTTTGATTTTGTTTTGTAAGTCGACAATTTCTTCAAGATAGTCATCTATTTGTTTCCTTGAATGCTTTTTGTATTTTACAAAACTGTTTTTGACAAGTTAACAACTCAGACTTGGCTTTTTGAGTTTCTGAAGTGAGAGCGTTAAGTTGTTGTTTATGATCATATTTCAGTTGTTCTATTTGAGACAACAAGGCATTCTTGGATGCAACTAGATCACATATCTGTTTTTCCAAAGATTTTTCATTTTGGTAAGATTTAGCAAAAGCGACTTCAAAACCTTTTTCACATTTCTCTTGTGTTTGAAAAATGTTGAGTTGAAACTTTAAGCATTCATTATCCTTAGTCAACAGTGCAATTTTATCGTGTAATTTCTTATTGATGTCATGGCATTTTTCCATTCGAGATTTTTGGTCCGTAATTAAGGTCATGAGCTTAATATCTGGATTAGACACAGGTTTAGCTTGTTCAATGTGAGTCTCAACATTATCATTATTTAGATCCTCAAATATAACCACGGAGTCAACTTGATTATCAATGTTAACCATAAGGTCATCTTGATCGTCAAATATAACAACGGGATCTATTTGATTATCATCGGAATGAGATGTAGGCGGCTCATGTTGAACACTCTGACCCTTGTCGGATGCAGATGTTGGCGGAGATATCAGATCAGTAATGAATATAGTTTGATCTGGTACCTGAGACAAGCCGTCAGTGTCATACACTGGGCATGTGTCACTCATGTGGAGCTCTTGCATGTTTGCCATTAACATCACAGCTGCATTAGCCTGCAAGTCCTCCATGTCATCATCCGAATCTGCATTTGCCATGAAGCTATGTTCCTTGTTGGTAAGAGTTCCACCAGCTTCATCCTTGAGAGCCAAGAGTAAAGCCTCTTTATGATAAGCGTTGCCTCTTGTCCTCGACTTTGGGCATGCATTAGCCAGATGACCCTTCTCCTTATAGTTATAACAATGAAGACCATTAACCCCAGTCTGAGCATTTCCCTGATCAACCACTTGAGCTCGTTGTTGTGGAGCACCCATGTTATTCCTTCCATAAGCATTAAACCCTTGACCACTACCCATCTGACGAACATTACCACGATTCTGAACGTCAACACGTCCATTGTTAACAACAGCTTGATTCCTTGTGTTTGATGAGGTACGGATGCGATTGTTGGATTTGTTAGAATATCGGCCGAAGGCTCTAGCAATCATGACAAACCCTTGTTGCAATGCATCGAAAGCTTCTGCATCCTCATTAGATTCACTGTAAAGTGCTTGATCATTGTTGTTATATGGAACCATTTGAGTTTCTTGGGATTGTTGCTATGACGGATCGTATGGGGTAATTGTAGCAGTTGGTTGTGGAAGATTTGTGAAGACAGTTTGTAAGGTTGGAAATTGAGGATAACAAGCATGAGCCCACAATGCAAGAGTTTGATTATCCGGGATTGAAGGTGAAACAGAAGCTCCACGGATGACTCTTTCTCTGTCAACTTCCTTTTGGTGGGGCTTCAAATAGTCATACAATAATCCGTATGTAACATGATGAAGATTCTTCGCTTGACGGATGAAGATAACATACTTTTCCCAACCAGGACCAAGACTACTGAGGAAATTAGTGTTGACTGCAATTCTTGGCATAATGATGTTATGTTTTTCCAAGTCATTGATGATGTCTGAGAATCGATGATGATATGGCTCTAATGTCTCCCCTGGTTCAATCATGAAGTGTTCATATGCTAAGTAGATTTTTGATTCCATATCTTCTTGATTGAGTTATGTGCCTTCCATGAGAAGATGAATATGCTCCCACATTGCTTTAGCAGTCTTCTGAGCATCAACACAACGAAGTATCGGATTGGGTAATCCCAAAAGGATATATTGCATCTAGTTCATCGGATTTTAAGTGTAGAAGTTGGTCAGTAGTAAGTTGATCAAGACCGACAACGTTGGTGATATCATCTCTTGGTGGATTAGCATTCGGATCTCCGGGTACAGTGATAGAAGGCATCTGAAATGGACCTTGAAGGATGACCTTCTTCAAGAACTTTCCATGTGGCTTCTTTAGATCACAAAACCTAAAGAACCTTATCACCCATTGATCGTAGTTTCCGGGAGTGAGCATTGGAGGTCTATCAAGTGATCCAGCTTCATGAATGGATTGTTGGCTACTTAAAGCTTCACACATCTTTGCAAACCAAGACGGTTCCTTCATAGCATACTTGGATGGATGTTGATTTTGAAAGTTTGTGTAAGGTTGTACTTGTAGACTAGGGAGTGGTTGAATCATTTGTGGTTGAATTGCTCCTTGAGGAAATTGCTGTTGAAATTGTGGCATTTGTTGTGGTGATGATGGAGGATATTGTTGATAGAGTTGTTGTTGTTGTTGTTGTTGTTGTTGTTGTTGAGGATACATATGAGGAAAGTAGCTAGAGTATGGTGGTTGAGACATCTTGAAACTTGTGTTGATGATGGATCTTTGTAGTCGAATGAAACTTTGTTGATGAAGTATCCTTATGCGTAGAAAACTAGCTTATGCAAAGAAAATACCTTATGCGTAAAAAACAACGTTACGCGTAAAAGGCAAAGTTACGCGTAGGGAAGCTTTAAGCGTAAACTTGAGGAAACCTTAGTTTAGGCATAAAACAAAGGCTTATTAGTTGAATCCTGTTGCGTAAGATTAGCTTATGCGTAAGACTTGGATTAGGCGTAAGAAAATGCTTAGGCAAAGAGAATGCTACGCGTAAGGATTTGCTTATGCGTAAAACTAGGGTTTTGCCCAAAAAATCCTTTACACTTTTACCAGTGTAAAAGATATCCAAATTCGAAGTGTTTTCAGGCTTATCCAAGCAAGAAAACACTGAGTAAACCAATAGCACTGAAGATCAAATGATAATGAGCTTACGCGTAAGAAGTGCTTAGGCGTAGACTTTAGGCTTACGAGTAAAACTAAGGTTTACTTATGCGTAGGAATAGCCAATCTTAGCCAAAACTGATTTTTAAGCACAAAAATGTTTAGAAACCTGATTTTTATGATGAAAAAGCTTCAATATCACCAAAATATCACAAAAGTATGAAACTTGATGATCCAACCCACTTTTTCACCTTACGCGTAACAATGAATACACGAATGAAAACAAGCTCAAAAACACTTCTACACACCTAAAGTTTCAAACTTTATGCTAAAAACTTAAACTTTCACACCAAATAAACCTTAAAGTACAAGAATCTTGAGTTTTAAAGTGTAAAAATTGAGTTTTTAAAGCATATGAATGTTTATGTAAGAGAAACCCATGCGTATATCTTAAAATTTTAAAAACAAAATGTTTCACCCAACTAGATGGCGAATGATACCACTGTTAGGTCACCATGTTGTAACACAAGCATCAAAATGTTAGAAATATAGATAAGATGATTGGATGAACACAATAAACGCACACGATAATATGATAGAGAAAGGTTATGCGTATGATGTGAATAAAAGTGAACAACCAACCATCTAAGGATGGTTTACAATGCTTTATATAGGGAAAGGAACTAGGGCAACACACAAGTTCCCTTCCTTTCCATAATGGGCTTAGGCCAAGGCTTATGGGCTTTCTACATAAGCCTTGCCATAATTACAAACATAAAAGCCTAATTAAGCTAACTATTACACATAGATTACTAATACTTGAGAAGTAGTTTAGGAGTGATTCCAACATGAACACAACCCTGAAGGAACTTCTGAGCCACCAAAAGACCCAGAGCCTTTTCATGACTCATCATTTTCAGACTCATCATCTCATTCATCTCCACCACCATCCAAAGATGCTACCACCAGATCCATATCCAAATCATTCAAGAAGCCGACCAACACTTGGGCATCACCGGCTAAGACCAAAATTGTCAAAGCTGTCAGGCAAGTACGGAAATGAAACGTGGTCAATAAGAAATTCAATCAACTGGCCGACATACTAAATTTACTCCAAGATGTGATGAACGAGTTTTCGGAGGAAAGAGAGCAGATTCAGCAGTTTCTCAATAGAGATATCCAAGGGGAAATGGACAAGACGATAAGGGACTACACTCACAAGTTCCTTCTCGACACTGTCCCTAGAGTCACCAGAGAAATGTTCGCCAGACAACTATATCCATATCTCATGTCACTGGTCAAACAAACAATGGCAACTACCCCTGTTGCTATGCAAATCAATCCAGTCCCGTCTCTGGTTGTCTCTGATGCGGAATTGATCTCCAAGCTTGTTACACAAATGTCTCAACGATCTGCAACATTTACTTCTGACGAAGCTAAACTTTTGAGGCATTATTGGAATATCAACTCAAAACTTCGTGTAAAGAGTCAGCTGAAAGGGGTAAGCGACCAAGAGACGACGATGGATGCGGACAAGGATTCTGAGCCAAAACGCAAAAAGAAAACTAACGAATCATCATCTATGCCTCCACCACCCCAAAGAACCACCACCACTAGAAGATCTTCACAACGTCCTCCTGCTAGAGACAAACCTCAGGACTCTGAGTCTCCACCACCAACAGAGAAAATTGGTGATCATTTTGAATACACTGGTGGTGACGACGAGGAGGTTCCTGAGCCCCAACAACAACCTCCTTCTTCTACATCAACTAAGCAACCAGCATCATCCTCGAAGCCAAAGAAGAAAAAGTAAACCTCAGTTGTATCATGGATAGATGAAGATGAAACTGAAGAATATGAATGGTTTTCAAAGCTTGTTGATGCAACCCCTCAGTTATCGGAAGGCCAAGAACCGGTAGATGGTCAAACTCTGGAGCATGTCAAGATAATTCAAGAAAAGTTTAAGGTGAAGAAGATGATGAAAGCAGAGTTAAGATGAATCAAGAACGATGCCTTTCAACTGCTAAAAGACAGCTCCGACAGTGCAATTGAAGTCGAATATCATCTCGACAACATTGCACGAGCCATGTCCAACAATATTGATTGGATCAACCCTGAATTAAACATTGACTTCACTAGACCTGACAAGGCTCCTTACTAAACTGACTGGACCAAGCCACTACCCACTATTGGTCGACCTGATCAACAACGAATTCCCTACCGGTATTTCTTCAATAATGATCTGGAATTTCTTCAACGCGGTAGCGATGTTACCAAGAAATACGCTACCTCACTCACTTTTCCCATCCCGGCAACAAGCTTCTCCAAAAATGTGGCCATCAAGGAAGAAGCCACACATATGTTCGTTGATAATGTGGTTAATTATGACCTCGATGTACTGTATGGAATTCATCACTGGCCTGAACGAAGAAGAATCTACTACAGAAGCTGCCAGGTACTCAAATCTAAAAAGGAGGTGTACAGTGACCAATGGATCGTTGCCATAATGCATGTTAGCCTGTCTACTAAGTGGGACTACTCATTCCTGAAGAAAATCATAGTCAAACGCCAAGACGAACAGGAATATGACTTTTCTGAAGAGAATTTTCCGAGATTGTCACTCAACGACATTGAAGATATGTATCTTGCTAAGGTACAAGGACGAATGCGACACTTCTCCACAAACATCCAGCTCCAGTACAGCAAGTCATTTCTAATATTCATCAGAAGCATAGTTATCCAGGAACGTGTTGAAGACATTCAGCTTGCCGTGGAATCATACCAAAAACGTGTTAATCTCACAAAACCACAGCTAGACTTTCCCGATATCAACCAACTTGCTCAGTACACCATCCTTAAGAAACCAAAGTTTGGGGTAGTTTACCGCAGTGAACTTCACCGTAATTGCTTCATGGGGTGCAAGGAGCTTCACAAATTTTGTGATCACACTTTAAAGAAGGTTCGGGACGGGTTAGCATATCGGTTAAAGGAGATTCATAAAGGCATAGGGTCGAAGAAGAGGTGGAATTCTAGGGAAAAGAGGGATGTGAAGAAGATCATCACAAGGATTGATGAAAGGTTGTTTCATCGCGATCAGATAAGGACATTGGAGAGCTTCGTGGGTGGACGACCGAGTATCTCTCTAACAGGCTATCAACGTCCAGAAAGAACTCCCGGCGTTATTGACGGACTGCCTGGTACTCTTTGATTTTTTCTTGATTAATATTTGGATGTGTTGATCTCTACTATTAACTATGGCTTGTGCACACATAACAGTGTACAACCCGTACTTGTAATGAAAGGACCCAGTGGTACGCTTCAGTGCCACAATCCTATAAAAGGAGCAAAAGCTTCTTACTTTTGAGTAAAACTTATCAAAACTTTCCTTTTTCAAAGTTTTGCTCAAAAGAACAAGTACTTCCCCTTATGTTTTCAAAACCTCAAAAGTTAATATTACTTGTTAAGGGGGAGTACTTGCTAAACACTTTGTTCACAAATTGTTCTTCGTGGAAATCTTCCCACAAAACTCGAAATGGTCATATTCGATATCAAATTTTCATCAAAAATAACATTTATATGCCATTTTTTATAGGGAGAAAAATTTGTGTGATACAAAAATGTTGTGGATTGCAATTGAATCTATGTGCTAAAGACTTAACCAATGAATTGACGAGCTCTTAAATGTTAGTAACTCGAAAATACTTGTCCGGGACGGGTAATAATTTCAATCTAGTTCACTAGTGATGTAAACGTGTCTCGCAAAGGACTTGTCTTAGTAGAATGTACCATCCGAGAAACTCTTGGTAGACATGAACCTTGATGGGTCAAACCTCCTCACCAAGGAGTGCTTACAACTTCAAGCTGACCTAGTCAGTGATGTAACCATGTCTCGCAGGGAATTGTCTTTCTTGAGTCGATCAATTCAAAAGTGCGAGCTCTTTTCTCACCGTGCAGATTTCTGTCAAAACACTTAAGCACGTGTTGAGGGGGAGCATTTATGCTAAATATAAAAGCTCTCACAATGGTACAAAATGTTTTTACTCATAAACACTTTGAGAGATTTTCAAGAAAAATGGTTTTATGGCAACATAGGTTAGTCATGGAGTTATAAGGTGACTAACGTTAGGAATAACCGTCCTATGATCCGCCAGACCCAGAAGGATCTACCCAAGGACACCACTAATAGTTAGAACTAAGAAGTCCTTAGGTATGATTATAAAAAGGAGAAAATGAGAATCGGAGAAAGAAGGAGTTGAAGAATTAAAAAGAAAAGTAAAGAAAAGGGTGAAAGGAAATAACCCTCCAGATTATTCAACTTAGGGCAGACACCGGGTTCAATTCATATGCTACTGGATGTCACTAGATGACGCCGGTATTGAAGATTAAAGTTGGCATGGACCCAGTGATACATGCACTAAACCTTCTTAGCCACTCAATTTTCTCTCAACAGAAGCTTGTTTCATTCTCACAGGGAACCCTACGTAAACTATCGGCTTTCTCCTAGGGATTGCTGGTATTGAAGAAGGAGACCCTCTCCCTAGTCTCTGCTCAGGAAAACTAAAGCGCACTATTGATTCTAGAGCCACGAGATTCATTAAAAGATCTCTTAGGAACACTTGACAATTCATCACTTGTCGTTCAACAATAAGGACGCAAGTGATACATTCTAGAGTCCTTCACAGATCTTAGCAATCTGTCGAGAACATTTATGAGGGGTTCACTTCTGTGATCCTCGGTGATTGAATGGAAACTCTTTCCAGGGTCAACATCAAATAGCCCTGACAGCAGGTCACTTCGGTAACTCCTTTTGGGCTACGCTTAGTGTGTCTTAAACGGTCTACAGTCGTGGGGTGATGCTTCGGTGTACCTCAGCGACTCACCTGAACCGTAGATGTACTTCAGTACATCGTGTTAGCCTTCTTGAGGGCATCCAATTTCAGTTACAGCCTTTGCTAGAATTAGAGATATGTTTTTCACATTATGCTGTTAACACTCTTGAAATTCGAGCTTGTAAGTGCTGGAAATCCCGCTAAGGAGATTCCTTTCAAGAATCGAGTCCTGAATATGTGGGTCATTACTTGAACTTGTTCAATGTAATGCCAACTGTCCCTTACGGGATTTGGACGGCTGATTCGCCCGACCAAGGTGAATGGAATCAAGACATTCATTAGTAGAACAATTGTAGTAATCAATTCTTTAAGAAAAGATTACAATGATCAATTGGTGTTCGTGACTGTACCTGAGATGTTGCTGCTGATGGATGCTCACGGGAGGAAGAGATCGTGCAGATTCTCCACATGCTCATACCAACAACATCATCAAAGAAGTTATATCATTATCAAAGGCATCACAAAGTCAAAATGATTCTTCTTCAAATCAAAGAATCTACAAAGTTAAAAGGACTCGAGAACTAATTCACATCTGAAATTCACTGTCAAAAGAAGTGTGAGCATGTTGGAGAAAGACGTGGAGACACTAGAGCAACGAAGCGGACCTGATGCAGATTACCACAACATAACATCACCATATCCACACCTGAACAAAGAACAAAGATTAATGAAGACGTCAAAGCTGAAAACTTCAATGAAAACAAGATCCTCACACTGGGGAGATTGTTGAAATCAAGACACTTCTTCTCACAAGAAAGAAGAATGTCAGAAGACGTCAAAGCAACTATTATATCAGCACCTACAACGTTTCAATATTACTTAAGTTATTAATTACCAACACTTAGGGGAGATTGTTGGAATCACTCCTAAATTATATTTCAAGTGTTTGTAATTAACATGTAATAGGTTGCTTAATTAGGCTTTTATGTTTGTTTTAATGGCAAGGCTTATGTAGAAAGCTCATAAGCCTTGGCCCAAGCCCATAAAGAAGGAAGGGAACTTGTAGTGTTTCCCTAGTCCTTTCCCCTATAAATAATGTTGTAAACCTTCATTTGAAGGTTGGTTGTTCACTTTCATATTACACTCTACGCATAACCTTTGTTACTCTTTATATCGTGTGTGTTTGTTAGTGTTCATCCGATCACCTTATCAATATTTCTACATATTGATGCTTGTGTTACAGTATGGTGACCTAACAGTGACGGGTGTCTTGAAGATCTAGTTAAAGGCATTAGTGAAAGGTGCCTTAGATGTACATTCGATATGGTGTGTTTCGATGTACAAGATAGATTAGTACTAGATCCAAGGATATTGATATCCTTGATGATGTTGTAAAAAGGAGTGGATCTCCTTTGGGATTAGTCGTTGGTGTAGTGTTGGGTAGTAGTTCCTCCATTGCAATGGAACTAGGTGCTTAGCCTAGTACCTAATAAAGGGTAGGCGACGTTGTGTAGGTGTGGTTCACCTTGGTGTGAAAGAACTAGGTACTTAGCCTAGTACCTTATAAAGGGTAGGCAACGTTGTGTAGGTGTGGTTCACCTTGGAGTGAAAGAACCCGGTGGTTAGCCTAGCACCGGAAAAAGGGTAGGCAACGTTGTGAAGGCTTCTCCGCCATAAGGAGATTGGTGTAGTGATTACAAACTCTCGAGTAGGTGACTCGGGAAGTGGAGTAGGGCAAGGAAGGTGTCCTTGTAGCCGAACCACTATAAATACTCGCGTTGTGTTTTTGTGCTTCTTACTCTTATCTTTTCATTACATACTTATATATGTTTGTTTATCAACATCCAACACACACATCTAAATAGATTGACATAAGTCGATCTAAATAGTTTAAAAGGAAGTTTTAATTGGCAAAACTAGTCAACCCCCCCCCCCTTCTAGTTTTCCACAATTGGTATCAGAGCATCATTACCAAGTTTCCTGAAGTATATTGTACTTTAAAAACTTGATACGATCCATGGTTAATTGAAAACTACAAAGAATGTTTTTAATAAAAACAAACATCATGTCTTTTAAAACTATATGTTTGGATGTTGATCTGATAACAACATTTTTCTTATTCACTTTTTCATTTAATTGTACTAATCTTCTTTGTCATGTTGATTAGTCAAAGCTTACATCTATCAAGCCATAGGATTTGCTTGATAATAAAGATTACCTTCCCTAATAAGGTATCTTGAGCACAAAGGAGCTGGAATTGTCTTCTGACATTTGATGTGTCATTTGTAAAGACATTCCTAAGTGCATTTGAGGTATGACTTTCCACTTATCTCAAAATGATATTACCTTAACAAATAAGTATGATTACCTAGGTATTTATTTGATTATCTTATGTGCATATACATGTTTTACTTGTAGCTTCATTAGGAAGCTTTTTCTCACATACGTGTCACTCTTTCGTCTATAGTCGTGGTTTATAAAACTTGTGTTTTATTTTATTTAATCTTAAAATTATATCTTCTAATAAAACAAAAACACAAATATCAAAAATTCCTCTTTCCCCATAAAAACTCCCACCGTCCTTCATTCCAACAAATCTCCACTTTTTCAAATCTTCCAATTTCAAAAATCTCCTCTCATTCAAAACTTCATCTCCCTCTCCATTTCATCTCAACCGAAACCAAGAAGGATCGTCTTCAATATGGTTTACATCGCCCTCGTGCTCATCGCCTTAACACTCATCGCACTTGTGTTCCCTATGATGAAGTTCACATACGGAGACATTTACTTTGTGTTGTTAATCTACATTGGGGTCATATACCCAATCCTTTGTATCATTCTAAGCATTGAAATGAAATATTATTAATAGTCTAGTATATCTAGGTTATTATTATCATAATGTGTTTGTCATTTTTCTTGATTTATATGTTTCGTACTCTTTCGTGATACATTAGAAGTCTTGTACGCATGCTAAAAGAAAATGTAGGCTAAAACACATATAGTGGTACAAAACTGTAAAAACTATGTTTTTATCAAATCTGTTTCTGTTACTACAGATCCACGGATCCCGGCAAGTGTACTAGCCGGATCCCTTTTGAAAGGGAACCGTGGGAACCGTCCTACTGGAAAACTGTTTTTCATGCAAAATAAAAACCACTTTCTTTCTAAAAGTAATATTCCACTAGAATGTCAAAAACCATAAGTGAGTTAAGTGTCAATGTTGATAAAAAACATTGTTAATAAAAATCTAGTAAAAACATTAGATAATCATTGGTCGACCACAAAACATCACTTTCTATTAACTCATCATTTCTTTATGTTCAATTATGATGCATGAATATGAGTTTGATTTTTAACTCACTAGCGTCTACACTCCGAACATCTCCCTTGAACCCAACACACCTGGCAATCATGTCCGTGGGGTTCAATAATCTCAAAAACCGTCACTTCCACGAAGGACATATTGTAGACACCTCTCTACAATTCGAAGAAGGTATCAATACCTCCTTCCGAGCCATAGGACTAGAATGTCTTCTTGAAATCAACGAGAAGATATGTCCAAGGTTCATAATGGAATTCTTCCGTCAAGTTGAACTCGTTCGTAACGAGGATCACTCACTATCTCTTTGGTTTTATATCAAAAACCAAAAGTTTACTTTAACCCTTGGGCATTTTTGCTCACATCCTGCGGATTCCAAATCACGGACAATGTGCCTTCACCGAAGATTGGTCTCTTGATTCTCTCTTCAACTTTCGTGAAGAAAATAGTCCATATTGTTCACACATACCCTCCTCGGAAGATTTAAATCGCATAATATGCAAACCTCGACCATATTACTCCGATCCAAACATTATCTTCACACTGGACATCCGAGAAGAGTACAAGCCTCTTGCACTCATCCTGCGTGAGAATGTTTGGAGTCTTAGGGGAAATCGAGAAATCCTTCCTGCTTGTTGTGCTCACATGTTGTACTGTTTGCTAACACAACAACCATACAATCTCGCTTACTTCTTCGTAAGGCGAATTGTAAATCTTCAAGGCTCCAAGAATAAACTCATCCCTTATGGAATGTTCTTGACGCGCCACTATCATAACGTTATGCACTTTCATCCTCAATTTCAAAGTCCGTTGTACGTACTTGTGAACAAGATGATGGAACCGCTAAACGTATCTCTCATGAAGACTTTCTTCATTCTTGATTCCACCAACACTCATCAACCACGTAATGATCCTTCTAGCGAAAACACTCAAGGAACTTAGTTGTATTTCAAATAGGATCAATCCTCTTGTACTCGTGCTTTATCAATGTAATCCAATTTCTCTCATGAAATAAAACATCTTACATTTGATATCTTAGTGTTAGAACCCATTTAAACTAACCTTGGAATATAATGCATTGTCAAGATCATTGCATACCTTTAGTAAAGGTTCTGCTTAGCAGTTGGACGGATCCCAAAGTTTGTGAAGGACGGATCCCTACATTTAGGGAACTGTGGGATCCGACAAACAGAAAATGCAATTGCAAGCATTGTATTTCAAACATATCCTTAGAACACCTCACACTAAGCTAGACATAGTGTCTTAAGGCAAATTAAGTCCTTATCAAGTTAAGTAGATCCTTCCTACTCACACATAACTCACCTAGATCACACTCAAAGACGCTTGTAGATCTATCGTTTCAATTTAATCCATTACTCTTCCGCTCTCAAACTCACACATCATTTTTCACATGATCCCTCATATCTAAATGTTGGAAACCTCTTATAGCAAAATTGATCATAATCATCCTTACGTCAAAATTGGTCGAAATTGATCAAACTCTAATTTTTCCATCTTAAGCCTTTAGAATATTCTCCAAAGGATTAATCTAAGTCACTATCTGATATCTAGGATCATTTAGCTTCAATTGAAACTCTCATCCTTAGTGTCATCCTTGTTCATTCATTGGTACTCATGAAAGTTCCAATTCCTTCCATAAAAGGCAATCATTAAGCTACATCACTCATTACCTTCAGGTACTTAAGCACCCCTTCATTTAAGACACTTAGGAGGACTGAAACACTCAAGATGATATAGATCTTAGACTTTAGAAACATCATTTCTACTCTTTCATAGCTGCTGAGAGCCGGATCCCTAAGATT
Source organism: Chrysanthemum seticuspe (assembly GCA_019973895.1). NCBI lineage: Eukaryota > Viridiplantae > Streptophyta > Magnoliopsida > Asterales > Asteraceae > Chrysanthemum > Chrysanthemum seticuspe. Next base: position 215,659,088 of record BPTQ01000002.1, on the reverse strand, counting down.
AGCCTAGACGGATCCTTCTGAGGAGGGAACCGTGGGATACGGATGACAGATTATGTCAAACCTTGCCAAAATAATCATTTCAACTCATCTTTCTAACTCAAACACTCCAACTCATCTTAAATGAGTTCCTAGATCAGTACAAACTCTGAAGTTGACTCTTGTGCATGTTAATCATCACATTCCAATGAATTTTAGTGGCTTAAGGCTTAAATGCACTTGCCAAATCTCTTGCTTTATAAACCACATTGTTAGGACTTCCATAGTCATCACCTTCATCATAATTTTCAGCACTTAAGAAACCCTTACAAACTTCTTGAAATCGTCTCATCATGAGGAAAACTCCAAGTAGTAACTTATCCACCAAAGAACCATCCAAGAAAATTGCTCGTGTTGTACACGAAATTTCTTCAACCGAATCATCTCCGGTCAAGCCAACAAATGCAAGGATCTCTTCTTAACCAATCAAACCAATTCCTAAAAGGATATTACCCACAAAACTACCTATGCCAAACACCACCATACCTCCTAGGCCAAACAATATCATTTCCACCAAACCATCACCATTGGTTCCTAGAGCTATTTCTTTTACATCCCCACTATCATCACCACACCTCTACAATTTAGAGGATTTGCCTCCTAGGCCGTCTCATCCGCCTCCGCCGACAACATTCTCCTCATTAGGAGGAATAATGGTACAAAATCAAGGTGTTGAGTCAACATTAGCTCCGGCTTCCCTTTCGCCGTTTCCATCATATAATCCCATTTGGATTATGAGAAATCATCAAAGTCAACCACCCGACCATATGGAAGTTGACACTTCTCTACCACCACCATCATTCTTGGTCGAGCCATTCTTAAATGCGCCTCCACCAATCCCTCCGTCGTTTGAGGCTCCACAAGCCACCTCACTTGATCCTTCGCATCAAGTCATTTCATTTCTTCCACCACCACTACCTAGCCATGACAAAGATTGTTATCATTGTCAACATGTTGAAAGTTTGATACATGAAGTACGAGAAGACCAACGTTTCATGTTCTATCACCTCCTCGAACGTTTCTACGAGATTAAACCTAAACAAACTTAAGCTAGAAGATTTTAGTGGTGTCTTAAAATCAAGCGTTAGTTGGTCTAGAAATCCCTAGTCGTGTATCATTTATTTTCTTAATTTTTAGAGTCATATATATCATAACTCTAGTTTTATTGAATGAAATTATGTGCTACTTGTTATATTTCTGAGTATATGATTATGTTGTATAATACATATCTCACTTTGGTGATAACATTATTTGTTATACCACAATTTGCTGAATTTATTCATCAGCGAGACGAATCCTTTTAATATGCCTAGACGGATCCCTACTAGGAGGGAACCGTGGGATCCGTGATACAGAAAAACTATTTTTCTACTAACCTTGATCACATTTGCAGAAAATTGTGCATTATACTTGGTTTTCTAATCTTTATTTTGTAGTTATTCAATTTACACATGAAGACTTTGACATCCTAAAGCTAGGGGAGATTTGTGTCAAAGCAATACATTGCAAATTACTTGCAATATTAGGATTACATTTCTTGACATTCCTTTGCAAAATTGCAATCATCAAGGGGGAGCACATTCGTCACATAGATGAAATCTTTTGCAAACTTACTTGCAAACAAACTAGATTAGTATTACTTTCTTGACGCCCTTAGATAAGGATGGACTCGTCAAGGGGGAGTAAAGACGAGATCATTTCCCGTTACTTGCTCTCTATTTCTTTTTATTTCTTTCACATGTTTTTCCTAAAAAACAAAAAGTGTTAGTTTCCTTTCGAAGCTCTTTTTGTTTCGACAAAAAGGGGGAGAAGAAAGTAAAAACTACAAATTCAAACTTTTACGAATTTTAGCTTTTCCTTAAAATAATTTTATGTTTTGTCATCAACAAAAAGGGGGAGATTGTTAATACAAATAAGCCGTAAAAACGTTTATTTATATTTTACGATCTTCTAATGTTTTGTCGATAACAAACGTAAAATCATTTTAACGAAACAAATAAAATACGTAAATGGTTTGAACTAATAGTTTCTAACATATTCACATCTTCACATAAAATACTAAAACAAGTATAAGTGATTTTATGATTTAATATGACAACTAGTGTTTACATATTTGAGTAAAATATACACATAACTAGTATGTAGTATATTGGGTAATATAAATAGGTAGAAACTTAAGTATCATAACCCATTGGGCAAATACATTGAATGTAGTTGGGTACAACCCAAAGCCCATGACCCATGGAGCTTGACCCATAACCCATTGCATGACATCATGCTTATATCATATATGGATAATATCCATAACCCATGGTTTTGATCCATACCCATGTGACTAGGTGCATTGCACTCAAGAGATACATTGTATCTAGCTAAAGACCCATGGATCAACCCATGACCCATGAACCAAAACCAAAATACCCATGGGTAAAAGGGAGCGTCCCACAGATCCCTAGCTTTATGCTAGACGGATCCCTTGTGGGAGGGATCCGTGGGATCCGGGGAACAATAGATTTTTTCTTCTATAAATAGTGAGCCATTTCTTCATTGTTGCTCACCCCCTTTCAAACATACTTTCCCCTAGAGTTGAAAATTCTCTAACCTCAGATCCAAGAGATCTATGTTTGTATTTTTGTTTTTGTGTGATCTTCTAGGTTCCTCTTAAAGGAGAGATCACCACCTTTGAAGTCGAGCAAGCTCAAGTCCATGAGTTGCCATGCTTCCTCATCATCAAGACTACTGAAGTCTTCTTGTTGATGATTGTTTTTCTTTTCCTAAGAAGTGTTGAAGACATTTGTGAAAGATGTCTCAAGTGTCAAGACGAAGATATTAGTGAAGGGTATCTATCGTCCATATCATAAGCACTTGTGGTAGGTGCTTAGAAGTCAAGACTATAAGCATTATTGAAGAGTGCTTAGAAGTCAAGACACTAGACATTAGTGAAGGGTGTCTTGAAGATCTAGTTAAAGGCATTAGTGAAAGGTGCCTTAGATGTACATTCGATATGGTGTGTTTCGATGTACAAGATAGATTAGTACTAGATCCAAGGATATTGATATCCTTGATGATGTTGTAAAAAGGAGTGGATCTCCTTTGGGATTAGTCGTTGGTGTAGTGTTGGGTAGTAGTTCCTCCATTGCAATGGAACTAGGTGCTTAGCCTAGTACCTAATAAAGGGTAGGCGACGTTGTGTAGGTGTGGTTCACCTTGGTGTGAAAAACTAGGTACTTAGCCTAGTACCTTATAAAGGGTAGGCGACGTTGTGTAGGTGTGGTTCACCTTGGAGTGAAAGAAACCGGTGGTTAGCTTAGCACCGAAAAAAGGGTAGGCGACGTTGTGAAGGCTTCTCCGCCATAAGGAGATTGGTGTAGTGATTACGAACTCTCGAGTAGGTGACTCGGGGAGTGGAGTAGGGCAAGGAAGGTGTCCTTGTAGCCGAACCACTATAAATACTCGCGTTGTGGTTTTGTGCTTCTTACTCTTATCTTTTCATTACATACTTATATATGTTTGTTTATCAACATCCAACACACACATCTAAATAGATTGACATAAGTCGATCTAAATAGTTTAAAAGGAAGTTTTAATTGGCAAAACTATTCAACCCCCCTTCTAGTTTTCCACACTCACGAAAGGGGTTGCAGGTCGGCCATGCTTGTGTGATCTCATCTTCCGTGATGAGTAAGGGTCTGCAGTAATGCTTGATAGGTGGTCCTTCCACTTCGTTAATCGAGAACTTGGCTAACCTTTCTTCATCGTTAAGTGTAGTCCACATGTATCTATCATGATTAACCCTCTCCTTATCAACCCTTCCATCGCAGGTTTTCCGAGGGTCACAAGAGGCCCATAAGCTGTAACATTCTCCATCGTCAATTGCAATAGCCTTACACCAATGATTCTTCCTTTTAGAGTTGTCAACCTTGGTAAACTTGTCATTGCTTGCATCCTGGTTACGCCGTAACTCTGAGATTTGATTACGGCGTAGCTCTCTTTCGCCTTCAGTATTAGACGCATCGGAGGACTTGTCATTTTCAGAAAATACAGCTTTACATATTGTAGATTTGTTCTTTTGTGCCTCATTTCTCTTTTGTACCTCGTCGCCAAGTTTTCCAATCATAGTTTCCAAGTTCTTTAGTGATACGTCATGGGAAGAAAGGCTCTTGTTTGTATTATCTTGGAAATTTTTCAGCCATTCTTCTTGCTCCTTTTGCCTCTTGGTTGAATCCACAAGGTACTTGTTAATTATTTCCTCCAAGTTAGTTCTTCTTTCACTACGCTCATAATACGGTGGGGGTCCTCCGCGATAGCCATTACGATTATCCCCGTAGAAAGGTCGATTCTCTCCATATTTAGCTTCCTCGATCGTATTTTCTTCGTCAGTTTTAGGACAATTCTTAGTCAGATGTCCCCCACCACAGTTTTGGCAGCCAACTTGGATGGCATGAACAGTTTCTTTGATTTTTAGCATATCTCGACCAAGATTCTCTAGCTTGTTGGTTATGGCCGCAATTCCATCTAAACTTCTGCCTTGGTTTCTTTTTCTTCCTCCATCGTGCCATTTTTGAGAATGATCAGCCATTTTTTGAATGGCTTCAATTGCTAGAGTAGGAGTCATTTTCGGGATAGGTCCTTGATAGTCCAGCATCTGTCTTGTAGTTACGTTTATTCCTTTGTAGAATATTTTGACCTTTTGCTGGTTATTCAGATCATGTGTAGGACATTTGTAAAGGAGATCGTTGTATCTATCCCAGGCTTGATACAATGTTTCATCGTCTTCTTGTTTGAAATTATTGATTTCCAAAAGCTGGTTAGAAATCTTCGATGGAAGACAATACCTCTGAATGAAATGCTTCTTTAGTAGAGCCCAAGTATTAACTGCCCCGGCGGGCAATCTTTCAATCCATCTTCTGGCAGCCCCAGTAAGAGTCATGGGGAATACCCTTAGCATAATAGCATCATGAGACACGCCCGAAATGTTGAAAAGGCTTGCGATGTATAGGACATTTTCAACGTGCTCATATGCATCCTCGTCCAGGTTTCCAGAAAAAGGGTTAGCACGAAGCTCCCTCATAAATTGATCTTTAATTTCGAAACGAATATCAGCTCCAATCGCTGGTCTTACGAGACCCGGCCCTTGTTCTGATCTTGTCAACGCCAAATATTCCTCAAGAGTGAGGTCATCAATGTTAACAACTTCCATGGTACCTGAAAACTTGAATAATGATCGTGAGAAATATAGAAAAGTTTAAACAAAACGAAAATGAAAGAATTAATAGCAATCCTAATATAACTCCCCGGCAGCGGCGCCAAAAACTTGATGCAGGTTTTACTGACCAGGTTTTAATATTTATATAGTCTCGTTATACCTATGGTCTACCCTAATGCACTAACAGGCAGTGTACCCGGTCGTGTGTAGTGTAGTATTTGGTAAAACTGAGGTCTTCCCAAGAGCTACGTGTGTTGGATTATTACTAAGTATAGGTGTCACAGTTTTAATATGATTTCGATAAGGAATTAATTAATTAACTACTAAAGCAGATAAAAGCAAATAAAGGCAAAGGTTTAATCAATAGAGGAGAGTGGTGCTAACCTAGTTAATCATCCTAGCTAGTAATGTCTACGTCTAATTACTTCCAATTACTTCAGGCGGGGTCAAAGTCGAGAGGACAGCATTTGGTCAATTCGCCCTAACCTATCAGCAAAGATGCCACCACTGGAGAAGTCAGGTGTCCCCTCATAAGTCCAGTTGTTCCTGGTCCCCTAAGTCGAGTCATTAAGTACAGCTACATGCTAGACTTATAATAGTGAGTGCCCGGGCGTTAGCAACTAAAACACTCACCCCCTAATTCTTAAGTTCATCCAAACGGTAGGTGATCAGTTGGTCAAATCGCACAAGTAGAAAGGGTCGTCAGTTGGTCATATCTTACCCTTCCCGTCTCAGTCTGCTCACTTAGGGTCAGTTGGTCATATCTCCTAAGCAACTAGCCTCTACCGCCATTCAAAACTACCGAAACAACCAATAAACTATGCATGCATACACTTATAAATAATTTACGGAAGTAATGTAAAAGCAAACAAAACAATTAAGGAATCATAACTATGCCAGCACCAAGAGGTGCTTAGCCGCTCATATTAACCATACAAATCAATTCAATATTCAATGTTACGAAATAGATAAATCGAAAGTAAAGAAAAGATAAAAAGTGTGGGAAACTAGAAGGGGGGGTTGAATAGTTTCACCAATTTAAAACTTCCTTTTAAATATTTAGATCGACTTATGTCAATCTATTTGATTGTTTATGTTGGACGTTGATAGATAGATATATAAACGTGTAATGAAAGATAAAGAGTAAGAAGCACATCACCACGACAAAAGTTATTTATAGTGGTTCGGCTACAAGGACACCTTCCTTGCCCTACTCCACTCCCCGAGTCACCTACTCGAGAGTTCGTAAGCACTACACCAACTCCTTATGCGGAGAAGCCTTCACAACGTCGCTTAACCTTTTTCCGGTACAAAGCTAAATACCGAGTTCTTTCACACCAAGGCGAACCACACCTAACACAACGTCGCCTACCCTTTATACGGTGCTAGGCTAACCACCGAGTTCTTTCACACCAAGGAGAACTGATCCTATCACAACGTCGCCTACCCTTTATTAGGTACTAGGCTAAGTACCTAGTTCCATTACTATGGAGGAACTACTACCCTTCACAACACAACACCTAATATCAAGGAGATCCACTCCTTGTTACAACACCATCAAGGATATCACCGTCCTTGGAAATAAACAAATACTTATATGTATAACGATGCACCTCATCGATTATACGACCTAGGCATTCTTCCCAAATGATACTTGATTTGATTCTTCGGCATCCTTCACTAATGCCTTTGACACAACGCTTGGCACCCTTCACTAATGCCTTCGTCTTGACACCTTTAGCATTCTTCACTAATGCTTTGACACGGACGATAAGCACCTTTCACTAATGCTTTCATCTTGACACTTTCGGCATTCTTCACTAATGCCTTCAACCCAACATCTATAGAGAAAGTAAGAACTATCAACAAGAGAACCTTAGTTGTCTTGATGATGACGAAGCATGGCAACTCATGGACTTGAGCTTGCACGTCTTCAAGAAGTGGTGATCTTGCCTTTAAGAGGAACCTAGAAGATCACACAAAAACAAAAGACAAACTATATAGATCACTTGGATATGAGGTTAGAGGGTTATAATACTTGGGGAAGTATGTATGTGAAGTGATGATTAGAAAGGAAGAAATGGCTCTCTATTTATAGAGAAAATTCTCTATTGTTCCCCGGATCCCACGGATCCCTACCACAAGGGATCCAGCTAGCACAAAGCCAGGGATCCGTGAAACGCTCCTCTTTGCCCATGGGTATTTTTGGTTATGGGTTATGGGTTGATCCATGGTTTTCTTTCTAGATACAATGAACTTGGTTAAGTGGTATATATAAAACCATGGGTTATGGGTCAATACCATTTGCTAGTTTTTAACCATTTGGTATATACTTGTTTTTACCCATTTTAGTATACTTAGTTTAAGTATATGCTAACCCAATATGTAAACACTAGTTGTTGTACATATATATCTAAATCATAAAATCACTTATACATGTTTTAGTGTTTTATGTGAAAACGTAAGTGTGTTAGGAAACTATTAACTCAAACTATTTACGTATTCTATTTGTTTCGTTAAAATGATTTTACGTTTGTTATCGACAAAACATTAGAAGATCGTAAAATATAAATAAACGTTTTTACGGCTTATTTGTATTAACAAAAAGCTAATGTTTATCGTAGGGGAGTGATTTCTCCCTTAGAGACAGCTCCGTATGCTCCTCTAGACCTGTCTTTCGCTTCTTCCCACGTTCTTTGGTTGTGGTGTGTGGAATGGGATGCTTTGAAATGCTAAAAATCGTGGGGTATTTATAGGCCAGATCTGGGTTACGGCTTAACTAATATAATTGTTACGCCGTAATCTTCAATTTCTTCGTAATTTGCACTAGATCTGCTGGTTACGGCGTAACCTTATAAGTGGTTACGCCGTATCTTCAATATTTCTTGGTTACGCCGTAGTTTAAACAAGAGTTACGGCGTAGTTATCAGCGGCGTGGAACCTCATTTGACCTAATATGGTTACGTCGTAGTCTTTTGTGAGAGTTACGCCGTAATCTTCTGATGAGTTGGCTTTCTGAGTCACGCTTTAGTTACGGCGTAATGTGAGAGATGAGTTACGCCGTAACTTCTTCAAAGTGAGCATACTCTGATAAACCTTTGATAATTCTCCAATTCCGCGTCTCTTTAGCTCCAATGCTCGTAATTTACCTGAAAGTGGAAACAATGGAAAACAAGCGTAAATCCATATAAATGAAATAAATAACAAGCATTATCGGGGGAAATTGACACTTAATATTCAGGACTATTTGATGTTATCAGTTAGTCTTGAAGGACTGAGTCTGCAACATGCCTGTTACATGAAGGACCAACTACGTAAAAGTAAATATGTGTTGTTTTTTTCTAATATTAAAAAAAAACGGTCTTTAGTTAACAACCGTTAGTTAATAACGAAAACACTATTCATTAGCCCATTCTTGACACCCATTGGGTGTGGCAGCTAAAAGCAAATTGTTTATTGCAATACTGCTAAATGTACTTTAAGAGTAATATAATTCATCTCTATATCTTTGGACATATTGCACAAACTAGTCCTCATAATATTTGCACTCCAAGTCCCTTTATGTTTTCTTCTTTATTTTGTAAGACTTCTTTGAACTTTTTTGCAAATGCATCACAAACCTTTATACCATCTCAAAACAACTTCAAACTACAAATACAAAATTGACAAAGTTAGTCCCTTGAGTTAAACAAGACCAGAATCAGATTATAATTATAACAGTGATTTTTTTTAATTTTTTTTTTTTTTTTTAAGATGGAAGTGAATTTTAATAAAACATATCACTTAATCAATTCTTTTTTTCCTTTTATAAGATGAGATTATATGAAAGTTAAGATTTTTCCTTTAGTATACAAGAAAATATTAGTCACTAATTATACTTTTTTTCAACAGTAAAATACCTTATATAGCTATTCTAGACTTATAGTAAAACAAAAGCCAAATAACATAAACAATACGCAGCTAGCACATACAAAATAGTATTTAGTTGTAGTAAAAATAAGATAAGAGATTTAAATGATGTGATTCTCTCAAGTTTATATGAACATGATCGATAATGTTTTTTCATAATTAATCCAGCATTCAGTGTGAAGCACACCTGACACGCTTGATTAGAATTTCAATTTATAAATATTAGTAGTAGAAAATACGTAACAGTACCACCACTTCATCATTAGAGCACTAGGTATGGTGTTATCCGATAACACGTTATTGGTATGTCACATCAGCGCCACCTCATCTTCATCTAATAACACACCAATAACTAAAACACCCCTCCCTCATAACACACAACTAACATGTTATTGGATCCCACGAAATACCCCACTAAAAATACTCACTCACCCACAATACACAAAATAAAAAATAAGAAAAAACATAAAAGTTACCAATGGCTTGAGCCATTTCACTAACTCAAATTCATTTGGCTCAACTTTGGCATGTTGGCCGGTATGGTTGCTCACGAATGGCATGTTAAATGGCTACCATACCTTGTGCTCTTAGGTAAAGTTCCAATTGTCCTGTGCAAAGCCTGGCCATAAAATTTTGTTCGAAAAAAAAATAAACTTACACATTTTTAGGGTCTTATCGGGTTAGCCCGCTAAGATAGGTAACTTAATCCTAACCCAACCCTATAATAATATCGGCAGTGACGGAACCAGGGTGGGTCTCGGGGGGTCCCAGTACACACATGAATTTTTGTGGCATAGTTTGTTCAAAAATCTCGCTTTTTCATAAATGCATCCGGTCCTTAAATTTTGTTTGTAGTCTCGTTCAGTTTATTCTAAATGCACTTTGTCATTTTGTTTCCCGGTTCCGTCCCCGAATATCATGTTATCAGGTTAGGGTCAAACTAATCTAATAAACTTTTTTAACCCCAATTAAACTCGAACCTATAAGCCTTATTCGTTCGGGTCGGGTCAACCTGACTTTATCGACTCCACTAATTACCATCATAATGTAATATTGTTAGTAGGAATTATAGGCAAGTTTTTATTAAAATCTTAATCAAAGAGTCTACAACAACAACATATTCAATCTTAACGAAGTAGGGTATATATGAGATATATGAGATTATGATATACACAACCAATTGAATTTACACTGGTCACTTTGTGCAAGGGTGTTTAGTTTGAGGGTAAAGAAATGAAAGAATGACTTTCATTCCAAATACAATTGTTTGGTTAGTAGGTTTTTTCTTTTTAAAAATGGGTATCAAACCCTCAAAACTAGCTAATGTATTTTCTAAACCCACCAAAGGTCGCGGGTTTCTAAACCCATTCATACATGAGAGACTAATTGGTCAAAAATGATTTTCCTCTACAACCATGTTTAGTACTTGCATTAAAAAGATACTAATAAAAATAACCAGCCATACTAACTCATATCAAACAATCTTTCTTTGTACTTGCTGCAATTTTCATGCTCACAAGGTTTTAAGATCAACTGCAAATAACACCATATCATAAAAACGATTTCTAAAAGACATGACAATTGATTCAATGATATCATCAAATTATATTATTAATGATTCGAGAGAATGTAACATCTGCTAAGACACAAAACAACACAAAAAAACTCCCATCCAACATATAAAACAAGCAGATTACCCAAAGCAGACAAATCAAAAAGATTTACTGAATGAGCGTAAGAAAATAAGATTATTATTGTTTCATTTTCCGAAGGCCAAGATAGATATCACCCGGAGAAACTTAGTTGTTTATCTGCTTGGCGAGTTTGAACCACTCGGTGTGAAATGAACCAGGCATGTCGGTCCTTTCGTATGTGTGAGCACCAAAGTAATCACGTTGAGCTTGCACCAAATTAGCAGGCAACCTCTCTCTCCTGTATGTGTCGAAATAAGCAAGACTAGTTGACATACCAGGAGTACTGATGCCTGCGTTAATAGCCAAACATACAACTCTTCTCCAAGCAGATTGACGCTCTACCATCTCTTTAGCAAACTCGGGGTCCACCAAGAGGTTAGCCAATTCTGGGTTCCTGTCATATGCCTGCTTGATGCGGTCCAAGAATATGGCTCGAATGATGCAACCACCCTTCCAGATTCTAGCCAACTCACCTAGCTTCAAACCCCAATCCTTTTCAACGCTCTTGGCACGTATCAGGTTCATCCCCTGTGCATAACTGCAAATTTTCGCTGCGTATAGAGCTTGCCTTACATCAGTGATTAACTTTTCCTTGTCCACTGTTTGATCTGCTAAGATATCGTGGACCCCGCTTGATTTGAAGACCTTTGCAGCTTCGACACGTTCATCTTTCAAACCACTAAGGAATCGTGAATCTAGAGATGCTGCAATGGTGGGAGCAGCAATTGATAGATCAGCAGCTTGTTGAACGGTCCATTTTCCAGTACCCTTCATCCCGGTTTTATCCAAGACTTTGTCGACCAAATAACCGTCTGCCTTGTCATCTTTGATGGCAAATATGTCGGCGGTGATTTCAATTAAGAAGCTTTGAAGCTCTCCCTTGTTCCATTCTGAGAATACTTGGTGTAGTTCCTCGTTTGAGAGCTTCCCAACAGATTTCAGTACATCATAAGCCTCTGAAATCAACTGCATGTCACCATACTCGATTCCATTATGAACCATCTTGACAAAGTTGCCTGAACCACCTTCACCGATATATGTCACACATGGGCCACTATCGGGTACTTGAGCTGCTACCTTGAGAACAATGTCCTCAATGTACTTGTAAGCCTCAATGGAACCTCCAGGCATCATAGATGGACCGTTTCGTGCACCCTCTTCACCACCAGAAACACCCATACCAAGGTAGAGAAGACCAATTTCAGCCATGGCTTTTTCTCTTCTTTCGGTGTTTTCATACCATTCATTGCCACCATCAATGATGCAATCACCTTTCTCCATGTATTGAGACAAAGTTTTGATTGTTTGGTCAACAGGTGCCCCGGCTTTGACAAGCATGATGATCATTCGTGGTTTTTGGATTGATTTCACAAATGATTCAGGATCATGGAAGCCAAAGACTGGGAGATTCCCTTCCTTCTTGGCTCGTTCAACAGTCTCGTCAACTTTGACCGTACTACGGTTGTAGACTGAAATGGGGAACCCTTTCTCAGCAATATTGAGGGCTAGATTTTGGCCCATAACAGCAAGCCCGGCAAGGCCTATTCTTGTTAGCTTCGCTTCTTCAGCCATATTTTTTTCTGTAAACAAAGTTCAAACGAGAGTGTTAGCAAAAGTGTTACCCTTTGTTACACATACAGACATACTTTGACTTTAGTGACCCACACTTATAATCATACTATTCATTAAAGAACCATCTGGCTGGCACGTAAAATTATTTAAAGCCGCAACACCCCATTGTTTAAAGCTAACAAGTCATATGGACCAATTTTCATCAAGATGGATTTCTTATAAGTCCTTACAAATTGCATTAAGGTAAACAAAAGTAACATAAACTTAAATTTATATACATCGCTATAGCATAATATATAAAATTACTTTACCTAAAAAAAATCCAATTTGTAGATGCTTCCATCACATTTATAAATTGGTTCCCTTACTTCAAAAGGGTGCAATTTAGTGGTTCTAACTTAAAAGTGCAGAAAAGACCACCACATGGACAATATTCCGCCAAAGATTTCAATATTTTGACCCAAGTACATTATGCCATCTGAACTCTTTCACCAGGTAACAGGACATGACAATTACAGATCCTCAAATGTAACTATTGCTAGAATCAAACAGCATACATCTTAGGGGCACTAGCATATTGCTTTTATCAAAAACTAGTTGCTGCAAATAAAGGCGTCATGGGTGTTGTTAATATTAGATTTCCAGAATTACTTAGTTTTCTATTCGCATTCTAACATATAAATCTAGACTTCAAGCATCTATCCATAAAAACTTGGGACAATAAAGTTAACCATAATCTAAAAAAGCACGACTTCTTAAGGCGTTGTCCATGTACATAATATATTAATATTATTAAAAAAAAATGTTTTTCACAAGAAAAATGGCTGTCCAATAAAACTATTAACACTAAAACTACATTCAAATGTGGTCTGATCCAACTTAGATAAATTAACAATAAATCATCAATATCGGACAAAAGGACTAAAAAATTGGTTCATAATTTAACAAAGTTCCAGACGATTCAAATAAAACGATCCGGTCGATATACTAAATGATTAAATTATCAACACCTAATCAGAAACAGATCTATAGTTATGATAAAAACATAAAAAAGTAAAAACCAGTGGAAGCTAATAATAATTCAAATCAATCAAACAATTTCAAAGATTAAATGTAATGAATCGGATCAAACACGTGTCATCATCCGATCAATCTAATCTAATATAATATAATCTAACCAATAATTGCACAACGTAACGATTCATGGTTGATAAAATAGACAATAAAAATTTGATTGAATTAGAGATGGAATGATGATTACCTTATTATAAGAATGAAGGATCTGTGATTTGATTGAAAAATGAAATAATGAAAATAAAAATGATGTGAAATTGGGGAAATGAGAGTTTGGTATTTAAAAGAGATCAACGGTCCTTAGGCGGCTTCAATTCAAAGCAAATCAAGTCAATTTTGACCACCTTCCTTCTTTCTTTCTTTCTGGTGGTGGTGGTTGGTGAGTGAAACAATCTATTTTAACTTACCACCCTACACTTTAGTTAGTTTTTAACTTAGCTCCCCCTAAGGTTGGTTTTCCAAACAAAAGAAAACATTGATAAAAGAGGTGACAATCTACGCTAAAAAAAAAAAAAAAAAAAAAAAAAAAAAGCTAATGTTGACTAATTTGTAAAATATTTGAGCACATTTAACCCTCATTTTTTTTAGAAATGGCCATATATAGCCTATATAAAAGTTAAATGGACATTAACAGACACATGTTTTCTTTAAATTTAAGAATATTACAATTGTTTTTAAAGAAAAACTTATAAATATACAATATTTTAATTTTTTATATATAAATGATGTGTTACGTTTGGGGAATTTATTTAGTCGTTGTAGGTATTTTTTTTAAAGCGATTCGCATAACATGCGTCTGTTTGGCTCGTGCCTATTTAAGCCCGTCTCATTCAGGCCAAACCTGTTTAGACCGTTGCCCGTATCCGGCCGTATTGCCACCTCTAATCACCAACGTTGACTGCTTTTACCTTTAGACATGGGAAAAAAGATGTGAAAGTCCGTTTTTTACTATTTTTGTATTGGAACTTGAAGTAGTTTTTGACATACAAGAAACATAATGTACAATTCTAAAGCTTGTTGAATGATAATACGAAAAACTTTTAAGCAATATTAATGTTTGTTGAACAATGTAGAGATGAATATATGTTTTAAGGTAGATCGAAGCCTGTGAGTGCATGTGAACCATGTATTATTTCTAAGGTGGTGTAAAATTTGGAACCATGTTTAAAATTTGTTGTGTTACAATAGTTTGAGTTAGTGCTGAGCACGGTTTGAAAATCGGATCAGACCGACCAAAATTGGACTGGACCGAAAACCCATATGGCGTAAAACATTGGACTGAAATGTTCAGTCCATATCCGAGTCAGTCTGGTCAGTTTGGTTCGTCAGTTCAGTACAATCCAACAAAGCATAATAGTCAGTTTTGCATAAAATCAAAATAAATATGTGAAAAAGAATGAACCAAGGACCATACAAAAATACATTTGATTCGGTTCGCGGTTTATTATGCTCGGCTCTAGTTTGAGTGAAATGAACCTGATAACTTATTAACAATATATATATTTTTTTTTTACAATGGTGAATATGTTTTAAATTACTTAACCATTTCATGCATCAACTTTGATTATCATTATTCATTAGAACATCGATATGAAATTATGAAATATAAAAGGAAGAGATTATGAATTCATGATAGGTCACCTAACAATAAAAATTATCTTGATATGTTTGTTTATTTGTAGGTAAGAGACTTTCTACAACAGAAAAATAGGTTATACCTACTTCCTAGTGGGACGGAAAAAGTCATTGTATTGAAGATTGGGGGGAAAATGACAAAATGGAAAATATAGGGGCCAAAGTGTAAGTTTAACATAATACTCGTAACAAAATATGCTTTTGTTTGGTAATTTATTAAAAAAAAAAAAAAAAAAAAGTGTCCAATTGTCGGGATCTTCTGTGTGAAAAATGGACGTTTAATGACCTTTTTTAAATCAGTTATTTGTTACTTCTTTTACAAAAAACATATGCTAAAAACTGACATCTTTTGGCCTTTATTTGTATTTTACAATGAATAAATGTTATTTTTTTGAAAATAGGAATAAATCTTAATTAATACAAAGAAATTTGCAGCTTATGTTTTATGTTAAAATCATAATACAATGTTTCTAGAAGTTATTTTTATTGGTCAAACTAAAAAGATTATGTTTGTCACTTTTATGGTGCGTATTCATGTCGTCGCTTTGACATATTATGTTACTGTTACATGGTTACAAACACAAAGTTTGACTTGACTTATGATTTATATAGGCTTCAAAGAATGGTTCAATATACCAGTGTGAAACATATATGAGACCCGTAAACGTTTCACACCGGATTGTTGGTGAGCACAGAACATCCAATGTAACATACGTGGTAAGAAAAAATGATGATGGTTACAAATAACAGAAGTCGAAAACAACAAAATTGAACGAACAGCTGCAGAATCAAGTCCGGACTTATCAGCTTTAGTGCTGCTATGTTCAGTAGTGTAATTCAAACTTTATCATAACAATGTTCTAGCAAACTGGAAATCAGTGTTAATCCTACGAGTGATTTATGAATTTACTGCATCTCATATTGTATCAAAAACTTTTAAGTTTCTCATGCACGTCGGTTCAACTTGAGACCAACGTTTTCAACTAATGAGTGAAAAGAATAATGGGAAAGAGCTTTGCTTCTAATGCCCTAGCTATTGACAGAATGACAGGTAAGCTGAAGAATTTTGTAATACGAGTACCCAAAATTGGACAGAGGCCTTACTTCAAACCTCTGTTGAAATTCTTGTTAACGTGTAAGTGATCCTTGTCTATAGGCCAAAGTTGCACATCTGCATATATGTCATAGTGCGATTGATGTATTTAGTCCAAAGAGGCTTGAACTGGTTCATGGCAATATCGAGCCAAGGTTTCATGTTCCCATTGAAATGAATGACAGCTGCATTATTAATCTCATCCATGCTTATACTCGGATTATACCCAAGACCAAGAACATGCCATTTTTTGTCCAGTGATTTTGTTCTCGAGTAAAAAGTTATTAGTCCAGGTGGCAGTGTTCCTAATTGCCATAAAGTCCGGTCTTCATTCTGAGAAAAGGTTTAGTAGAGATGTAAATCGATAGGGACAAAAATTTATGAATAATGATTACTAATCAGGGGCAAAAGTAGAAAAAGAAAAAACATACCAGATCCTGCCAGTAATGGTACTCATCGGTTAATTTTTCACGCCTCCAAGCATCTAGATCAAACATATTCATGCCAAAAGCCCAAGCACATGCTTTCGGATTGAACCTATCCCTGATTAGAGGGTGTGAAAAGTTCAAGTATCGAGCATAACGGTTAAACGGTCCAAAGCAGGTCTCAACAGCCCCATTCACCTTTCCATCCATATCAACTTTCCACAGTGCGGTCAAATCTTTTTGAACCACAACATCATCATCTAAAAACAATATGCGGTGAAGCTTTGGGTACATCTCAGGCAAGTAAAACCTAAGATGATTCAACACTGACAGATACTTTGGGTTCCTAAATTGTATATTGTTGTTTTCATCCTTCGTTGTGTTTTCTGCTCCGTTCTCAAAGTAAAACTTCTGTAAATTTGCAGACTCTAATTGCCTAAGAACCGGGACATACGATGAGTTCAAGAAAGTATATTCTTCAACTGCTTTTACCTCTACAACAGCACTGCCTTCTACCGAACTATTTTTAAACCAAACCTTCATTGCAGCAAGATTCATGTTATCTGTAACAATATGAAAAACATGTTTCCATGGCTCTTCTGCATTCGTTACAGTTGAGTTAACCACAACAGAGACTGCAATCACATTATCTGAAAATATTGCATAATGGTACAACGTGGGGTCCTCGAATTCCAATTTTGGCTCATCATCTCTATATATTTCAGGATGCTCAATCCGTTCTCCCATGAGCTGCATGGCAAGACAATGCAAACTCTTGGGAGTTGACTTTGCAGCAATTAAGCTAGCAAATGCCCCATTCTTCTTCGCTTTCGTTAACAAGTCTTGAACTGCAAATATTGTGTCTTTTAACTTCTGAATTTTCAACTGATTATCATAAGATTCTTTCGTCTCGCCAATTATCAACCTAGTGACCTTAACCTTATCCTTAACCTCCTTTTCAAACTGTTTCAAAACATCCTCATCTAATGGCCCATCAGTCTCATACAATGCAGTACGATATATTGGTTTCAGAGTCAAGTCGGATATGTTCTTTGCAAGATCCTCATACACTTTAAGCTGTTTAGATATCTCGATCTTCAGCTTCCTTGCATAAGAACCGTATGCATTCACAAGCACAATATGATCCATGGCATGCTTATGCATCAAATCCAACCTGGTCTTGAACTGATGCGATTTCAAAGCTAGAAAGGTCCTGTGCGTGTGTGCTCTCCCAGTTGTTCGTATCTCCTATATTATTTCATAATTTCAATCAAACCAATTATCAAAAACTTCAGTAACCTATTCCTTGCTTCCTAAATCTTAAAACCACAAAAGATGCAAGATCTTTAATGTCTAAAAACGATACTCAACTAAGGGGATCGTCTTGAGTTGAGTTTGCAAACTAATTTCATATAGCAAATAAAGGAATTTGAGTGTTTGCATGTCTAATACTCCTTATTCTAAAAAAATTAAGGCCAAATAATTGGTTTAGAATAATCAGTTGAGTTTAGCTTATTCAAAAGTGATTATATGATTACTCCAAAACGCAATCTGAAACACTCCTAATGATAACCTACATAGCATTAAGAACCACTATCTTTTGAAAATTTGATTTATTTCAAAATAATAATATTTCCTGATGCACAAAGCAGACCTTGCGAATTTATTAACTAAACTAATGGCACATAAATAAATATACGTGTTTGCATATCCGATACTCATTATCTAAATATTTTAGACTAAATTATCAGTTTCAAACGCAATAAGAAACACACCTAACAATAACTTAACTTGCAATAAGAAGCACTATTTGCATCAACTTTTTTGCAATTTTTTAATGCATCACATAAAATATTTCCTGCTGCACAAAGCAGACCTTAATAACTTCTTATTTAAACTAAATTGCAAGTATGATGTTCAGGATTACTTTTTAAATCAGATTATGTGATGTTCAGGATTACGTTTTAAAACAGGTAAGCATGTTTGCGTGTCTGATATTCATTATGTTATTATTCTATAGCCAAAAAACCTATTTCTGATAATCAGCTCATTCTATTAAGCTAATCAAGTTATTACTCCAAAAACGCCTAATCTATTTTTAATTAAACGCAATCGAAAACAGTCCTAGCGATAACTTAAAACACGAAATAATCTATCCAAAACAGTTTTACTTGTGAGAAAACATGACCGCTCATATAAGTCGAGCGTATAATCATTTTTTTTTTTTTTTTTTGGTGCAAAGGTGAAAGTTGCACCACATTAAATATTCCCTAGTGCACAAACTAGACCTTAAGTATTTATTTATTATTCAACAACTACTACTAGTAATAAATATAGTTGAATAGTTTTCAGATCTAAATACATGCATACATACATACAACATATATATTACAGTATAATCAACTTGCAAATATAAAAAAAATACAAGAATAAAACAATGCATTTTTAAAATAATAAGAGTGAGTTAAATGAGAGACTTACAGAAGAGGTATTATTTATAAAATGAGTAGGACGAGATGAGAAGAGTAGGGAGGCCGTAAGGAAGAACAAAAGAGCGAATAAAGCGGAGATGAAGAAACGGTGAGAAAACACGGATGAAGATGCAGATCCTCTGCTGCTCCGTACAATCAACGCCATTTTTTTAATCAATCAAACATGCATTCGGTTTTGAAGGTTCCGGTGAGTGACTGTGGCGACGGTGTTGCGATCACGTGTTTTGGTGGTTGGTTTGTTAGTTTTCTGGTGGGCCCGTTTCGTTGTTGGTGAAATACTACTCTACTAAACACGTTGGTTGGATGTGTGTGTAATTTTCGAATTTATTTTTTACTTTTTTACAAGACTGTCGACTTCTTTTACCATGGGTTTTTTATTTTTATTTACACCAGCATGGTCACTCGTGAATAAAGCAAAATTTACGAATACTACAGTATTTTGAAGCTTGGTTTAATGTTATCAACGGCACATTCTTGTCAGAAATTGTTTGTTTTGGTACATACCATATTCACCATATGTAAATAGTGACACGTGTAAGTTTTTCTGATATGACAATACATCAAAATGTGTATATTTGAATACTTTATGAAAATTCGTTACATTTAATGATACTTTTAATAGTTCATGTACTACGACCATATTTTGTAAAAATTTCGTTGTTATTTTATGATTTAAACCTTTACTTTTTCCTTTATGGTCAACAATGAGACGAAATAGCTGTAAGAGCACGTAATGTGATGTTGTCTGAACAATTCTCCTTTATATTGCCGACGGAGCTGAGAGAAATAATGGTGACATACTGACATGACACACTTTCTAAACTGTTGGATCATGTAAAAAATCAATCTCAACCGTGTAAATTAGTTTCATGCTTATTAAAAACATTTTATTAGAAGATCTGTAAATAGTTTGCACATGAAAAACATTTTAAATACCCTAATATATAAATATCTTTGGCTAATTTAAAAAGATATTTTATATATTAGGGTATTTAAAATGCATTCTTTAGCGATCGAGTTCACTGCACCAAACTTTCATAATTTACATGAGTAAATACTACTATTATTTTTAAGATATTTTACATACAAAATTATATATATTAACTTGAGCAAGTTGTTTATGTAGTGAATGACAATATATCTTTTTATAAAATTTCACCTAATTTATATGGTACGAAGTACAAACATTGTTAAATACAACGTGAAGAAGCGTTTAGCCATGCATAATTTTTTACCTACATCCTTAGACAATTTGTTCATAAGTTTTTTCGTGTTTAATATGATCAAATTGGGGATTTATTAGAGCTCAATAGTTCGTTAATGATGATAAGGTATATTTTGTTTTGATTACTTATGGTTTAATTTGAAATTTTTGAAGTTGGGTTTTCATTGCAAATTGTGGAAGATTGTTACTATGAGGCTCATGTTCATCAGTTTTTCTTTTCTTTTCTTTATTTTTTTTTTTTTTTTTTTGGTAATTTTTTATCTTATTGATCCCGGATTGTGATTCGCAAGTCGTTATATGTGGTTTTGAGTGTGGGTTTTTCATTAACATATGAAGAGAATCGAAACACATGTCTAAAGAATAGGTGTTTCAGGGGTATTTGTTTTGATAGTCATAGTTTTGAAGTCTAAAGAGGGGGTCTAATATATTTTTAACCAATGATTCAATCACATACACAAGTGCCATATCTTTTTTCCTCTATATATTTAAACGTTTCGTCACCTATGCAAACGTCATAAAGAAAAGTGTACCCGAGCAACGCACGGGTATTGCACTTGTTGTTTTGTGGTCATAAGGGTAACTGGGCGACCGGATCAATAGCTTGAGGCAATCAGTTTTGAACAACGACAACAATACCCAATACGACCGGAGCGGAATTAAGTTTTGAGCATCAACTTCAAATGATTCAAATATTAACAAAATGATGGGTGTGGTTTTCAGTTTGCATCGTCAAAACAAACCTAAACTTTATTACACGAAGGATTGAATCACATTAGACATAATGAAAAACAGCTTTCTATCACCTAGTTACGTGTTTAGCTCCTACCTATACAAAACCAAGCTGAGTGTTTTTCCAAAGCATTAAATCAACAAATTTGTAGCTATATGCTATTGATGACTTGCACCTCATGCGATCAAATTTGCAAATTTCACTGGACTTTGTAAGACTTCAGCTATGAAAAGATAGAACCCAATCTCTGGCTGGTTTAAAAACATACAACAAAATTTCCAACCAGACCAGGCATTCTGTAACATTATGAAATGTCTTTAACTAGTAATACAAAATATGTTGACCTGAGAATTTGGATGAACCAAATGCCCATAACCATCCACGTGAACTAGCTAGACTAAACGACCTGATACTGGTAGAAATAGTACCCTATAATTGGAATGATTAGAACGAGGATTATTTTCACGATGTCGAATAGTTTAAGCTGCCTTGCATCGATATTTCTTACTGTCTCAGTGGAGTCCATTACAGTCTCGTCGCCTGCCATCTCTACCTGAAAAACATCAAAAAAATAAATAATGCATATAAGTAATGGAACACCTTTAATATCACAAAAACTTGAGCCAAGGAGATTAACAATGTTACTAAAAAGCAAACAATAATAAGCTACCTCAGAATTGCTTGACAAGGCTTCTTTGTTTTCTGCAGTGAAGTCACTACTCGATTTATCACCATGGCTAAGTTTTCCAGCCCGGCCTTCATCTCTCTTCCTTAAGCTCTTTACCAAGATTTTATTTTCATGTTTCAACGATAATATCTGCATGCATACAGATACATTAAGACAAGAGGATTAAAAAAAATGGTTTATACTATCCAACACTAAATCTATAGCAATACACTCCAATATATAATATTGAAGACCTGTTTTTGAAGACGTTCTCTTTGATGTGCCATTTGCATAACCAGATCAGTTATAAACTTGCTACGAATACTTATATCTTTCGCAGATGCCTTCTTAGCTTCCTCCATTTGATGCAAAGACGTTTCTAACCACTTAACCCTACCCTTAACATTACTAAGCTCTTTCTTGAGGTCATCGTTTGCTTCAGACAAATTGATACACTTGTCCTCCATACTATCGGTCTGACCTACAGCTCGTGTAACCTTGCTCTTCAGGTCTTCGATTACATTTTCCATGTCTTTAATTGTAAACTGTAACATGCTTTTGTCCTCTAGACTAGCTTCATAACAAGCCTCCGCGTTTTGTAGCTTAACATTAGTATCACTTAGTTGTTTTTCAAGTGAAACTACTTTCTCATTGCTATCCTTGAGTTCCTGAGCGGTATCATCCTTTTCCACATTCACTTGTGTAGATGCTTTCTCATTAGCCTGCTGGAGTTTCAGCAAATCACTTTTTAATTCCGCTTCTCGTTGAACTGAACCTTTAAGATTGAAATGTAGCATCTTAATTCTACTCAGTAATTCTTTGGAGGTTTCCATCAGGAGTTCAGATGAGTGGTCTGCCTCATAGAAGTTCTCCAAGGTTGTTTCAGCTTCCTCTTCAGCGTACACAACTTCTTCTTCTAATATACGCACCCTCATTGTTAAAGTTTCTTCAATTTGAGTCAACTCAAAAACCCTTTTCTCCGAATCAATTTCTCGTTCTAAAGATTTCTCAAGCATCCTTAAAATATGCCTTTGATGTTCCACTGTCTGCATTTTCATTTTCTCCTTCTGTTCTATATCATCTTTTGAAGACTCTTTATAGTCATTATTTCCAGCAAATCTTAACACGTTCCTGTCAAAACTGGCAGATCGTACTTTTAAATCTAAAACCTGTTCCAGTAACTGTGCTAACGATTTTTCTGAATCCTGCAACATGTCTTCCATCCCAACAACAGGCTCTCCTAAATGTTTTCGTGACAATAGAAACTCACTTACATTTGATTTTTCTATCTGAAGATCAGATATGTGTGTTTCTAATAATCTGACCTCTGAACCTAAAACCCCAGCCAAAAGATCGTATTCTAATACCTTGACAACCAATTCGGGATCCATATCAGATACAACAAAGGGTTCAAAGTCACTTTCCCTAGTTTCCACATGCATCGATAGTAAGTTCAAGTTCGTTAACCTTTCAGAGATAAATGCTATATCCAGTTCAAATCTTGCTACAATCTCACCAGTACTTTCCGAGTCTCTAGAAGTCTTACTTGGCCCACCAGAATGAAGAGATGACGTACGAGAAGATGCATCATAGTTGGCAGTGGCATCCATCTTTACAATTCAGCTGTAAACTCAATTCAGAACCTGAAAAAGAAAGGGAATATATATAAATTTGTTAAAATAACATAATATTAGTCAGGTTTTGCATCCAATACAATTATTAAATCAATGAATACGCTTGAAGACGGAAGACTATACAGCTGATACAATAACTCTTTAAAGGGTATTTAGCCATATGACCGCATCTCCTAATTCTCAAAGACAGTTTCGAGACAAAATTTCTTGGGTCAGTCCCACTACCCCCTTCGTAGCTAACACTTCATAACCCAATTATAGATCACATATCCGCTTGTCTAACACATAGCATCCATAAAACTAAAAAAATAAAAAAATATACACTATTCTGAACGGTATTCATAGAGTAGGATAGTGGACTTCAGAGCATTGATATGCAGAGTGTGAAAAATACTTTAAGCACGTGTTTAAGAATATGAATCAGTTTTCGCGAAGCTACATATCCAAAGGGGGCTCACTTGCTGGTCACCAACTCACCAAAGTATCCTTAACATAATTGATTAGTAACTTACACTATTCTAAACTTGAAACTTTACAAACTCGTCTCTTTAATCATACATCTACAGCCAATCTATAAACACACGCGTTTCCGCAAAGTTCAACCACTATTCTGATGCAAAATGTGTGTTTTCGTTGTTGCTCAAAATGTTAACACCATTAGTATATTAATTAGTTCATGACGTTTAATGCAGTCAGCAATATTAATAATCACTAGTTAAATTTAATGTCATAAAAACTGTTTTTCAATTTCAAATGTATAGTTGATAAATAAATATTGCTAAAGCAGTAAGTGAACCCTAAAAACACAAAACATCATTTAATACAGAATTAAAAGAATGCCTTTATTAAACAACCTCTGTAATAAGTATTGAAATTAACATAAAAGATTAAAAGCGAATATCATCAAATTGCAAAGAAACTAAAAACTAGCAATAAAAAATCACACATTAAATGGAAATGGAAATGGAAATGAAAATATGAAATTAAAATTGAATTTAGAATATACCTGGCTCAGAGAGTTTATTTTAAGCGGTTAGTGAAGGATCTTGATCCGTTACAGTTGTGAATTGTGATTCATCATCAGTTTCAGTCAGTTCTTGAACCCCACCACCCCCCCACCGCTTTTCCCAAACTTTTTACTACTATTTGCAATAATAACCTTCATGTATTTATTAACTACATTACAGTCCCTCAACTTATGGGGTTTTCTGATGCGGGTTCATTTGAAAATAGTTATTCACTCCGTCCCAATTTAAGCGTTTATTTTATTTTTCATTTTTTTTGTAATAATTATACTATATACTAAAAATCATTTGAGCGCGGGGCCCACAGCAAGGTTATTAAGGAGTGGTTAACATACTAGCTCGGCCTCCTATTGGTGTTTCGGGACAAGAGGCATAAGCCTATTGGTTGGAGGAGTTAATCACATGGTTATCTACAGTGCACGATGAATAGTAACGCCCGTTTTGCTTTTTTTTTTTTTGACAGGTGACTTTCCAACTTAGGTTTCACCACCCTCCCGAAAGAGGGCCCTAACCCCACATCGACCAGTCTATGTTGTCTTAACCGGGTCCACGCAGGTACGATATGTGGCTTCAGTGCCGCGAGGAAACCGTACCGCCTCCACACAAGTTTCCTTGCTGGAGTAACGTCCGGATGAAAACCCCGACCTTGCTCAGATTTGGGCCCCCAGCGGCTTAGTCTAAGGGGCACAAATCCTCATTGCAAATATCAACAGATCATGTGGACCACAAGTGAGGACTTCCCGATAGGTCACCCACCCGGTACTACTCTCACTAGTGGCTCGCTTAACAACCTAAGCACTTACCACTAGGCCACATGATCGATGATGTAACGCCCGTTTTGCTAATGTGTTGCACTGTAGAACCCGTTGGATTACTGTAGCAATTACTATTTATAACTGTAGCTTTCACATGCTACATTAATTATGCGTTGGAACCATCTACACACTTTAGGCCTTTACAAGACAACTTATACAAATAGTGCATTATTTTATACTCTTTCTCTTTGTAAAGGATAGAATTAGTGATTACGTGAATTGTTTACATAGTAAGACCAACAAAATTTAAGATACCTTTACACATACCAAAAACAACCTAAAAACACGAAAAAAAAAAAAAAAAAAAAAAAAAAAAAACACTCTTGACACTATCGACAAAGCACTCCCGCGGCAACGCGCGGGTTACCCCACTCGTGGTTTCGAACTTTCTAATTCACACCGTTTGAACCCATTGCCACACAACATAAACCGGATAAATACATCCGTTTTCAGGCAATAAGAAAATACAAAGATTAAACAATAACCAAACAAATGTCTTAATTTTATTATAATATTGCTTTGATTGATTGTAATTTGGAAGTGAACATTTATTTTAGGACGGATTACAGATCGCTTGAATGTCAAATATTCTGCTTATTCAAGTATTTAAATGTAAAAAACCTATAAATGATTAGATAATGTGATGGAGTTTTGTTTAGTGTGACCTGAAAAACGCATCAATAATCACTCTCAAAACACGCGTTTTTGTTCATCTATCAAATCACTAAACTAGTTTTTTTTTTTTTTTTTTTTTTTTTTGAAAGGCAACAATATATTAAAACCAACAAAACAAACAATACAAATAAACGGCATCCCTCCTCTCCAAACAAGACGATTAAAGAGAAGGAACCCGGAAAAAGAACATAAGAACACATAGACGAAACTATAACACTTAATATAACTTATTTGAGCTCAAAGCTATACAGCATACATACTTTTCATCAACATACAACATGAGTGTTTATTTCAATTTCACAAACAGAAATAAATCACGGTTTCATTACACTGTCATAAAACTTCAATGGAGTTACAATAAAGCTAGACTAACCTTGAAATCTGCTTTGAGTAATACGAAAATGTGAGATCTTTGATCATATATACACTGGCTTGAAACTAAATATTTCAAAGAAATCTAGGAGTTGCGTAATAATCATCCGCCACTCCCACCATCATTACTACTATGGACTCGAACCCCTCAAAACTGTTTTTCCGGCTTTTGCTAAGTTTTAACTTAACTTTAGTATCCTTCAGCTTTTGCTCAAGCAAAACCATCTTCTCACATGAACCTTTAAGCTCATTACTAGTTTCGCTTAGCAACTTGCATTTAGCTTCAGCATTATTAGCCCTGCGTTCCGCCTCAACAATTCGCCTTTTCAAATCTTTGGCTTCTAACGTTTCAGCAGTTTGTTGAGGTTCAAAGCCCGGATTTTTAATATCAGGTTGTAACTTATTGACCTTACTCAACAATTCTTTTGATATTCCCATTAGGATCGCAGATGCGTGATCAGCCTCATAGGACTTTTCCAAGGCAACTGCAGTTTCTTCTTCGGCTAAAAGAACTTCTTGTTCTGTAGCATGCAACCTCATTGTTAAAGCTTCTTCGATTTGAGTTGACTCAGACACCCTTTTCTCGAAGTCTATTTCTCTTTCTAACGATTTCCCGAGCATCCTTATAATATGTCTCTGATGCTCCACTGTCTGCAAGTTCATTTTGTCTTTCAGTTCAGGAAGATCATTGTTGGATGAGTCCGCTGAATCATCCTTGTCAGTACCTAAAATCATATCACAACAATGAAAATTGCTAGTAATAACCTTTTGATATCGTATAAGTACAAATTTACCGCAATGACAAACACCCAACATAAAAAGAATGTAAATAATAAGGATCTTACAGGTCTCTCCTCCAGCAAATCTTGATAAGTTTTTTTCAAACATGGCAGCTCGTGCTTTTATTTCAACTAGCTGATCCAAAGATTGCTGCAGTGACTTTTCTGAATCTTGCAACATATCTTCCTGTTCCGTCGAAGTTTCACCCAAAAACTTGCTTGAAGATATAAACTCCTGCATATTACTTTTATCCGCCTGAAAATCAGATATTAGAGTCTCCAATACACTCACCTCAGAAGTCAGAAAACCGTATAAAAAGTCAAACTCCAGTGCTTTGACTTCCAAGTCACTCGTGTTTGGATTAGTATCAGATACGAAGGCCTCAAAGTCACTATCTAAAGTTTCCATATGCATCAAGAGTAGGTTCAAGTTAGCTAGCTTCTCACAAACACACGCCATATCAAGCTCGAATCTTGTAACAACTTCACCAACACTTTCTAGTTCCTGAAATGTATCTGCGACAGAAGAACTCCTTCTGGACATGGTTTTATAGAACTCGGATTCTGGCCTACATGAATAGACTGATCCAGCAGCCGAAGATGGCTCATAATTATAATGAAAATCCATCTTGAGCTATAAGATGTTAATCCAACACCTGCAAAAAAGAGGATCAATGATACAACGTATAACAAATACCATCATTAGGGAGATGAACTAGCTTGTATCAAGAAATGATGGGTCCCACTACCCGATCTGTAAGCAAAACTCAAAACTTTCATGAAATTATTGAAACAAAGCATTATCCCGGCAACAAGAACAATATATATCCAGGTTACATTTTCCATCTTTCGTGTTCTAATAGAACGAAACTATGTCCTAAGATAAGGTAACATTTGATATGAACAAACAAAACATGCGCGAAAATAATAGCTGCATTGACATACCTGAATCAGAGATTTATTGGATAATGAAATGCAGATATTGAATTTTTGGGATTACAGATTTCATTTCACGCCATAATTTGTTGGCATTATTCACAGCCAAAGGCTCTTAACCGTTTTCTTTTCAACATTTCCCACCTTTTTTATATATTTACATGAATGACCTTTTGGGTTTGTAAAACTTGCGTAAAGTATCTCAATAAAAAAGAATTTGCAATTGTAGTACAGCTTTGTCAATATTTTGTTGGAATTTGAGGTTCTCGGATCCATTTTTCATAAAAAGTTTGGAAAAACTTCACTTTCATGTTTTAAGGATTGTCACTTTTCGACTTGATGATTTTCATTTATTTTTGGTTTTATTGTATGTTAGTACACATGTAATCAAAATTGTGATTTTGGCGCGCACTTCATTTGGGGTCATCTTTTAGGACAAACCAGATCAAAAAGCATGCGCAGTCATGCAGAACAAACAAAGCAACTGTAAAACTCAACATCATCCGTTACTTTACGTAGGAGATGTAAATGCTATAGAAACAGGTTTCCAATATCAAGTTTAATAGCAACATATTGGTAAAAAAATCATCGATCAAGTCAAACATTCAATGTGTTCTTAGGAGACGAGAATTACTAAATTGGTGTGTTATGTACCAAAAAATGGCTATTCTAGCTTCATTTATGTGCAATCCAACTCCCAACAAGTCAACTGTCACGATGCCTCTATAGATGAACAATCAAATTTTCATCTGGGTGGCCGGTTTACCAAGTCTTTTGGAACTAATAACAGATCCAGAAGTTGTACCTTGAACCTTTGTATACTGATAGGATAAATAGATATGATGGTTAAGCATTACCAATGGTATTCACAAACGGCACCAGTCTTTTGTAGTCCTTTCTTCCCCCAAGTACGCAATTATCAAGCACCCGACCAAGGATCAAGCGAGTATTCTGCAAAGCCAACTCTTTAGCTGAAGTCATTGACTCATTTATTGGTCCACCATGAGCAATAAATGATGACTCATCGATCCCAGCCAGGCTGCTTTCATGATAGGCTGGATCATGGTTAAGGGTTATAGACATAAATCCATAGTTATGTAAAAGAGCTTCTAATACACTCAGTGCCTCTGAACACAGACCACTTTCAATTATTTGGGAAATGAGTGCATACATATGTCGACTCTGAACCGCATCAATTGAAACATGATGAAGCAGTTGCTTCAGTATTAGAAGAACAACACGCTGATACTCAACAGGTCCTCTGTCTAGAAGATTAAGCAAGTGCCCGAAAGCCATCTCAGAATGCTTTGCTGTCCATTTGTTACATAATAGCGGGGCCACACAAGCAAGTAGATTCTCTATGCTTTTAATTCTACCCTGTGAGTACACCATGAACACTTCGGCTAGTTCCTCTAATGATTTAGCCTGACACCATATTGCCAGATTCACTGAAACCGAACGAGCCTTTTGGTGGTGGTGTAATAGGGGTACTGAAGTGGACCCCACAACTGCCTCTGGGTTCAGATGTAAGCAGAGCCATGGAAGTAAACCCATGATGTGCATCAAGAAACGTGTGTCTGGGTCACCAAAGATTGAATCACAGGAAGGTATGGTTAGTCTTGAAAGAACCTCGATTGAGATATCGTGACTCACAGTTGACATGAGTCCTTTGAGTATTAGAGGCTGCACACCTTCAAAAGCTGGAACCTTCCCACCAGATGATGAACCTGAACCTGCAGCATCCATTCCTTGGAAGTCACTATTGACAACACTGTGATCCAGCTCCTCTCTTGGCATGCTTGAAAGGAGAACATTTTCTGTAGTTAGGTCAGAAAATGTTAAATGGTCAATAACCCGAGAAAATAACTCGAGTACCTGACAATAAACATGAACAAAGTCGGTATGCATCATGGCCACACATCCCCAGAAAAGATGGGGATACAGAATCACCTTCTCTGGCTCCACATTTTCTACCATCACTTGTAACGTCAAAAGAATTTCCATCATAAACCCTAGCACTGCAGGTACTGGGTTTTCTAAGCATCTATGAAGGCATCTGAGAAGTGATATACATGCATCATGGTTAACACGGGGTCGAAGGGCACGATAGATCTGGTGGGACCGGCAAGACAGGTGTCTCGAGGTGCACTCCATTGCCCATTTAAGTGCCTCGGCTCCCCAAGTTTCCCGAAGATCACCTTGAAAAAAAGTGGCATCCACCATGCTCTTAACCAATGCAGACAGTAGTTTTACACTTTGGAGATCCATTACCATGACTGTGGGGTCCTCATTTTCCCACATCATGCTACCATTTTTAGACTTAACATACTCAATCAGACTCACAACCTGTTTCCGGTTTTCACCATCCCCATCTTTAACATTGTAGAGCTCTAGGTGGCGCCCACCAAGAGAATACAAAAGATTACCAAGTACACGCTGGCAGTGTTTTAGGACAACGTCTTCTGAGCTATCCATTGAAATAAACGTGACATGAAAAAGTAAAGGCAAATGCTCCCTAAAATCTTCACCTATTTCATGAGCAATTTCTGCAAGGAGAATCAATGCTATATCAGCATGTGTTAACGAACGGTCGTGATGCCTACGCCCCTGTAAAGCTGAGTTAAGTTCTCTCGCACTCACACCATGACTATCCGCTTCAGAATTTGGAGTGTCAATGAGGTAATCCCCACTGTCTCTAGAGGCATGTCGGCTTCGTGAATTTCCTCCTGAACCTCGAACCCTGTGGCCAGACCGTCCCACACTTATCTCAGGAGGCAATGGGATCACTGGACCTGAACTCGTTCTCCCGCCTAAATGCATTGTTCTTGACATTAAGCTTCCACTTGAATTCCGAAGTAAATTATCATGAGACCCTCGAACCAAAAGGGGTGACGTATAAGGATGGATATCCATGACAGACGCCAACTGGCTTGCAGCGGAACCCTGAGAAAATTCCAAAACAAAATTACCATCGATATCACTCTTGTGTACTGTTCGTCTACTAGACTCCAGGCTCTCTTCAAGCATTCGTTGTGCTAATTGGTAAATCAAGTGGTCAATTGTCCCTTGTGGAGAGATACGCGCTAGATATAAGCTTACACGTTTAGCAACCAAGAAGTATGTAGCAAATGCACCACATATTTCTGCTGATGCATTTGAATCACAATCTTCAATTCCTTTGGTAATTAAAAAGTCAAGAACTGGACGGATATTACGGGGCTTACTAGCAATAGTTCTCCAAAGCTTCTCGATTTCATTAGGAAATTGATCACCGTGCCTCCATGTCACATAATAAAGGCTTTTCAGTAATCTTTCCTTCCACCCTGAATTTTGTAGTTTCCAGAAATCAAGGTTTTCAATCCAAGGAGCCATGCACGTTAGAACTTGATGCTGTGCAATTATATCAACTGCGTCCAGTTGCCTCTGCATGATTTCCTCGCAAAGAAGCAGGCTCAGTTCAGGTCGGTTTTTTGCAAGTTTGCATGATAATTTGTATTGGAATTTTTGGTAAGTGTCGGGAATATCTCCAACTACTGCAACCTCATACCTTCTTGATCCTTCAATCTTATCATCTGCCCATTCACGGGTAGATAGTGTCTCGAGCATCTGTAGGGCATCATCACGAACCTGTGAGCGTGGGTCCACCACCTTATAGAGAATCAAGCTCAAGAGTCGCTGGATTTCACATTTAGGTATCTCTTGACGCATGTACACTTCAGCCAATACACTGAAGTATCCATTTGCCACATCAGCATCAGAATAGTAGCACTGATCAATGCAAGCAGGAAATAGGTCTAAATTTGTAAGAATAAGATTTTTTAAAGCTATTTTGGCAAGGAAAACACGAGGGCAATCAGCTCTGCTCTTATCATGTCCAATGGCTCCTCGCCCCCCTTCTATATGTTTAGCAATAAATGGAGCTCTTGGATCGAATGGTGAATACCCAAATGGAGCCCTAGGTACAGGCTCGATAAAAAGACTGTTAATCCAATAAATAATTCGACCACTCATTTTTTTTGCATTGTCAAAATCAAAACATGGGCCATATAACAAGGATGCCATACAATTCATGGAAGCCCATTGTAGTGCCTCACATTGTTCAGACAATTCTTTGTCAAACAAAATTCTGTCCATTGAATCTTTTGATCTTGTGTGATGACTAGATTTGTAGCGTTCAACTTCACGCCGATAATCACTTAGACCATCCTGACTCGATATACTACCTGAATCGTCACAACATGAGAGAAAAAGATCGAACAATCTCTTTCTGGTTTTAGGGTCAAATTTTTCCGATTTCGAGTCCACAAACTCAGGGGCCAGTGATCTTAGTACACATGCAAGTGAACAGCGAAGAGTTTGTACCTCTTGAAAATTCTCGATAGGTGCTGTTGATATTAATCTTGTTGTTTCATCAATATACTTCAAATAATGAAGACGGAAAACTGGCTTACGGGCCAGCATGCCAGGCCATATGTTTTCAGATACGGTTCTGTATATGTTTGCGATGTGAACACGCAGTTCTTCACGTCGAACTTTTTGAGTCTGCATGAAAAAATGATAATAAGATATCATACTTTCTTTGTAACAAAAGTAAAATGCATGATTCTAAGTATGAACTCATACCTTCCACTTTGGTTTTCCTTCTGTTTCCATAGAAATTTCATCCATAAAAGATGACAGCTCACTGAACATTATTTCACATACTTCCAGATGTGAATGCCCAAGAGCCATAGTAGCAGCATGCTGAAATCAAAGAGAGTATAATGTGTGAAAAGATAACTTTAGTTTTTATTATAAAAGATTAGTGGGTAATACTCACAACATGTGCTTCAGAACCAGATTTTAGGGAAGGAATGATAAGATGGAATAGGTCTCGCGTTGCTGCCGCATTCACTCCATCTGTCCCAGGTGGACAAGAACAAGCAAACACCGCATACATGAGCCATTGATCTAGTTTGTTATCTGCATCCTGAAAGTGATACGCCTTTCCCCCCAATTCAACAGGTGTCATAAGTGCAAGACGCTTAGTAATCTCTACCCTGAGAACATAAGCATTTGATTTTAATGTTGGAATAAACAGAAAACTACAAAGATAGTTGGTAAAAAGCTAGATGGTTACTTTGCATCTTGAACTGAACGAGGGCAGAGCAGTGCACCGTATTTAACAAGCTCACTAAGACATCGAGGCCATCTGTTCTTGTCAGGGCTATCAAAAAGTATAGCCTCAAGTGTTGCATCAGGAGGCACTACATCAGATTTTCGTCTCAGATCAAATGGACGATTGTAATCCCAGTAGCAGCTCTGAATAATGTCATCCTGTCAAAAGAAGGTTTCAAAATTACTGTTTCACATGAAAAGAGATTAGAAAAAGATAAGGAAAACACACCCCATTTTCCTCAAAAACATCGATCATAAGTATCAGTTCAGATTCATCTTCAGCGAGAATTTTCCGTATATCATTGTGTATAGCACGCACACAACGCAGTAATTCCAATGCTGCGAATCTAATCTGACTATCAGAGGAGCAAAGGAAGATAAGACCAATTGCATCAATCTCTGACGCATGAAAATCAATTAGTTCCCCACGATTGAAATAAGACTTTTTTAAACTTTGGTTTATCTGCACATGTTTTGCATCTGAAGCGTTTCCAAATTCGCTATTTTCATCAGAAAGGCAAGAGATCCATACACGCAAGAGATCCAAAAGGTGTCCTAATGAAGTTTGTATAAGAAGAGGGAACTCATCCGGAAGTCGTAGGATGAAGTTCACCATACCTCTCACAACAGAAAATCGACGGTCAGGTATGTATTTTACCATTCGATTCAGTACTTGTATTGCTTCTTCACGAACACCGGGATCAATGCTTATCCCATGCTGAGGTATTATTTCAGTGATTCTGTCACTTCGACCAACATCTTTAATCAGGTAAGGTATGCACTTTAAAACTGACCGAAAAAGACAGCCTTGTGACTTTTCCTTGGTAATAGCATCTAGAAGACATATGATTAATTAGAAGTGAAAATATCGATGCAACTCAAGCAAGATTCTTAACTTACATAACAAAATTACCAGTAGTTGTCTTTGAAGAAGTGAGAAGAGCCAGATTGTAAGCTCTATGACATGATCTCAATATAGACTCGATGGCAAGCTTTACTTTTGGAACGTAGTGGCCTAATCCCTGAGCTGCCAATGTAGACCAATAGAAAACCAAAGTCAGTATGAATTAAAAAATTTAATTCAATTGGACAAACGAAAGATTAATCACCGTGAAGGATTTCTAAGCCAATATGGTCGCTTTTGGGAGAGATCGTAATGCCAAGTAAAGCACGAAGACCGATGATCTTTGCTTCATTTGGACTATCTTGCTTAAGCATTTCCAATATCAGATGGTTTATACAAAAATCAAGGTTATGTTCCCCTATAGTAACACACAACTGAACAAGTTTATCATGTTGGACATCCTGTGTAAGCATCCCTTTTCTAAGAATCGTAAGAAGTTGTGATGTCACACTATCCAGGTAGTCCCATACACGGTTTGATGGTTGGGAGTGGCCATGAATACTCAAATAAAACTTTACAACACGGTGAAGACAGTCCAGAGCCATGAACCGGTTGTTCTTGTCCTGTAAAATACATGAATATTGTGTCATCTGTAAAAATGTATGGAGATAACTAGTAAACGGAATGTTACCTTAAGATGCTTATATAGTTGCTCCGTTAGAGGAAAAAAGTTACTAAGGAAAACAAGAGGGTCACCAAGACAGAGAAGCAAAGTCACTAAAGGGTAAGCAGCCTAACAGAGAGAACAAGGAAATGAGTGGTGTCTTGAGTTATATGATCAGAAGAGAAACAAATAGATAAATCTACAAGTATGAATTAATCAAAGTGAAAAGAAAAATAGACGTCAATACTGGGTAATGGGTCAAAACGGATAATTTTTGGGCCAGGTTAAAACGGTCCAAAATATATATTTTTTGCTAAATAATTAGTGTCAATTATGATTACAAATTTCAGTATTAATGGAGTTTTGTAAATTAAATGACTGTGGGTTTTAGGCATTAAAAACACACTTTGGTCAACTTGCGACCAGTGGACCCCTTCCTTTTAACAACCCGTTAGAGATAAATATAACCCAAATCGACCTGTTTAGAAGTTAAATGGTCAAAACTTCCACCACTAGTAATGGAGAAAGGCAAAGTTAAAAGTGGAACCATTGAACAATTCAGCATTTACTTACAGGTATATGTTTGCTCTGTTTGTCTACCCAATGAATGATCTGCATCCTTACCCGTCCAACAGCTTCATACCATGAACTAAGTGCACGTTGTACACCATGAGGAGGCCATTCACCTTTACCACCATCTGCAACTGATGCCAAAATGCTTGACAGCATATTGCAAAGCGCATGGTGAAGTTCTCTTTTTCTTTTGTTGGGAGCATGATTTAAAGGATTTGCTTTTGCCACAAAGGATGCTGATGCGTTAAGACCTCCCTCTGTCTTCACCTATATGTTATATATAATTTTATGTTTAAAAATTAAGAAAATATTTCAAAACAAAGTGTATGTACCACATACCCCAAGCATTAGATGCCGCATCCCATTAATGATACTAAGGGTTTCACTTCGAGCACCACTAGTATCAATCCGACGTGAATTAATCTCCATGAAAAAGCGTTCAGTTACAGGACTAAACCTATCGTAACACAATGTAAAAGTAATTTGATGGATTAATTTGTGCACCAGTGTCAATTTTAAGACTGAGTTTAAAGTACTAATTACCTGATTAGTGATAGAGCACCTAAAAGCTGTGAAACTAAGTCTAGAAGGAGCCCACGCAAATCAACCAATGACGGATATTCAACCTGACTTACAACCCTGCAATTAATAAATTTTCAGTGTGGAATATGTAACAGTATCAATTAAGCATAAGAAGACCGAGATAAGTGCAATTACGGCATTCGAGGTTCATGAGAGATGTACTCTAGCCAAATTGGCATTACCTGTCAGCATTGATTAACCAATCAAATACGAAATGTTCAAGTCCAATCCAGAGTTTTTCTGCAATAAGCGTAAGCCTGTTATGTCTGAGGATAAATTATATTAATGTATAGAGATGAACCAAGGATGGAAGTCCCAAACCTTTAAGTCCTTCAGGTGGACAACACTTCACGAAGCGTATACAAGCTAAGCAAAAGATGCACTCAACTGCAAGCTGTTCCAAGAAAAGTATATATAATAAGTCCATTTTCAGAAACAGGCAAAGTTCAAAGAGTTAGCACCGGATAAGATTTTTCTGCTCACTTAAAACATATGTGTATGACCATGCAC
Source organism: Chrysanthemum seticuspe (assembly GCA_019973895.1). Classification (NCBI taxonomy): domain Eukaryota; kingdom Viridiplantae; phylum Streptophyta; class Magnoliopsida; order Asterales; family Asteraceae; genus Chrysanthemum; species Chrysanthemum seticuspe. The sequence goes on along the minus strand of BPTQ01000002.1, from coordinate 215,622,764 downwards.
ATACATCACAAGTTTCTGAAATCCAATCTTGTAAAAACCTCGTATACCACATCATCTTATAACTCAGTAAATGTGCAGGTCATACAAAATACCAATAATGAAGAATATAATCTCTGTTTTTTGTTCAATATTTAGATGCTAAACTAAGAAAGCATCATTCACTTGACATCATTCTATAACTGCATCCTTAAAAAATGCATACAAACGGCCTTACAAATTATGAAGACGGGCAAACCTTTTTTTGGAAGGTAGATGCATCATTTGCGCCTTTTGGGGATTCGCTGCAAAAGAAACCAGAAAGCATGATTGCAATACTTTTTACGACCAGAGCAAATTCATAATGCCAGTGATACAATGGACTACGTTCATGAAACATGATATACAATGTTGGGTTTGTTTTAGCAGATTAAGTATTTAAACATTGTTTTAATTAACTTAAGTCGTTGTCTAAAGCTTGCTTTAATTTCCTGCAATGAAAGTTCAGGCCCAGTCATACATGCTGATATATCCTATCCCGATATGTTATATTCATGTGATTATGCTTATAAAGAAAACATCCTTTATAGTCCCGCATATATAAATATACTTAAACAGATAAAATGACCCACGTGTCTCTCCAACGAAGAAGTCCTTCAAGAAGAGGAACAGGCATGTGTCGAGCCACCAAAGCTAACGACTCCAGCACTTGGTCATAGGCTGAATCTGATGGCCTAACAAATTGTCCATCCTGTAGTTCACCCATATATAAATTGATCGAGTAAATACCAACTTCAATAAAAGACAAAACAACACCAACTTTTGAATATAAGAAACAGCATACATGCATCCAATCAGACCATTTAGCTAACATTTCCATGTTATGCATTAAAGGGCCTGGCGGCCCCGACCAACTGGTCCCACATGTGAGGGATTAATCCCGTTAAACAGTGATTAAAGGGACACGGGGACAGGATTTGAATCCATGGCATCCACCTTTATGTTGCATGTCCCCAACCATTAGACTAGTGTTGCGGGGACATACCATGTTATACATTGCTTCATGTAGTTATAGCTATATAGCCAGCAGGTCGCACCAAGGCTTTCTAGCGGTCAAGCATCCGCTCAAACCTCACTAGTTAAACCTCTCAGGGTGACCCAGGAAGGGGTTCGGAAACAGTCACGGGGAACCCAGTTAGACCGGGTACATCGAGTCAAAGACTAGCCCTCGTGGGTATGTTGGCACAATGTATGCATGTAATTAACAAAGCGCATTAAAAACGAATAATGTAGCAAACAAACAATCCTTACATGTAACTGGGTCATTTCAATACGACGTCTAGCAAGTGGAATAAACCGTTGTAGCAACACATCCACGATAAGCTTCGAACCATTCGCCATCACTAACACTTAAATTCGCGCGATTTCGTTTACGATCAAAATACAACAGTTATTCAACAAATTACTCAACCATATGCACAAATAGTGAATAAAATTACCTAATATAAACCCTAGACGATAGAATAGTTCTGCATTATATAATTTGTTTGTGTAATAAACTGTGATGAAATAAACAAAACTATTTGTGGCGAATTTTGTTTATATTACGAAAATGCCCCTAACAAACTTTTTTTTTAATGATTTTAACCGTTTCCGGGAAAACAGGGATGAAACGGCACTGTTATCGCTAGTCTGTTGTTAGAGTTAGAATGGCGCCGGTGATGAGAGTGTTAGACCGGGGAATTTTGAGTTAGGGGCGATATATTGGTTAAGCTTACTTTTTTGGGTTGATTTTTTCGTATTTATTCTGCAATTTTTTGTGATTACGGGTATGTTTGGCACTAGTAAAAGCTGGACATTAGTTTAACTAGCATTTTATTTAGTAGCTTATCTTTTTAAAATGCTCTTTCAAGCTAGGGGCATTTACATATATATCCTTGCAAAATTCAAATATTACATATATATCCTTTTGATGCATTAAAAGCATTGTACTTTATGCATTAAAAACTTGTAAAAAGGATATATATGTAATTTTTGAAATTTACAAGGATATACATGAAATTATGCCTTCAAGCTATGTCAGTCAAATGAGACTTATTTTTTATGGTAAAAAAAAATTAAAAATAAAAATTAAAACTCATGCTATGATAAACTCTGATAAATTCGTGCGTGTCATGGAATGATGACTGATGACGTATAGTCTATATTCGGGCCACGAACCCGACTAATGACCGCTACTAGCAAGCCCAGCACGAACTGGGCTAAGCCGATAAGTGTTTGGGCTCACGAAGGCCCAAACCCAAAAGTTATTTATGGAATAAGATATCGGATATCTCCTATCTTTAGAGATAATCGTTTACTAACCGACTTAGGCGGGATACGCCGAAGGTTGGGGAACACGAAACTAACAAGGATTTCGTGTGTATATAAAGGGAACCCCATCCCTCATTAAAGGTACGATCTAAACCCTAACTCTCCTTTAACCCTAAACCGATTACTTACTCTCACGCCGGAGGATAATCGTGGAAGACAATCCCACGATAAGCCTAACGGTGTTTTCTGTTACTTAGTGCGCAGGTCCCAAGAATCAAGACTCAATTGATACGAGAACCGGAGCCCCGAATAAGGAACGCCCAACTTTTGTATCAACAAGTGGCGCCATCCGTGGGACCAATCACTAAGAACTAAGAACTAGAATGACGAAACACGGAAATCAGCGATCGCAAACAGACCTTACAGGAAAGAAGTTGCACATCGGATCAGCTTCCAAGCAGACCTCTGGGACAACCAGTGTCGCTAAAAATCAAGGGTTAGGCCCAGACCTAGGCTTCCCTGCAGTGGAACAACGCTCGGGGACAACCCAGGCGACTACCACCACCACCAGTGCAGGAGATCCGCTGCGCACCGTTTTTGCTACTCCCCTTCAATCAGTATTAGAAACTGACCCCTTGAAGGCACCAGATGCACCTGACAGAAACAAGGGCCCAGTAGTAGAAGCAGACACCCTCACTCTGGAAGGAGTCGCACCGTAACTCGCACCGGGAGATTTCGTATCTCAAAATTACGAAACCTTGGCAGCCCTCATGCAAGAGGAAGCAAAAAAGAGGTCGAGTCGAAGCCTGCATGCTCGACTCAATTTCGACTCTGAATACGAAACGTCCCCACCGCTCCGTCAGAAGGAGAAGCGCGGAAGGGATAGTCGCCGACCCCCGGTGTTTAACAGAATTGGGAGGAGAGTTGAGGATGATGAGATATCTAACTCGCAGCATCTGGAAAGAAGCGAGGAAGATGAACGGCGTACCAATGCCCACGCCAGGCTTGGTAGCCGAAGAGTTCAGGACAGACTTAGGCGACGACACTCCCCAAGTGAAAGTCCATCAAGCGCAGATTCTGAGGACAGTCGGCGCAAACGTCGAAAAAGGGAAAGTTTGTCCTCTGGTAACTCCTCGGACAACGAGGATAGCGAAACTGGACACTGGAAATCCATAAACAAATATCTTAACCAGGAGGATGAAGATATATCCCTCCCATGGCGCCGTAAAAAAGTGGATGCGTTCACTCGGCGCATCAGTGATTTCTCAGAGAACAAAAGGAGGCGCATGCCCGCCAACGTAAAAACCTATGACGGAATAGGTGATCCTGATGATCACCTAAAAATTTTCGAATCAGCCGCTACAATTGAAAACTGGCCACAGCCTGTATGGTGCCACATGTTCAATTCTACACTAGTAGGAAATGCGCGGAACTGGTTCAGCAAGCTTCCACGCAGAAGCATCAATGGTTTTGAAGAGTTGAGAAAGGCGTTCCGCCTAAACTTTACTCAACGGAAGAAGTGTGCTAAGAACCCCGTTGAACTCGCCAGGGTCAAACAGCGCCAAGGGGAATCTACAAGCGCTTATATGGAGCGCTTCAAAGACGAATGCATACAAGTTAAAGCATGTCCCGAAGTGCTAAAAATCTCAGGGTTCATGAATGGGGTCAATAACCATAACTCATCAAAATGTTGAATGACAAGATTCCCCAATCCTTTGATGAACTCATGAAACGCACACGGTCCTTCGTCCAAGGAGAGGCCGCCGCGGCGGATAGCAAGAAAAGCTACTCGAACTACCGGTCACAGGAACAACCTGGGAGACAATCCACTGACCGGAGTAGTAACCGTAACAGGAGTTATCGCAGCCAGGGGAGCGGGCGGGACAACGACAAGTATACCTCGCTGACAAAGACTCCAAAGGAGATACTCGCAGCAGAAGGCGCGAATTTCCCAAGACCTCCACCAATGCGCACCCCAGAGGATTGACGCGTAGGAGGTGGGTATTGCGACTATCACGGACAGAAGGGCCACACTACTAATGAATGTGTCCAGCTGCGCCAGCTCATCGACAAACTAGTCAAGGAGGGTAGACTGGACCATTTGGTCAAGAACATCAAAGAAGGGAAAGATAGACAAAAGATTGGGAATAAGAAGGAATGACCCAAAGATAAAGCTGACACCATTTACATGATACAGTCATGGCAGCGAATAACCAGGCAGAAGGTCAGCCAGAAGTTTTCCCACGGAAGTGCAATCACTTTCCCTACCTTAACTACGCATAACGCAGAGGTAGAGCCGCTCATCATCGAAATTAATGCAGGGGGTCACGACATCCACCGCATGTATGTTGATGGTGGAGCGTCTGCAGATATAATGTACGAACACTGTTTCAAGAGTCTGCACCCGGAGATACGCAGTCAATTGAGCCCGGTCACGACAGCGCTGACTGGCTTCACAGGCGAAAAGATATGGCCCATGGGGCAATTACGACTACTAGTCAGAGTGGGTAATAACTACCACTACACAACAACCTGGATGATTTTTATGGTGATCAAATCCCCCTCTCCATACAATGGCATTATCGGACGACCAAGGATATCAGCCATGCGCGCAGTACCATCTACAGCACACGGGATGCTTAAATTCCCAGTGGAAGGAGGTATTGTTACCCTCTACAACGCCGTTGTACCACCTAAAGAATGTAACGCTGTCACATGCGAAACCGCACCCATTATAGAACAGCGAGCGACCAAAGTTCCAAACCTGAAGGTCGCAATTCATCCCGAATACCCTGAACATGAAGTATCGATAGGAGGATCATTGTCAGACAGCGGTAAAGCAGTTGTGTGCGCACTCTTGCAAAAGAACTTGGACATTTTTGCATGGGGGCCAAAGCACATGACCGGGGTACCACGATCAATCACAGAACATAAGCTGAGAATCCGACAAGGATACTCACCAATACGCCAGAAGAAGCGCGGCCAGGCTCCAGAGCGCGCGCAAGCAATCCTGGCAGAGGTACACAAGCTAGTAGATGCAGCAATCATGCGAGAAGTCTACTACCACGACTGGCTTTCTAACCCAGTAATGGTCAAGAAGAGCGACGGTAGCTGGCGAATGTGCGTGGACTTCACAGACCTCAATAAGGCATGTCCACAAGACTGCTACCCACTACCGGAGATAGACTGGAAGGTAGAATCTTTGTGTGGATATCCACTAAAGTGCTTTCTTGATGCATACAAAGGATACCATCAAATCCAGATGGCTAAGGAGGACGAGGAAAAAACGGCCTTTCAAACAAGCCAAGGCGTCTACTGCTACACCAAAATGCCCTTTGGCTTGAAGAATGCAGGCGCCACCTATCAACGGTTAGTAGATAATGCATTCGAAAAACAGGTTGGCCGCAACCTAGAGGTTTACGTCGATGACCTGGTCATAAAAAGCCATACTGAAGAGGAATTGGTGCGCGACATTGAGGAAACATTCAGGACACTCAAAGAGATCAACATGAAGTTAAATCCTAAAAAATGCACCTTTGGCGCTACAGAAGGCATGTTCCTTGGATACCTGATAGAACCTGATGGTATAAAGCCGTGTCCAGAAAAGACTAAGGCTGTCATCGAACTTCCTTCACCGCGCACGCTGAAGGAAGTCCAATCTCTCAATGGGAAGTTGGCCGGCCTAAATAGATTCCTATCTAAGTCAGCAGACAAATCACTACCTCTTTTCAAAACACTCAAGAAGTGTATAAAAAAGGGAGATTTTTGGTGGACTACGGAGGCAGAAGAGGCCTTTACACAGCTCAAACAACACTTGGCAGAGCTTCCCACACTAGTTGCACCCCGACCAGGGTAAGAACTGATTATGTACTTATCAGCGACACAGGGAGCAGTCAGTGCAGTGCTACTGACGGACAGGGACTCAGTGCAAACACCTGTCTATTTTGTAAGCAAAGCGCTCAAGAAGACGAAGATGAATTATAGCGCAATGGAAAAGTTGGTCCTTGCATTAGTATTCGCCGCTAAATGGCTGCGCAGGTACTTCCAAGCGCACCCGATAGCAGTAATCACAGACCAACCAATCAAGCAAATCATTTCCAAACCTGATGCATCAGGACGACTACAGAAGTGGAGTGTGTTGCTAGGTGAGCACAACATCTCCTACAGACCACGAACTGCAGTAAAAGGGCTGATACTAGCTGATTTCATCATCGAAAAGCCAGACACTGATGATGCACCTGCACCACGTAAGAGTGAACTACAAGATCCATGGATCTTCATGCATTGATGGGTCAGGAGCAGGCCTCATCCTCACAAATCCAGAAGGAATGGAATTCACCTACGCACTACGTTTTGAATTCACAGCAACAAACAATGAGGCAGAGTATGAAGCCCTAATCGCCGGACTACGCATAGCAGCTCGAATGGGTGTACGTAACTTGGAAGCGAATGTAGACTCCCGGCTAGTAGCCAACCACGTGTTGGGCGAGTACGTGGCCAAAGAGGAAAACATGATTCAGTATCTCGACAAAACTAAGGCACTAATCCAAGACTTTGACAGGTTTACTATCAAGCAGGTCCCTAGAGAGGAAAATCGAAAGGCTGATGCACTAAGCAAGATCGCATCGACAAGCTTTGCACACCTGTCAAAACAAGTGCTGGTGGAAACGTTAAAAAACAAATCCATCTCAGAGATGGAAATATCCACAGTAATAGAGGAAGACGGCCCTACGTGGATGACACCGATAGTGGAATTCATAAGCAAGGGAGTATTACCCCAAGAGCAGAAGGAAGCCCGAAGGATACGGCGCACAGCACAGAGGTTTGAACTTCGGGACAACATACTATATCGACGCTCCTTCCTGCAACCATGGCTCCGCTTTGTTGGCCCCCTACAAGCAAATTATGTACTGCGGGAAATCCACGAAGGTTCATGCAGCATGCATTCAGGACCACGGTCAGTGGTTGCGCGTGCTTTAAGGTCAGGATACTATTGGCCCACCATGCACCGCGATGCGCGGGACTTAATAAGAAAGTGCAGTGACTGCCAAGTACATAGACCCGTTCCACGCCAACCACAACAGGAGCTAACACCAATTACGGCACCATGGCCATTCTACAAGTGAGGTATTGACATCGCAGGTCCTTTTCCTGTTGCAGGAGGAGGATTAAAATTCCTCGTAGTCGTCATTGACTACTTCACCATGTGGATCGAAGCAAAGGCAGTGGTAACAATCACTGACAACCAGGTGAAACTCTTTGTATGGGAAAATATTATATGCCACTTCGGTCTACCTGGGGAAATCATCTCGGATAACGGGAAACAATTCTGCGACAACCCGTTCAAGGACTGGTGTGAGAAGTTAAAAATCACACAGCACTTCGCATCAGTTAAACACCTACAAACCAACGGCTTAGTAGAGCGGGCAAATCGGAGCCTGGGTGAAGGAATTAAGGCACGCCTGGACAAGCACAAAGGAAGGTGGGTGGAAGAACTATCGCATGTTCTGTGGGCGCACCGCACTTCAATCAAAAACAACACAGGGGACACTCCCTTTTCTCTAGTCTATGGGACTGAGGCCGTCATACCAGCCGAAATTGGGATGCCAACTATTCACACTGCTGAAATCAATGTGGCTACCAATGACGACAAGCGGCGCATCGACTTAGACCTGCTGGACGAAAGGCGCGAACGCGCAGCTATACGCGAAGCAAGATCAAAGTCAAAGATGAAGGGATACTATGATGCTAAAGTACGAAGTGTTTCATTTAGACCAGGTGATTTCGTTTACCGCGCCAATGATGCAAGCCACGCAGAAGACACGGGCAAACTTGGACCAAAGTGGGAAGGACCCTATGAGGTCACCGAAGCATTAGGAACAGGCGTGTACAAGCTACGAGACATGGATGGTCGTGAATTACCACGCACATGGAACATCTGCAACCTTAAAAGGTGTTACCTATAGGAATGGCTACGGCCCAGCGCACGGACACTCCAGTGAAGTTCCCAATAAATATCCGTGTATTTATTTTTTGTTTTACTTAGGCATATTTCTTATTTATTTTCTTTTATAACAACTTGCAAGTATTAATAAAACGTCGCGGTTTCTAGCTAACTCCGCGACACATCTCACTTTCTTATTTCCATATACTTTATGTCTTAACATTTTTGATCTTTTGCCTAAATGGCGTGCATGCACTAAACCCACGATGGTAAAAGGATGAGTGAACCTACTAAACAGCTCGTTGAGTAAGAGGGTTGCAAACCCATCGACATTGGATCATGTATCCTTGTTAAACACCTTGTTCTCATGACGTTGGAATAAGTTTTGTACGCATCCCACGACGGGTGCGCAACAACGCATATGGTGCACGTTTAACAACTTAGGAACCAAGACACTTGATTCCTTAATATGGTATTTACAGTACGCTGCATATCACAACATACACGATTATGATAACAAATACTTAGAAATTATGTTTTAAGTATACCATGAATCTCATACATGATTATGAACTTCACATATTACCCGCGCTTATAAAACAATTTGCTTCTTAGACAATACGCAAATTTTCTATGAAAAAACAAGTAACTAAGCGCAAATAATGTAAGTAGCAACAACGTTTAACAAAAATAAATATCCCATTCAGTACCATGCGTGCTTACAAAAAGGATGTTTATAAATACAAGTTATAACCTAGAAACTATTACAACGCTTCAGAGAAGAACTCCCCACGCGGCTTGTTGCTTCCTTAGCCTCGCCTAATTTCTTCAACAAATCGGAGTCTTGGCGGGATACCGTTGCAACACTAACCGGTACCCCGTCAGACCGGGGAAGGTGAGCAACGCCAACACCGCACAAAATGGCCTTGCCCTTAATACCTTCCTTCTTGGCGAGCCTTGTAGCATGAGCTTCCAAAACTTGTTTCAAGGGAACTTCCTTCTCCAAAGCAAACGGATTCAAGATATTATGAGGGCGAACAAACACAGGCACCTGCAGCTGGGACTCATTGGGTTTCATAAAATAATCCTGTTGTGCCTCTGCATCTTCAGAACGATGCCTAGCCAATGTTAGACCCTCCATTATTACCCCTATAGGATAATCTTGGTCGCGCTCTAATTCAGGAATTAAAGGCAGCTCCAATACCTTCATCTTCTCCATTGCTGCAACCAGATCATCATACACATTAGCGTTGTATCCAGGTACCTTTTCAGCAGGCACCTTCAAAAGATCTGCCTCATGAAGCTTCTCCACAGCTTCTGCTTTACCACGCTCCAAGGCGCACTGAACCACCCCACCAAAAGCATCCCCCACTTCTTGTGACTCCAAGGTACTAAGTGCAGCAAGACGAAGACCATGGCCTATGAGTCATCTGCGCTCATCTATAGTAGACAAGAGTTAGGGATATAACTCCTCGTCGTACTCCAAGCTAAGCTTGCGCAGTTTCATTTCCTGCACCTCCAAAGCATTGCTCACAGTAGCACCAAAGTCTTCCAACTGCGAGACCAAGTTTTCCTTACCCTTCTCCAGATACTTCAGCACCCAGAGAAATCGAAGCGCGATGGGAAACACACGTCGTCTACCCAGAAAAAAGTTTCTCTCCAATTCCTGAGTGCGTCCAGTTATTCTGTATAACACTGAAGACGCCCAGCGCGTTTAGCGAATGATACCCACCCGTGCGACCACGTTGTGTGGTAGAATGCACGGAGTAGGTGGATAGTCGGGTTAATTGCCAGTAATCGGCAATTAACCTCGAAGTTGGTAATTTTCGCTGCACCTATGCAGTGCAGCTGTGATATATGCAGACGGTAGTAGTTTAACACGTCGCTCAGGAATAAAGATATGGGCAAGCGTTGATTTGCAAATTCGAAAAAACGTGTATATACCCCTATTTTCCCATCGGGAAAATCCGCAATTGATGCCCGCGCACCCGGAACTTCCGGATGCACTGCGACGGGGATGTAATAATCCGAAGTGAACTCTAGAAGTTCGTCCTCAGTTATATCGGAGGTGAAATCAGATAACTGTTTGACCATGGTATTGTTTTTTAAGCGTAGTCGCGGTTACCTTCTGAATAGCAACTTTCTGGGTTACAAATTGAAGGTTGGTTAACAATGGAGGCTTGAGTTTTTACTGTGATACTCACAGAAAAATGAAGGTCGAAGGTTATATAAGTTCTCTCATCCACACGATGAACGACATGTGGATCCCACTATCTTCAAACGTGTGGACCAGGTTAATTGATGGGACGCCGCTACAGTTGCTTTCCCCCGATTTACGAGGCGTCCATTTTAAATTACTATGTCTAGATACAATGTATATCTTTCAAGGCGGGAACCTTTTTGGCTTCTGTGCTACGCTTCGCAGTTTGAAGTTGATTGCAGTTATTAGTCTAACATCCGCAGTCAGTCACTGCGCATACTAGACTGGGGGGACATAATGACGTATAGTCTATATTCGGGTCACGAACCCGACTAATGACCGCTACTAGCAAGCCCAGCACGAACTGGGCTAAGCTGATAAGTGTTTGGGCTCACGAAGGCCCAAACCCAAAATTTATTTATGGAATAAGATATCGGATATCTCCTATCTTTGGAGATAATCGTTTACTAACCGACTTAGGCGGGATACGCCGAAGGTTGGGGAACACGAAACTAACAAGGATTTCGTGTGTGTATATAAAGGGAACCCCATCCCTCATTAAAGGTACGATCTAAACCCTAACTCTCCTTTAACCCTAACCCGATTACTTACTCTCACGCCGGAGGATAATCGTGGGAGACAATCCCACGATAAGCCTAACGGTGTTTTCTGTTACTTAGTGCGCAAGTCCCAAGAATCAAGACTCAATTGATACGAGAGCCGGAGCCCCGAATAAGGAACGCCCAACTTTTATATCAACAATGACCTTATATATAAGTCATACATTTCAAAATAAGCTAAACTCATAGAGCTATAATAGATGAGCCAAAATCATATAAGCTTATAAATATAAATCGATATCCTTTAAAGTTGTGTTAACATAACGTATCATGTTAAGTTTTTTGTGAGAGGGCAAATACATGTTGGCTTATAATTTTTAATTGAAATAAAAAAAAAAAATCTATTTTACTTATTTTTTTATTGATTAACATGATAGATCATGTAAAAACCAATTTGAGAAGATCTCAAACTATAAATAAATACAAGTTATTACTAGGTGATGTACTTTGATAACTTATGCTTAGTGCATACTACATATAAAAACAAAATACATTATGTTAAAAGTTAAAAACTTAAAAAAAAAAAAAAAATAAATAAAAAAAAAATGAGTAATGTTGTTAAATTAAAATATTATTATTTATTAAAGGCAGTACAATCTATTAATGGTATGTTTGGCGTAACGGGCTAGGACTGGAGCTGGGGCGGGTTTGGGCTTATATTATGGGGTTGATACTCACACAATTTTTTCTTAAACATACACCACATTGTACAAGACACTAATGCACAATTGTGGTGTATGTATAAAAAAAATGGTGTGAGTATCAACTCCCTTATATTATAAGCCGAAAATTGAAGATTATATTTTTATAAAACTGTTTGGCAAATTAGTTTGAGCTATAGCTTATTACTGTAAAATCGCATAAAGATACATCAAACTAAATTCACATATATTTTCAGTTTTTACGTGATAATTCATTAGTATTTTGAAAGGTATTTAAGTAATTTAACTAGCCATAAGTGTTAGTAGTATGTAATATTGTATGTTTTTGTATTTGTCTTAAGCCCGTTTCCCAAGGCTCGGGCTCAAGCCCATGACTTTCTAGGGTTCTGTGTATATTTGTATGTCTCATATGAGACTTAGTGACTCAATGAATTACAATCAATTACGTTATTCTACATGGTATCAGAGCCCTCAACATTGAATTACAGTCAATTAGGGTTTGGGAGATAATGCTATGTATGATGAATTTACTACTGGGTCGAAGCCCTCAAGATGGCCGTTTACATCTTAAATATCCTACCCTCCCGTGCTATTGATAATGACATTCCCCTTACACGCATGTTTGGCACCCCACCTGACTACCGCATTTTACGTGTCTTTGGGTGTCTTTGTTATCCTCACATAGATACCAACCACAAACTTGGACCACGAGCCACACCATGCATATTTTTGGGACATGCCACCAATCATCGTGGCTATCGTTGCTTAGATCTAAACACAAACAAAATCATTATCTCTCGCCATGTCACATTTGATGAGACTGTTTTTCCCTTTGGCACCACCACACCCACTGTGAAACCATCATACGACTTCTTAGATGACTCACCTAACCTCATTTCCAACATCATAAAATTCACCCCAACTCCACCAACACAACCAACCCCACCTACTCCTACACCAACAACCCCACCTCCTTCCCCCATTTCACCTATACTAGACCCTCCATCTTCTCCCACTGTGGCATCACCGGACGTACCTCCCTCCCCACCACCACCCACCTCTCCTACACCACCAACGGCCCCCGTTTGCGTTTCCTAAGCCCCCCCCCCCATGTTGCTGACCCTACCCAGACCACGACATCATTTCATCCCATGGTTACACGTTCTCGTGTTGGGACTACCCGTCCCAATCCCCGTTATGCTTGTCATGTGTCTACAGTTTCCCCTTTACCCCGTTCCTATAACGCTGCTTTTCATGACCCTAATTGGTTAAATGCTATGTATGATGAATTTACTGCTCTTATTTAAAAAAAAAAAAAAAAAAAAAAAAAAAAAAAAAAAAAAAAAAAAAAAAAAAAAAAAAACTTGTACGGACACCAATATTGTTCGATGTATGTGGTTATTTCGCCACAAGTACTTGGCTGACGGTACTCTTAGTCGCTACAAGGCTCGCCTTGTCGTGAATGGCAGCACTCAGATAGAGGTGGTTGATGTTGATAAGACCTTTAGCCCGGTTGTTAAACCTGACACTATCCGCACTGTTCTCAGTTTGGTTGCTTCTAGACATTGGCCTGTTCACCAGCTTGATGTCAAGAATGCATTTTTGCATGGGGATTTATCTGAGACTGTTTGCATGCACCAGCCACCTGGTTTCCGTGATACTGAGCACCCGAATTATGTATGTTTGTTACGTAGATCTTTGTATGGGTTGAAACAAGCTCCTCTGGCTTGGTTTCAGCGTTTTGCTACATATGTTCTTGGGATTGGCTTTACACATAGTCGCTGTGACACCTCCTTGTTTATCTATCATCAGGGGACTGACACTGCTTATCTTTTATTATATGTTGATGATATTGTACTGACTGCTTCTTCTGATGGATTACTTCAACGTATTATTGCAGCTATTCATAAGGAGTTCTCTATGACAGATTTGGGATCACTAAATTATTTTTTGGGCATACCTGTTACGGGTGATACTTCTGATATGTTTTTATCGCAGCACAAGTATGCTACAGAGATCCTTGAGCGTGCTCACATGGTTGATTGCAATTCCAGTCGGACTCCGGTTACCACTGAGTCTAAACTGGGTGATGATGGCAGTTTGATATCCGATCCCACCTTATATCGGAGCCTTGCAGGGTCACTTCAGTACCTCACATTCACTCGTCTTGATATATCTTATGTTGTTCAACAGGTGTGTCTACATATGCATGATCCGCGAGAGCCTCATTTCTCTGCGCTCAAACGGATTTTACGCTACATTCGATGTACTTTGGATTATGGGCTACAATTATATTCATCGTTTACTACCTCATTGGTTGCTTATTCTGATGCTGATTGGGCTGGTTGCCCAACTACTCGGCGGTCCACTTCTGGCTATTGTGTATTTCTTGGCAACAATTTACTCTCATGGTCCTCTAAGCGCCAACCGACATTGTCTCGTTCTAGTGCTGAGGCAGAATATCGCGGGGTTGCCAATGCAGTTGCTGAAACATGTTGGTTGCGGAATCTTCTTCGAGAGATACATACTCCAGTTTCTTCCGCAACATTTGTGTACTGCGATAACGTTAGTGCCGTCTACATGTCCTCGAATCTGGTTCAGCATCAACGGACCAAGCATATCGAGATTGACATTCATTTTGTTCGGGATTTGGTGGTTGCAGGTCAAGTTAGAGTACTTCATGTGCCTTCTCGCTATCATTTTGCAGATATCTTCACTAAGGGATCGCCTTCAGCTCTATTTGAAGAATTTCGTGACAATTTGAGTGTTCGGTGTCCTCCCGCTCAAACTGCGAGGGTGTGTTAGTAGTATGTAATATTGTATGTTCTTGTATTTGTCTTAGGCCCGTTTCCCAAGGCTCGGGCTCAAGCCCATGACTTTCTAGGGTTCTGTGTATATTTGTATGTCTCGTATGAGACTTAGTGACTCAATGAATTACAATCAATTACGTTATTCTACAATGAGCTCCTATAAGCCTCTTTCTATGGGCTTGGGCTTATGGAGGTTTATGACTTATTTTATAAGTCATAAGCCTCCATAAAACTGTGTGACAAACGAGACTTATTTTATAAGTCGGTTTAAAAGCTCAAGCTTTGATAAGCCCCTAAAAGCCATGTGCCAAACATAGCCTAAATATCTATATACTTGATTACAGTTCAATCCACACCCATATATAAATAAAATGAAATCGCACATACAAATTGACACTACTATACATATTTGCCATTATGTGCGGGTAATCATCTAGTTATAAATAAGCCGTTATGAATTGTTTTAGAAAAATGTAACATTTTTGTATAAATTTTAAATAGTTTACTTATAATGCGTTTTAGGATGGATATGATAGGTTAAAAAGATGACATAGGTTAAGATGACATTATGTGCGGGTAATCGTCTAGTTATAAATAAGTCGTTATGAATTGTTTTTAAAAAAAAGAAAAAAAAAAAATCTCAAGCACATATTTAAACTATGAGTAATAATGGTGATCCACCACCACCACCTATCATAACCACGCGTGGTGGCCATCGCACACCAACACGAACCACGCGTAGTTGTTGGTTTTATACAAGGGTTTGGTGGTTACCATCACCGAACCAAGTGTACCTCTTTTTGCTCTCTAAATGGTTAAAAAAAAACCCTCCCAAAAAATATATGTTGGAAATGGACTCTGAATCATTCATGTTCACAAACTCATATGAAGAAGAAGAAGTTAATGGCATGAACTTGACGTTTTTAAAAACATCGTAGGTAGAGACCGTTATTGTACTCGTGATTGTTTAACCACTGCTTACTTTAGTAAGCAGCCGATGTCGACGCATACACATTCAAAAAGAGGTTTCGAATGAGTCAAGAACTATTCACAAACATAGTTGAAAATGTAACTAATCATTATAAATACTTTCGTAATAATAGTCATCATCAACTACTTTAGCTGATTATAATTCAACGAACTCATATAATCTCAAATTTTTGAAAATTGATTTGGATTCCTAAACCCTACATCTAAAATTAAACCTAATGTGATTGGTGAATTTAGAAAATTTATTTGTGGGAAATAATGAAAGAGAAAAAGTGTATCACACTTGTCAAAAGATAAATGTAATAGGTATAATGTTAGGTCGCATTGTTAGGCATATATATCACGAGAAATTATAGAGAGATATAAACATTGGCCCTAAGTTCATGGCTAAACTTGCATGGGATCATCTTATTGGTTACAATTAAGGGATCCACTATTTCACAAACTAATAAAACATTGTCACAGAAGTTTACTAACAATAGTTGTAAGGGTTAAAAAGGTAAATATTAATTACCATTGGTTGTAAATCTATATCTATACTATCAATAAGACAAAAATGGTTCAAGTGCAAAGTAAAAAAATCAAGAAAGTAAAATGTTGAAAAAAATAAAAAAATAAAATAAAAAGATGTTGAAACAATTAATTATCAGCAATTTCAACTATTAATACACATATGTTTCAAAAGAAACTATTAATACACATCGAAAACTGGGTTGACCCGGAACGCTTCAAGCCCGGCTGATTGACCCGTTTTTCAACCCAACCTGTCGGGTTGACCCAATTTAAATTGACTCATTTTTCAACCGGAACAGTTCAACCAGTTGAACCACCCGGGTCGAATCGGGTTTCAAAACGTTATGTTTAATTCCCAAATACTCAAACTTGTATTATTTTGCGTTTGTAACTCATTAACTTCCGGTTTAATTTAATCCGTTTTTTCGACCCAACCCGTCGGGTTGACCCGGTTTAAATTGACTCATTTTTCGGCCGGAACGGTTCAACCGGTTGAACCACCCGGGTCGAACGGGGGTTTCAAAACATTATGTTTAATTCTCAAATCCTCAAACTTTTATTATTTTTCGTTTACAACCATAAACTTTTTTTATCACATAAACTATCTGCCGCTATAAAATCTTGTTTTTATACACGGATACTAATAAGTTTAACTAACCGCTCACAATTGAGTGTTAGTTGTAAATTCTTATTGGGATATGCTATGGCTATGTTTGGCAAAAATAGCTTTGAGGAGTAGCAGTGAGCTGTGAGCAGTAGCTGTGAGTTGTAGCCACAGCTCACTGCTCACCGCTCACAGCTTCTTAAAGAAGCATTGAAAAAATGAGCTTTTCTAAAAAATTGCAAAGCTCACCGCTCATTTGCCAAACGAACACTAAAAATAAAAAAGCTCACTGCTCACCGCTCATCGCCCCAAAAAGCTCCAAAAAGCTCTGCGCCAAACATAGCCATAGGGACCCCTATGAGTCAATCGTACAAATCGCGAAGCACGTGGTACAATACCGTAATATACACAATACAACTTTTCAATATGGACAATGATTAAAAACCCCCGTAAGATGATCCGTATAAACTGGCCCATTCATTGTCTCAAGTTTGTTAGGATTTTAATTCAGGTAAAATCATTCATGGTAATTATGCAATCAGAATCATTAACAAAACCCATTTCTTAAACATAACTTTAAAACATGTTTATTAAAATTCCATTTCAATTTTTACCAAAATACTGTTATTTTTTATAAACATGTTAAAACACCAAAAGTAATTTTATGTCATGATAATTTATTAATTTTACAAAGTAATTAAAAAATCAATAATACACGCCACTAAAGACAAAATAAGGAATAGTGAGCTACAGAAAAACACACAAACAGTTGACCGAATAATCTAAACAAATCGAAAATGAAGCCCTAGCACAATCAAGGTAACAACAACCTCTTTTTCACTGCTCAGTTCAAATCCTTAGATCTTGCATATAATCTACTGATTCATAAAACACTGATTATATAGTTTAGATTTTTACCTTATAAGTTATTCTTATAAAAAAAAATGGTTTTAGGAATTAGTGACACTCCTGATTCTAGCAGTAGCAGTAGTGCAAGGAACACGAGCCCGATAGCGCGAGGTTTAGGATTTAGGAACACTAGTCCGTCTAGACCGAAAACAGTTAAGACGAAACCAAGAGGCTTAGATGAAGAAATGACAGCTACATTTACTAAGGCACACCTTCCCGATGTTGTTCATATGGAAGATAACATATGGGCTATGTTGCCTGAGGATTTGTTAAACGAGATATTAGCTAGAGTTCCGCCTTTTATGATTTTTAGGTTGCGGTCGGTTTGTAAGAGGTGGAATGCGATATTGCAGGACAATGGTTTTTTAAAGCTTCATTCTCAAGTTCCGTCTCATGGGCCTTGTTTGTTAACGTTTTGGAAGAATTTGAATGTGCCGCAGTGTTCTGTGTTTAGTTTGCCGTTGAAGCAGTGGTATAAGATTCCGTTTGTGTTTTTGCCTCCATGGGCGTTTTGGTTAGTTGGGGCGTCGGGTGGACTTGTTTGTTTCTCGGGGCTTGATGGGTTGACTTTTAGGACGTTGATTTGTAATCCGCTTACGCAAAGATGGAGGATGTTGCCGAGTATGCATTATAATCAGCAGAGACAGTTGATTATGGTTGTTGATAGGAAGAAACGGTGTTTTAAGGTTATTGCTGCTAGTGATATATATGGGGATAAATCGTTGCCAACTGAGGTTTATGATTCAAAGCTTGACAGTTGGTCGCTTCATGAGACGATGCCTGCCGTTAATCTTTGTTCATCTAAGATGGCATTTTGTGACTCGAGGTTGTATATGGAAACGATTTCACCTCTTGGGTTAATGATGTATCAGTTGGATGCGGGGTACTGGGAACATATACCTGCAAAGTTCCCCCGGTCTTTGTTGGATGGGTATTTGGTTGCGGGTACACAGAAGCGTTTGTTTTTGGTTGGAAGAATTGGTCTTTATAGTACTCTTCAGAGTATGAGAATATGGGAATTAGATCATGCGAACGTGATTTGGATTGAAATTAGTAGAATGCCACCGAGGTACTTTAGAGCTCTTTTAAGGTTATCAGCCGAGAGATTTGAGTGTTTTGGGCAGGATAATTTGATCTGTTTTACATCTTGGAATCAAGGAAAAGGTCTGCTGTTTGATGTCGATAAAAAGACATGGTCTTGGATTGCTGGTTGCGCTTTGCAGTCATATAACAGTCAGGTCTGTTTCTACGAGCCACGGTTTGATGCTTCTATCTACTGAGCTGGTAGTTTAGCTTAATTGGTTCTAACCTGAAGGTTCTCTGGCTCCCATATGGTTTTGACCACCGCCTACCTGACCATTAGGTTACCAACTTCCACAGGTCGTGTGATTGATTTGGCCGAGCTAACATGTGTGCCAAAGAAACAGTATACAAGTACCTGGTGGCAGCGCACGAAGTTTTGTATTCTACACTTCGAGATTAGTTTATCGTCTTGCAAATGGGCTTAGGCACAGATTTTCAGAAATATTTCATTAAAAGCTGTTGAATACTTGTATACTTTTTGGGATTGGTGTATACATGGAAAATTTTGCCTTCTTCAAATTGTTGTTCTTTGTTAGGATCCCTTATAAACTTCATGTCAGGCTGTTTTTCAGTTTTTGGGTACTTGCTCCGTGGTGTAAATTGCATTATCATTTATCAAACTGTAAAATTTATGTCTCTTTTGTAAGAAGTTACAAATATTTGGAGGTTCTCATTTTAAGTTTGCGTAACTGAATTCCCTATCAATCTTGGTATCCAACTTACAATTGTTCTCTGCATTTGGTAACCAGCTTTCCACTTTCTGTTTTGGGTAAAAGAGCACATGTACAACAGGTTTTTAGTCATCCTGATAAAAGATATTGGTAAAAATTACTCTTTATCTCTTTATGCTATTGTAAGTGCAATTTGACTTTGGAGGTCAATACTATAATCAAACATGGTTTGGATTTTGTATGAAACAGATACCACCAATATTTTTCCATTATAAGTTGTCTACTGAGAATGAATGTATAGATTTCGTCTTCTAAAAGTTCAAATAATTTAATATGAGATATAAAGTTAAAACTTGAAATACAACAGCTTTGACATTAAAAGTCAAACTGTACTTGCAAACTAGAACGGTCTAACCATAAGCAATGTGCTCCAACTGTACAAAAAACTAAAGTTAGGCTACGATTAGGGGATCTTTTAACTCCATAATTTATCGATCGCCGCCCTCCATTTCCTCTTGGTCATCCATCTGAGTCTCTTCTTTGCTGCTCATCATCTCTCCGCCACTTCTGCCACTACTACTAACACTATTCTTGTTACTAGAACCACCAATTGGTCGGAAAAACAAACTAAAAGGTCCAGAATCATCTTCATCAAGATCATCATCGTTTTCCTTATCTCCAGGACGTGAACTTGCATCTTTACCCATCCAAGCTGGACACGGACGTGCAACTTTAAGACCAGCTGGAAGTTGGGACGTGGACGCACGAGATGATGCTCCTTTGGACTCAGATCTCAGACAAGAACATTCAGGGACCGGGAATGAGAGAAAAGATAACGACTTTGATACTTTTGATTCTTCTGTTAATCCATCAAGCAAGCTTTTACTCATGTGACTTCTCACTGATTTGATCCAGGTCTGGTTGACTTCGTACAAATTGTCACTTATATCTTCCATATGTTTTGCAATTTCTTTCCTGGTTCAAGCAAAGCAAAGGAAAATTGAATCTGATCAGTTGTTAAGCACTAGTTTAATAAATTGTTTTCTCACGGTTAACCTTATATAATTTACAGTCAAAGTCACAATAGTAATCGACGAGAAGGAATAGTCAATCTTACCACAAATACTAAACACTTACTTCGGGGTCAGATAGAAT
The DNA here is from genome assembly GCA_019973895.1 of Chrysanthemum seticuspe. NCBI lineage: Eukaryota > Viridiplantae > Streptophyta > Magnoliopsida > Asterales > Asteraceae > Chrysanthemum > Chrysanthemum seticuspe. The sequence goes on along the minus strand of BPTQ01000002.1, from coordinate 215,602,314 downwards.
GGTCAACAACTCAACATCACCGCATATTCGCATTATTTACTTTTGTTCCAAAAATTTATGATAAAAGTACTTATTTGACCTTATCTTTGTTAAAAGATTACTCAATCTTGTAATATAGAAGGGTATTAGACATCTAACAAATAGCCAATTTCCAGAATTCGTCAATGTTGCCACAAAATCACGTGCTAATTTTTCAAACATAAATTATTTTTGGCTACCAGTTCAGAGAGTGTTGGTCGATTAAGACTTTTGGCTACCAGTTATCATCATCACTAGATTCCTCTTTTTTGTTAGACTAATACGGTTATAAGGTCATAATCGACATTACCACAAAATTCAGTCCAATCCCATAAAGACTAAAGATTGCAAATTATAGTCATTTTTAGAATCCAGAAGTATAAATAGATGACGGTTTCTTGAAAGGAAAGTCACCTGTCTAGCCTGAAAGATTTAGCTGTAGCAGACTGATATAGCCTATGCCCCATCACCAAACTCGCAAAACTAGGCCGGCCTTTACCATCACGATCAAAACCAGGAACAAAAACATCAGCTTCAACACACACCATGTAATCAATTGCTTCCCATAGCAGCTTGTGAGCATTAGTCCTTAACTCAATCACCGTACTCTCAGGCTCATTATCACTCTCGGCCACCCAACCCCACCATCCTTCAATATGATAGGACTTTGGCCTGGCGGGAGGTGGTGGTAGTGGACGTGGGCGTTGGCCTGACGTTTTCCATGCTTCATATTTCATTTCCTTTTCTGCAGATGGTGGAGCTTTTGGATATTTGTCAACAAGGTTGGCTTCACGGCCATATATTGTGTTTAGCTCCCAAGGTGTTGTAAGGGATGTCCTATCGACTACGTTTTCAAACATTGCGTGAAATGGGATCAATTTCTTTTGACCACCGAAGACTTCACCTCCGGATATGTAGATTATTGTGTCCCATGAATACCCATATGCACGTAGAATTATACCAATCTGTAAAAATGAAAGTCACTTATTTGTCAAAAAGGTACAACTTTGACTATAATTTGACTATTATTGCCAGGAAACTGATACTGTCCTTATGCATGGCCATATACTCAACACAAGTGGTTAAAATTACTGAAATTTCCTTGTATAATTACGAATTTGTTATGGGAGTCCTGAAAGATCTTCAAAATCCTATTCGTTTTTTAATATATTTTTACTCCATCAATTGATAACTATTCAATAAAATATGATCAACCAGAAACCATCATACTTGTTTCTCTGTTGCAGACAGTCACTAACTCACTATTGTGGAAAATACCAAAATAACTTATAGGAATGTAAAAGATATTGTATTGGGCGCTCTTTTATTTATGCAAGAAATGCCAAACTTTGAGTTTTAGTACTATGGTTTCTGAAAGTAAATAAATTTTCAAATATTTACCTCTTCTGGCATAAGTGGACAAGAACCATTTAGACGTTGTGCATTTGAATCCACAGTAAGATTGCCTTTGACAATTCCACGTTTTAGCATCCATAACCGTCTGTGCTGAATAAGTTCAGTATGAACATCCTTCATACACACGCATACAAAAAAAGCATCAGAGGTCAAAACACTAAAATATATTGCTACTTTAGAAAGTGTAAATAGTGTTTGTTTGTTTGTTTTTTTTTTGGGAAAAAAATTAGTAGGAGTAAGTCATTCAAGTACCTGGAAAAGCTCGGCACAACCATGATATGCTAAAGCATCTCTTGTCATCCCCGGGTCATATGCTATGAATGGCCTCCCTGGAGCCCTTAACCTGAAGACCACAAATCAAGAACGATTTTTATAATCATGGATGGCCAATATTTAAGTTTACCTCTAACGGGTCAAATAGATTTAACTAAAATGAAAATTGGTCAAAATGGTTAAAGTGTTGACAGTCATCTGAATTGAACTCAAATGCATAGAAACCTCATAAATTGCTTTATTAAAAAAAGTTGAATCATTTTTGTAACAGTATAGCTTCATCATCATATTCAAACGCATACAATTATCTTTAAAATTTTGAACAGAAAGATAAATAGGTGTTTGCATATTCACCCAATCCAATGCAACACATTTTGACCGGTGACCAACCCACCCGACCTGCCTATTTATAGCTTAAATAAGGTGAAGACTGACCTAAGTAAAATTTTGGTTGCCAATTCCTGGACCTCTTGTCGGAAGCTTAAAGCATGAAATGCAACACGACATCTCAAACGCTGATATTCCTCAAGATCTGGAGGTAGAATTGCCTTCAGAAATACACCATAAATCACAGAAATGTGAACTTCAAATTTATCAGAAAAGAATATTCTGTAACAAAGAAAACTTATAGATATGCTTGTAATCAGAGAGGTCAAAAGTTTTTCATAGTCAATGTGAAAAAATCAATATATAGTAATGCAAGTACCTGCAAGCATCCACCGTCAGATACAACAAGTTCGGCCACAGAGTGTCGTTTTAAAACTGGGAGAACGTGATGTAAATAATAATAGGGAGATTGTGAGTTGAACACTTTAAATGAAGGGATTTCCTTTTTTCTTCTAGCTCCTTTGAGGGTTTTAGGAAGGGTTTTAACTATTGTTATATCATTCGCTAATGCTGACATAAAGTGATCCTCGTTGTAAAGGTAAGCAAAACTCTTAAACTGAGCACTGCAATGAAACAAATATTTTGGTGTTTAACATTTATGAATAGAAACATTTGAACCAATTTTAATAAGATCAATCATAGAACAGACCTGATTCCCTTGCTACTTGTGGTTGACTGGATTTCAGGAATCACAAGTGTAGCATTGAGAAGCCGAGCAATAACAACAGCATCACATATCTACAAAAGAATGGCCGTTTAAAGCAGAAAAACAAACAAGTAAATCATGTTGCATTTGAGGGTGTTGAAAAATGTCCTCACCGAGCTCCTAATCTCATGAAAGCCTCCACGTATCCGTACAAAAATGAATCTATCTGATTCTGAAACTGGAACTGATAAAGGAATAAAATTAGACCATCAATTAAAATAGTCCACAACTCGATTATATACTCTTAAGCATCTATAATCACCAACCCAAGATCTTGGTGACATTCTAACCAGGACACAGACTGCAGAATAGTAATGTAGCTTTCAGGAACAATGTTTGAAACTGGAACTACAACTAGTCTAGTTCAGCATTACCCTGATTGACTAGATGCATATTCAATTGTACTATATCGATCTATGCACCTCAAAACCCTAAAGGTAAATGTAAATTTGTGGCTCAAAACAGCATAAGAGACACAAATTCTGCATTGTAAGACACTATTTACAGTTTCAAGCTTCAATCCTAAAAGCATTTGTCACAAAATGCATTCAAACAATACTAAATTTGCTGCACTCTATCCATTTTCCAAGAACTCAAAAAGCATAATTCAAGTAACCTACAAATTATCAATCATGGGTTGGGCAAAATAAGCATAGTTTCACAAAATAAACAAACCTGCATAGTGCTCTCTAGGTTTAGCATGTGGTTGTAAAGATTCAAGACGCCTAACTGGTCCCCATAATCTTCTATACAATTTACTCTGCACGACAAATCAAATCAAAACAATTGACAACATTTCCTCTCAAATTATCCAAACCACATATAAAAAATCCCTTTTTCAGGGGTGTTTGGATTAGCTAATTTTTCGGGCTTACCACCTTATTTGAAATTGGAAAAGCTTATAAGCCCACTTTTTTCAGCTTATCAACTTGAGCTTATGGCTTATACAAGTCCATAACCTCAACTTGAGAAACTCATATGCAAGAACAAGTGTGCTTATAAGCTTTTACAAAATCAACTAAGCCCATAAACCCAAAAAATAAGCTAATCCAAACACCCTTCATACTCATCACAACCCCATAACCAAGATTCAGCAAAAACACAAAATTATGACTAAAAAACAAGATCTTGAAAATGGGTCAAGTTCAAAAAACTTACAGTGGGTGAAAGATCTACAGCATTACTCTCAAAAACAGGCCTCCAAGAAAAGATAGTAGTAATAGTTTGATACTCAGTAGTAAGATTATTGCTATCTGAATATGAATATCTAGCAAGAAGAAAATGAGTAAAAAGAGATAAAGCAGAAAGAACAAGGCCAACTAAACCAACCCATTTCAGCTTTGACTTCATTACCATCTTTCCTCCAACATCTCCTTTCATTTAGATCACAAACACAAATACTTTTGTACTTTTGTACTTATGTTTATGTTTGTTTTTTTTATCTCTCTAGAAGTGGAGGAGATGAGAGTTGTTTTTTTTTTTTATTAAAAAAAAAATGGGTGAGATTAATTAGTGAAGGTGGCAGTGAGACATGCTTGGTTACTTGACAGAGATTAATGTATGATGTATCCAACACCTCGGTGGTGGCGCGTGAATCTTTGGTGTTTGGTTCTTTTTTAACACAAAGGCTGACTTTCCTACATCATGTCATGTGTTTGCTTTACTTTAGCTAATCATGTTTTTTTGAATGTGTTCAAAAAAGTCCTTGGTTTTTTGTTTCTCTTTCTTTTTTTTCTTTTGAATTAAGTTTTTAAAACTAAATATTTATTTTCTTATTTTTAGAGCGCTCACGACTCATAAGACTCGTTTTATAGCAAAAATAATGTTACCTTAATACTTTTCCTTTTTAACTCATAACCTATAACTTTTTCAAAAACAAACTTCTTCTATCCCTCAAGTTATACGACACCCTCATGCCCACAATTTTGTTTTCATTTATTAAATGAAAAGACACATTTAAATAATAACGTCACATAATTTAAATAAAATAAAGTATTACATTTAAATCTAATTTTATAAAATTTAAGGACTGACATTGCAAACTTAAAAGGACTAACGATATAAAAATAGTACTCTAAAGGACTAAAGTCAAAAGAATGAAACTTAAAGGGTTAAAAATAAAAAAATAAAAAATATATATATAAACTTGCTTCTTCTTCCTCTTCGCTCCATCTTCACCTGCTAACAAAATAAAAATAAAAATAAAATGAGAGCTTTACATGATTTAAGTCTGTGTGACGATATATTCGAACCTCTTAGATTATTCGGTCAAAAGGTCAAAAACCATAACTACCGAAAAAGGTTCATATTTATAAGACTAAAATACACCGTTGGTCCCTAAACTTGGTCATACGCTTCGCGATGGGACAAAGCTGGGTGTTATCATCGCCGGAGGTCCAAAAGTTGGGCTTTAAATGCCAAACTCGTTCCTTGACCAGGATTGCCATAGTCAACTTTAATTTTCTGGAATTCCTTCGAGGGTATAATAGACCATTCACAATTTTGACCCAACCTTCAACCCAGGGACCAATTGTGATTATGCCTACTAGCCGTTTCTTCCCTGATACGCTTGCATTTAATTTCGCGCGAACCAATACACCCACCCAACAAACAACTTTACCAATCATAATACACCATTATCCAGAAACGATAAACTGAAAATCGAAATCCGAATCTAAATCGTCATTTCCAGAACTCAAAAGACCAACCCAACTTCCAACAAAACCATGTCGACCGATCGTATTAGCAACATGTCAGATGTAGTGATCACTAACATTTTGAATCGGTTGCCTTTGTTAGAAGCGGTGAGAACCTCTAGTTTAGCGCGAAACTGGAGGTCTAAGTGGACTTTGCACACCGATGTCATAGTTGATGAGGATTTCTTTTATTATTTAACATATGAGTTTGATGAGAGGCTTGTTACTAGTCTCTTAAATCGGCTTTATGGGTCCAATAAGAAAGTTTGTCTTCGTTGTAGAGCCAAGATCAATGCTTGGAATAGACAACTTTCATTATGAAGAGATTCGTGATTGGCTCTTGTTTTTGGCTGAGCATGGAATTGAGGAGCTGATTATTACAAACTGGTATGGTGAACCAGTTACGTTCCCAACCCAACTTTACTCTCGTAGCGGGTTGAAACATCTGGTACTTCATGTTTGTGTTATGGCTAGTTTGGAATATTTTCATGGCTTTCCAAAACTACTGAGCTTAGAATTGATTCATGTTAATTTTCTAAGCGGTACAGTTTGGGACTTTATTGTTGGTTGTCCCTCACTTGAGTCTCTTAAAATGAATCGTCCTAGTACAAACGAGATGAGACTATGGGATATTGCAAAAGTTAGGAATTTGAGGAAGTTAGATTTGAGATTCGGTCGTTATAATGTTGTGACGACAATCACAACATCCGATATCTTTCACCTGACAAGACTTCAAAATCTTGAGACCCTTACATTGGATTTTGATGATTGCACGGTAAGAACAATTTGAGTTTTACACTTATGATTTTACAATGTTAAAGAAATGTGTAACAGTAATGACATTTAATCTTTAAAACTTGTTGTAGTTGATACAGGAAGCTAATTCTAGGATGAATGTGCCCTTTGTATCCCTGATTAACCTTAAGCTGTCCCATGTCGATTTTGGGAATATTGTTATGTTATCGTTCATCATTGAAATGATTCGTGGATGTCCAAATTTGAAAATGTTGGATACCAGAGTAAGTGTTTTGGAGTAATGCATATGTAGCAAATAAACATTCCTAAATTGCCATGTTTGTGTATCTCTCAACATTATTTGATTTTTCAGGCTGCAAACACGTTTAGTGTTCTACCTTTGAAAAAATTCCCAATGTTGTAGACAGAAACACATTCAGCCATGGCCAGCTACAGACTGTGGTGTTTCGAGCTTTTCCTAGAACAGAGCATGAATTAACTTTAATAAAGTTTATACTTGCGTGTTCCGGGTCGCTAAAGACAATCAATATCAGGCTCAGCGATAGGAGTCATGATGGGAATGAAAATATCAAGAACAACTGGGAGTTGGCTAGGAAGCTGTTGAAACTCCACCGAGCTTCCCCCACAGCCGTGTTAGATTTATTTGAGTGGTTGTAGTTTATGTATGGGTTGAATACCCTATGCCAATTAATGTTGCAAAATAGTTTTGGTATTTTGGTACAATATTTGTTTATATGGTTTGCTTAAAATTAGCTTGTTCATATGTTGTTGTTTGTGCATATTGTAGGTGATGCAAGTTTGATATTCGAAAGTCAAACTTTCATTTACCATTTCAATTTGATTGTAGCAAGTAAAAATGCATTTCCAGTTTACTTTATTTAGTCAATACTTGAAAATGGTGAATGGCTATTTTGTACGTATTATTAGCATTTTCACTATGTAAAGTCAAAATTGCAAAACCATTACTCAATATTTGACTTTGTAAAGTCAATATTGCAAAACCATTACTCAATATTTGTTTTGGAGTTTATTGATAATTTGATATGTTTTAGAAGTTTGACTTAACAAAGTCAAACTTCTAATGGTTTTGTGTTGTTTAATCTTCAACTAAGTTGTAGTATACGTAAGTTGGCAACTTGAGAGACCAATTGTGTATTCTAAAGTGATTATTGGGCGGGAGTTTTAAGTATGACAACGGCAACCAAGACAAATTCAGGGACCGAGTGTGAAAAAAAATAACTATTAGACCCTTGACCGTCTCTTACCAGAGACGCTTTTTACTTGTGCACACCAACCGATAAACCTATACACCACTTTTTCCACACACAAACAATTTCCAATGGAAGATTTTCCCATTTTGAATGAACTCATGGAGATTGCTGGATCATCCAAGTTGAATGATCGTATGGCTGTGTGGTTTGAAGAAGAGGCTGCACAAGAAGGGATTTTGAAAAAGCTAGTTCTTCAGTGCATTGAACATCTGAAGAGAGGAATCATGAAGCGTAGGGAGCTGATCGAAGAGAACGAAGCTCTGGGACCTCGGGGAATAGCGCTTGACTGTTTGGATGCGCTGAGGAAAATACAGTCCAGGCACACACACCAACTTGTTCAATTGATACAGATTGTTGGTCAAACTGATGAAGCTATTCGTTCCAACGAAGGTTTTGTTAAGAAAATGGCTGAACATAATGCCTGAATTTTGGGTTTTTCCTTGGGGGTAGATAAATGCGGTCTTTTGGGTGCTAGTTTTGGAAATATAGGTTGGTAAAAAGGGTATGTAAGTTGGATCTTTTGTTTAGCTATTGGTCTTGGTTTGATGTAGTTGTTTCTGATCTTTAAACGAGTATATTAATGATAAAATATCATCTAAGTTTTATGTATTTAATCTGTTCTTGTATTGTGATATTGGGTGTATTTTAGTCTAATTAGTATCAGCAAAACCAAACATCCCCTTGTATCAACAAAACCAAACATCCCCTTTTATCAGCAAAAGTTGAATCAGCAAAACCAAACACCCCCGTATCAGCAAAAGCAAAGGCAGTGGTTTAAAAATATGTGTTGAAAATGCAAATGCTTTAGCACTAAATCATAATGTATCACCAAACATCCTCTTGTATCAGCAAAACCAAACAGCCCATTTTATCAGCAAAAGTTGTTACAGCAAAACCAAACACCCCCGTATCAGCAAAAGCAAAGGCAGTGGTTTAAAAATATGTGTTGAAAATGCAAACGCTTTAGCACTAAATAATAATGTATTCACAATGGTGTATTGTTTAGGAAGAAATTGGTTTGGTGTTAGTTTTGACAGTGGGACTGACCACGCCCAATGTCTCAAATTGTAACATCTTGAATTTTGACTTACCCAAGTCAAACAAACTTATGAAAGGCAAAAAATTAGTGTTTTACTATTGTGGTATGACTTGGGTAAGTCAAACCTATTAAGAAATGCAAAACGATTTCAAGCAGATACAATGCACAACAAAACACAATTACTTACATAAGAACCCTAATTTTTATTCATCGATTTCATGTTCTCAACAACTACAAAGTTTACTATCATCTAAACATACACTTAGCTAGACCCACAACTCTTCGTATCATCCTTTTCCTTCATTTCCTTCATTTCCTTAAGATATTTAAACAAAATTTCCAGATTTTTAATCCGTTCTCCCAAATCGTTAAACTTTGATGACACGATGTCAACCTCTTCCTTCTCCTTCTTAACACCCAAATCCTTTTCATTTGGGCAATCTTCTTTCCTCAACGAACTCAACAAAGCCTTCCCCTTATCGTTTTGTGCCATTATACTTTTTTTTGCTTTGGGTAGAATGTGTGTTGATTGTATTTTAGGGTTGAATGTTGTGTGTTGCCAGTACAAATATGGTTGAAGGTTGGGTTAGATTTTAACTATGTTGGGTCAAAATTGTGAATGGTCTATTATACCCTCGAAGGAAATCCAGAAAATTAAAGTTGACTATGACAATCCTGGTCAATGGACGAGTTTGGCATTTAAAGCCCAACTTTTGGACCTCCGACGATGATAACGCCCAACTTTGTCCCATCGCGAAGCGTATGACCAAGTTTAGGGACCAAAGGTTTATTTTAGTCTATTTATAAACATCAAGTGACTGTCACAGATGTGCAATGCAAATTTGTAGAGTATATTGCATAGATTTAACATGAAACTATATTGCATAATTTATTTTGCATTGCCAATCATAATATATGACTTGGAAAGAAGAATGTAACTTTGGTATGACAAGAATCAAAATTTTGAAGTTTTTAAAAGAAAAGAAATAGCTTAAGTTTGTGCTTTATTGATAGAAATTGAGTACATGATTTTTGTAGAGAAGACAAACTTATACACGTAAAAAAGTGTTAGGGGCTCATAAGTTGTATTATTTTCTCTAATCATATTTTTTATGAAAGTTCTATTTTAATTAATTTGTCTTTAATGTTTATGATTTTAAACTTTATTATTATGTGAAGCATAGATTTTTTGTTTGAAAGTTTAAATAAAATGCATATCTCATGAAAAACTATATTTTTAGCCGGAATATTATTTTAGAGAAAGTAAAAGTTGTAGATTGTTTTAGAAAAGCAAACGTTATCAGCTCATATATTTTATATTTTTTTTTAAAGTCCTAGATAACATCTTATCTTATACTCTTCCGTCTCAAAATATAAGTTCAATTTGACTTTTTGAATTCAACTTTGACATTAAATATTTTTGATTGTATTATATAATATTGAATGAAAATTGTATCAATGAAAATACATTTAAACCCGATCCATTTATATATTTCGTATTAAATATTATATAATATAAAAAAAAATTAAATTAAAAAAATGAAAATAAACTTATATTTTAAAATGAATAGAGTAGAAAAAGCATTTAAAAACATAAAATGCAAGGTTTTCAAGATCGGGATCCTACTAGGATCGTTTTCGTCTTTGCAAGATCGTGATTGTAAGATCGGATCGGGATCCTAAGATCTTACAATAATGTCATTTTTAATGATCTTTGTAATATTATTCAAATATACAAATTATTATATATTATAAACATGAAATTATATGAATGTTTTATGAAAATGTTGTCTTAAATTATGAATATGAAATATTTAAAAAGAATCACATATTGTTGTTTAAATTATTTAAAAACACAAATAAAAAATTTGTAGTTTTTTAGTTTGTGGTTCGAGAAAAGTAAAATCGGGTCGGAATAGATCTTAAGATCCTATTGTAAAGATCGGAATACTATAAGATCTTAAGCTTATTAAGATAATATGTAAAATCCGAATATTTTTGCTTTATAAAATCATAAAAAATCATAAAATCTTAAAATATGGATTAAGATCTTAATAAAATGTTTTGAAACTCAACAATTATACGTAGAATATGCTTATATGATAAATAAATATGACAAAATACAATGGTTAATTGCATGGTGGCGCGTGGCTGTTACCCACATGGGTATAGAACAAATGTTGGTTTAACAATTACGGAGTACCACATACGTACAGTTGATTTATTTATTAACTTTAAAAAATATATCATGGGATATTAATTAGGGTTTTGGCCGTACAATAGCAACGTATTTTGCCAAGTGTACCGATCTAGTACGCGCACTTTTTTTTGTTCCACTTAATGTAACGAACTTTCTGTTTTTGTACCAATCTACCCCATGAAACTTGTTTAACCGGCACCAAAAAAATTTTGCCCATTTTTGCACGTTTTTGTCCGTTTTGCACGTTTTTATCCGTTTTTAAACATTTTCGTCAGTTTTTAAATGTTTTTGCACGTTTTCGCACGTTTTCATCCGTTTTTGCCCGTTTTCGTTCGTTTTCGCATGTTTTTGAACGTTTTTGCCCCTTTTTGCATGTTTCACCCGTTTTTGCCCGTTTTCGTTCGTTTTCGCACGTTTTCGTCTGTTTTCGCATGTTTTTTAACGTTTTTGCCCCTTTTTGCATGTTTCATCCGTTTTTACCCGTTTTCGTCCGTTTTTGCACATTTTCACACGTTTTTGCATGATTTCATCCGTTCTTACACGTTTTTGTTCGTTTTTACATGTTTTCACCTGTGTTTGCACATTTTTTCCGATTTTGCACGTTTTCGTGCGTTTTTACTCATTTTTGCACGTTTTTGTCCTCTTTCGCATGTTTTTACACATTTTCGCCCGTCTTTGCACGTTTTCGGCTATTTTTTTGCATATATTAGTCCGTTTTCGTCTATTTTTTTTATGTTTTCGGACGTTTTCATCTATTTTTGCACGTTTTCATCCGTTTTTACACGTTTTTGTCTGTTTTTGCATGTTTTCGTCCATTTTGCCCGTTTTCATTTGTTTTTGCACAAACGGACAAACATGTGCAAAAACAGGCAAAAACATGTAAAAATGAATAAAATGCGTAAAAACGAACAAAAACGTGTAAAAACGGGCGAAAACGAGCAAAAACGGACGAAAACGTGCAAAAATGGACGATAACGTGCGAAAACGTTCAAACGTGCGAAAACATTTGAAAATGTGCGAAAACATGCAAAAATAGACGAAAACGGACGAAAACATGCAAAAAAGCAGGCAAAACGTTCAAAAACGTGCGATAACAGACGAAAACGGGCGAAAACGTGCAAAAACATGCAAAAACGGATGAAAACGTGCAAAAATGGACGAAAATGTGCAAAACCAGGCATAAGCATGTAAAAACGAATGAAAATGTGTAAAAACGATAAAAAAAAAACGTGTGAGAACAGATGAAAAACATGCTAAAACGTGTGAAAATGTGCAAAAACGGACGAAAACGGGCAAAAACGGACAAAAGCGTGTGAAAATGAAAGTACGTTATATTAAGTGGGATAAAAAATAGTACGCGTACTAGATCGGTACATTTGAAAAAGTACGTTGCTATTATACAGCCAAAACCTTTAATAAAAAATGTCAGGTATGATGCATAGCCGGTTTCCAAACTTTTTTCCCGGTAGCCGGTCATCTTTAGAATGGAACAAAAACAGAAAGTTCGTTACATTAAGTGGAACAAAAAAAGTACGCGTACTAGATCGGTACACTTGGCAAAGTACGTTGCTATTGTACGGCCTATTAATTAAAACATTAGACGATCCACTAGTAATGAAATATTTTTTTTAAAGAACGGCAAGCGGGCAACTATTTGACAATATATAATCACAAATAAATTCATATATTTTAAGCAACATTTGAATTTACAACTATTTAATCGAAGAGTTTCTTAGTGAAACTTAGTGAAAATATCATTAAGATATAAGTTTGATATTGAAATATTAGTGAGTATAAATTAATTATAATTTTTTTAAGGGCATTTACATACATTCTCACATATACACTATTATTTACATATTTTCTCAAATCTTGCTTTAATAAGCTTGTACATCATGCATTAAAAACTTGTTTTTAGAAAAATATGTAAATATTGATGTGTATGTGAGGATGTATGTAAATCTCTCGTTCTTTTATGACATTGCTCTTTGTGTCTCGATCATCATGGCAACGTTGGACTATATATAAAAGGAAAGCATTATTGATGTGGGTCACGTGATGGGCTCTTTTTTCACGTGCAATGTAATGCAATGGTGTTTTGTTTCTCGCAATAGCAACATTTGACATGGGTGGGAATGGGATGCTGATGTTTCCTTTTCTGATTGGGCCAAAATCTGTCAAGGACAAGCATTACAAAACAAATTAGACTTTAATTTGGTTGGATAAATTTCCTAATCAGATAGTGACATGGGTGTTTGGTTAGGCTAATGCTAATAGCGGACGGTATAGAGCATTAAAGTTTAACGCTAGGGCGTTATAGCCCGTTACCCACACCAATATCCGCGTTAAACATGGCACGTTAACGTGAAAACGTGCGTTAGAGTATTTGTTTAAAAAAAAAAAAAAAAAAAAAAAAAAACCTTTACCCCCAACCACTAAACGACTACTAGCCGTTGGGGTTTTAAAAAAAATTCATTCCCCCCCCCCCTCCCCCCCCCCCCCTCTTTCAAAGGGCTACTAAAATAATAATAATAATAAAAATCAAAACAATTTTTTTACCACTATAAATACCCAACTAAAATACCATTTGTTCACATTTCCATAATTCAAATTCAAGTTTATATACTTTCTCTCACACTTCCATAATTCAAATTCAAGTTCATTCACAATGGATCCGAATCAAATTGATGAATTACTTCAGCAATGGTCAGACGTTGATGACGAAACTGACTTCGAATTTATGATGGCCGCGTACGAGTACCAGCAACAGTTGGAATAAGAAGCATCTCAACCTCGCTTAACTCTACCCATATATATCGTGAACGTGAGATTGCAGAAGAACGTCTGCGTAACGACTATTTCATTGAAGGTTGTAAGTATTCGAACCGGAATTTTCGTAGAAGATTTCGTATGAGCCGGAAACAATTTTCTGCAAATAGTCGAAGGTATTAAATCTTATACTTCCGAAAATATTCCAGATCATTTTAATTTCTATAGGCAATCACCCGATTGTACGGGTCGAATGAGTTTAAGTGTTCTTATGAAGTGTACGTCTGCCATACGCCAATTGGCGTACGACACCTCACCCGATGCGTTTGGTGAATACTTGCAAATGAGTGAGCTTACTTCGCGTGATTGTCTTGATAATTTTAACAAATGCATTATTGATTTGTTTATGTCGGTGTATTTAAGAAAACCAACATGGGCCGACATTCAAAATATTTATCAACGACATGAAGAATGTCATGGTTTTCCGGGAATGCTTGGTAGCATTGATTGTATGCACTGGGAATGGAGAAATTGTCCGGTGTCTTGGCAAAGGCAATTTGGTAGGGGTGATAAAAAAATACTCAACAATTATGCTTGAAGCTGTTGCTTCTAAAGATTTATTGATTTGGCATGCATTTTTTGGGATGGCGGGGGTGAATAACGATATTAATGTTTTAGACAACTCTCCGTTATTCGACGACATTCTTGCTGACGTTGCCCCAAGAGCCCCTTATATGGTCAATGGAACTAGGTATGAACAGGGGTATTACTTGGTTGACGGAATTTACCCACAGTTGGCAACTTTCATCAAATCCTTCTCGTCAACAACTGACGAAAGACATACTTACTTTAAAAGGAAACAAGAAAGTGTCCGAAAGGATATTGAACGTGCTTTTGGTGTGCTTCAAGGACGTTGGGGTATAATACAACCACCGACACGTCAAATGGAAATTGTCAAGATACGTAGAATCATGTATTCTTGCATTATTTTGCATAACATGATTATAAAAGATCAAAAATTTGCACAACGTGACTATAACGAAATGTAGGTGGATCCGTCAGCACGTTTGAGGCAACAAAGATGGGTCGAAAGATGTGATACTCACCGTCGTAAGGCAAAAGAAATACGCGACCGACAAACGCATACCCAACTCCAAATGGACCTTATGGAGCATGTTTGGCAGAACAATGTTGAACGACAACGACAACAACAACAACAAGAGAGCGACGATGATGAATAAGTATTTGCTATGTTTCGTTATTTTTTTTCGTTGTAATTTCTTTTAGTTATTTTATATTTCGTATTGTAATATGTTTTAGTTAAGGTTATGTTTTTTAATAAATGAAGTGTTTATTTTAGTTTAGTGGTTGAATTTGAAAATATGTGAGTTAAGGTTTAACCTTGGGAATGTTATGATAAGGGGTGTTTTTTTGTTGAGTTAAGGTGAAATGTTAAAGCTGATGTGGTGCTGACGTGACAAATGTTAAACTTTAACCTTAGGTGACCACACCTTAGGCTCTAATGGTTCGGTTGGTTGACCCTCAATTACATTGGTGACCGCATTATCTCTATTAGCTCAACCGAATTGGTGACAGGTCCTCCCAACTTTTCAATTGAGTGTGTTTTTTATTAATTTTTGTGGGGTATATTTTTGGTTGTTATTGCGGTCACCTTATTAGCAAATTGTGGTTGAGTGTAATATTGGAGAGAGAAAGCTGATGTGACGCTGATGTCGCAGGGGGTAACCACAATATTTATGGTTAAAAAGTCTACGAAGTCATTTTTCTTTTTTTTTTTCTTTTTTTTTAATTTGTCGTTTGTGAGATATGTGTGTTTGAATTTCGAGGGTGAAAAACAAAAAACGGGTCAAATTTCCATTTTACTTCTGACTGTAATTTTTTTGATCACATTTTGTATTATGATCCAACGAATGAGATTACTTTTTATACTTTGTAAAATTTTGTGACTTTTTTAAATGATCTACCACCTATGTCAGGGGCGGAGCCAGTAGGGTGGCTAGCGGGTGCTCAGCCACTCCCAACTGGCCTAACTTCTCCGACTAATAGTTTGAATTTCATGCCATGTTTTATCTATTTTGGCATGAGCCACTCCCAACACTTGCAGCACCAGGGGCTGATCTAAACAGCTTAGTTGAGTTTTGTTTTTCTAAAAAAAAATAAAAGATACGAAGGTTGATGAAGATGAACCATAGAAGAAGATGAACAGTGTTGTACTTGTTTGCTTTTTTTGTTGTAGTTAATTTACTTTGTCAGTAAATAGAAGTGGTGCATGGGGAATTGGTCTACAATACTTTTAGTTTTACTAATATTAAATTCAAAATGAATGCCGTGAAGCGTCAACAAATCATATCAACTAGATAGCACTAATTTTGTATTATATCATTTAGACGTGTTTAGCTATTTTATCATTTTTTTTAACTTTTATTTGCTAGAAGGTTATAGTTTCATCTATATAGTGAGTGTTTAATTTTATTTGCGATTTAAATATTTTTATTTTCTTTTAAATTTCAATATGTATTATGTTTCAATTACTTGGATCAAGGCCTAAAACATCAAAAACCGGCTAACTTTATCATAATCAATAAACTACTAAAATAAAAAATAAAAAATTCGCGAAGCAAAGCAAGCCGAAAATTGTGCCACACACAACCCAAATTTTTGTATCCGCCACTGGGTTGTGGTTGATGAAGAGTAATTTTCTTGTAAACATTCCTGATTTTTTAGAAGTGCTACACCCACTTTTGGAGAAATATGGTTTGGAGGGTTGTTTTGAAAGAGAAATAATGAGGATGAGAAGGTTGAAAGTATTTTGTAAAACACTCGGTTTGTAAACGTTTAGTTTTATTTATCATTCAATATATTTTTACAACTCACATTCTATGTTTAAATTACGAGGGTGTGCGAACTAAAATCAGTAAAAGAAACTTGTTTTATCTTTTATCCTATTATGAGGACAACTAAAATTAACAATTATTCGCGAAGTGAACCAAAAATTGTGCTACACTTGGTTTATAAATAAATAAATAAATAAAAAATGAAAAATTAAACGTTGTTACTATCTCAAAATTTTCGCCCCCCCCCCCCAATAGAAATTCGTGGCTCCGCCCCTGCTTATGTGTATATTATATATTCGGCTTATCGTTTATACATTGTAAGCTTATAAGTCCTTGCTAAGTATTTGATTTAGCTTATCATAACTAATAAGGTAAACTAACAAAAAAAGTACATGAACATTAAATGAGTGTACGTATTAAATAAGAGTATAAAAGTCTTTTTATATAATCTATACTACTTATAATGCATTTAAGCATTTCCCTCCTATTAATATTTTAAGATTTCTTGATATAGATTTTAAGCAAATCTAAGTAACAAAGCATAATTTACAACTATTTGAAACATAAATACAACTAAAAACCCAATATTCAACACATACAATTAATACACTATTTAATTCACCCTTCACCAAAATATACAACCATTTAATCACAATGTACAATATAATCAAGCTACTAAGCCAAGCAAACACTAAAAAATACATCTGAGAAACAAACACACAAAATATTCAATCCAACTCCAAATCAACCGCCCTCACCTATCTGGTTCGAACAAGAACACTAACGAAACTGTTAATACAAATATCGTCATTAAACGTTATTTATATTTTTGATCTTTACCTAAGTTTTGTTAACGACAAAAGTAAATTTAATTTTCATAAAGCTTAAAGTTTGTCAAGTTTAATAGATATTAAAACAAGTTTTTCAAACAATATCTTCATCATTTAAGCATTTACATTGTGACTAATCATATCTTAATATGAGTCTAAGCATAATGTATGATAGTAGTTTTTAGAATGTTTTAGTTTCTTAAAAACTAAACATTACTTATGTATTTACATATTTCTAAAAATAGAAAAACAACACATGACATCATGTGATGCATCATGGAAATCATTTGAATATTTCATTAGATATTTTGTGTAGATTTGTACTCTTCATATCTTACACAATCTTACATAGATATGGTTGACTTTGGCAAGATCTTGATATCTTGTTGTCAGACCCCGACGACACCAAAATATATAACGGACGGAACCCTTTCAAGGAGTCCGCCGTCCGTGGTGCCTGCTGATGGTTTTGGCTATAAATAGCAAAGCCAAACCAAGTAGTTTTTCATCCCTTTCTATCATACTCTCTTACATATCTTCTCTCTAACCTTTCTAACTCAGTTTCATATCATATTAGTGATCTCTTTTGTAGCAAAGAAGATCAAGTCACATTCAAGCTTCAAACGAGAAGTTGGAAATCTTGTTTGTTTAGTGTTGTATGATCTTGTGTTGATTCATACTTCATTGTTGCATTAAACCATCATAATCTTGTGAGTGTGAGTGGTTAGTATTTTAGTCCTCAAAATACATTGTGTGTGGGAGTAGTTGTACCCTTGGAAAGAACTCGACATCTAGCTTAGTGTCGGAAATAGTGTAAGCGAAGTGTAAAGGTTTCTCCGCCGGTGAAAGGAGCTTGTTGACTAGTGAAGTTAAGACTCTCGAGTGTGAGACTCGGGGAGTGGAGTAGGGCAAGGAAAAAGAATCCTTGTAGACCGAACCACTATAAACAACTTGTTGTGGTTTGATCATTTCTTTCCTTATTTACTCTTCACATATTGCTTGCATATTTCATTAACATATATAAGATCAATATCAATTGATCTTTCAATAAGTTTCAAAACAAAGTTTTTAATTGGTAAACTATTCAACCCCCCTTCTAGTTTCCTACAATTGGTACCAGAGCCTCGTTGCTCAAGAATTTCTAAAATAATTTGTATTTTATAAACTTGAAACGATCCATGGATTCTGAAAACTTTAAAGAAGGGCAATCTATGCAAATACCACCACTCTTTGAAACCAATGGATTTATCTATTGGAAAAACCGTTTTGAAACATATATAAAATCAAAAGATATAGATCTTTGGTTTGTTATTGTTAAAGGGGATTTTAGTTCTACAACAAAGGATATTTCTGTTGATGAACAAAAGAAATTAGTTACTAAAAATAATGAAGCTAAAATGATGCTTTATAATGCTTTACCTAGAAAAGAATATGAAAGAATTTTTATGTGTGAAACCGCCAAAGATATTTGGGAATCTTTGATTGTTACACATCAAGGTAATTCACAAGTCAAGGATAACAAAATTGATCTTCTTGTTCAACAATATGAACAATTTGTTATCCCTGAAGATGAAACCATTGATTGTGACTTTGCTCGCTTTAATACTATTATTACATCACTTAAAGCACTTGATGAATCTTTTCGTAGCAAGAACTTTGTCAGGAAATTTCTTAGAGCACTCCATCCCAAATGGAGAGCTAAAGTGACCGCTATTGAAGAATCAAAAGATCTCTAAAAAATGTCACTAGACGAGCTAATCGGTAACCTCAAAGTACACGAAATGGTGATGGAGAAAGATTCGGAGATCATCAAAGGAAGAAGGGAGAAGATCAAATCCGTTGCTCTAAAAGCAAAGGCGGAATCAAGTGATGATGGCGAATCTTGCTCCGGTAGTGAAGATGAGGAGTATGCCATGGCCGTTAGAGACTTTAAGAAGTTCTTTAGAAGAAGAGGAAAGTTTGTAAGACAACCTCGAGAAGAAAAGAAGTCATTCCGAAAAGATCGGGATGACAAAAAGGGTAAAGGTGAAAGAAAGTGTTTTAGATGTGGTGATGCAAGTCATCTCATAGGAGAATGTCCCAAGCCACCTAAAAGCAAAACTCGACGAGCTTTTGTAAGTGGTGCTTGGAGTGATAGTGAAGATGATGAAGAATCAAGCAAGGAAGAGATCGCTCTAATGGCACATGAGTCAAACGAGGTACTTTCCGACTCTTCTTATTCTTCTACTGATGATGACACTTTGCAAAAACAATATAATCAATTGTGTGAGCTAAGTCTAAAAATCATAACTAAAAATAAATTTTTAAAAACCAAAAAGGAATTTTTGGAAAATGAAGTTTATGAGTTAAAAGAAAAAGCAAAACGATTAGAAAAAGGAAAAGCAAATGACGATGGTTGTAAATCATGTCAAGAGCTTAATCTTGAAATAGAAAAACTAAAGCTCACACAAGATGTTCTAATCGAACAAAATTCTAAATTTAAAAGGTTTAACAAAAACATCGCTCTTGCCGATGAAATAGTTAAAATTCATAAAACACCAGGAGACATGAATGGGCTAGGATTTAATGAGGTATTAATTCCAAAGAGTCAAAACAAAACGGCCGAAAAGGACGAACAATCTGTCAAAACTGCTGCAGTACAACACGGACCAGACGGACCCAAAATAAGGGTTCCGTCCGTTGAACAAAATGGTGTCGTGGATACTTCAGCAGGACAGAATGTTTGTAATACGGACCGTACTGAATTTGTCAAAGTAACAAAGAAAACCAAGGATAGTGCTAAACTGAAACCAGTTGTTACATCAGGAATAAGACTTGCTAAAAATGAATTTAGATCAAAAACTACTTAACAACGATATAAAACACCTTTTGCCAAACACCCCTTTCCTAAGAGCAACCACAACGCACAACCCAACTACCAACACAATGGTTGGAATCAAAACTTTCCTAGACCATATCAAACTCCATATTACATGTCATGGAACTCTTACCCATCGTTTCCATACATGAATCAAATAAATGGTATGTTTAACCCAAACGGACCCATGAGATATTGGGGACCAAATGTTTGAATTATTTGTTTCTTAGGTATGCTTGAAAGTTGGATTGGAACCCGATGAATGGATAAAAGATAGTGGATGCTCACGACACATGACGGGCAACAAAAGTCTCTTCTCATGATACCAAGAGTATGACGGAGGTAATGTCACTTTTGGTAGCAATCTCAAAAGCAAAATCATTGGCAAAGGTACGATCGCTCATAACTCCCTAACTATTGAAAATGTTGCTCATGTAGATAGGTTAGGATTTAATCTACTTAGTATTAGCCAATTATGTGATAAAAAGTATAAAGTACTATTTGATGAAAATGGTAGTAAAATACTAAAAGACGGTATCACCATAGCTAAAGGAGTTAGGAAAAATAACATATACGTCATGAAAATAGATAAAACATCTAATGACAAACTTTTCCTTACAACGTTAGATGATAGCTCATATCTTTGGCATAGACGCTTAGGTCACGCTAATATGAGACTTATACAAAACCTATCTTCAAAAGAGCTAGTTAGGAATTTACCAAAACTAAAATATGACCAACACTTTTGTGACGCTTGCAAAATTGGTAAACAAACCCATAGTAGTCATAAATCTAAAAATATGGTATCCACATCTAAGTGTCTAGAATTATTGCATATGGACTTGTTTGGTCCATCCGCTATAAGAAGCTACGGAGGCAACTTATACACTTTGGTCATAGTAGATGATTACTCAAGGTTTACTTGGACGTTGTTTTTGAAAACTAAAAATGAAACTTTTGATAAATTTGAAATTCTTAGTAAGAAAATTCAAAATCAACTAGGCGTTAAAATTGTGTCGATCCGAACGGATCATGGTCGTGAATTTGACAACGAAACTCAATTTGGAAACTTTTGTGATACAAATGGTATAACACATAACTTTTCGGCTCCACGAACACCAGTAGTAGAACGTAAAAATAGAACAATTCAATAAATGAGTAGAACAATGCTTAATGAACAAAACATTCCTCAAAAGTTTTGGTGTAACGCGGTTGACGCTTCTACATATATTTTAAATAGAGTCTTAATCCGTCCTTTCCTAAACAAAACACCATATGAGCTTTATAAAGGTAAAAAGCCAACTTTAGGATATTTTAGAGTTTTTGGTTGTAAATGCTTCATTCTTAATACTAAAGATTATCTCACCAAGTTTGACCCAAAGTCTTATGAAGGTGTATTTCTTGGTTATTCTCAAACTAGTAAAGCTTACATTGTCCTAAACAAAGAAACAATGATAGTCGAGGAATCGTTGAACATAACATTCGACGAAAGTTCACCTCCCTCTAAGACATCACCTTTGGTAGATGATGACTTAGTTGAAAGTCAAATGATAAAAAGTCAAGAAATAATTAATAATAACAAGGAAGATGAACCATTAAATAAAGAGATTGTAAACATCAAAGAATCTAAAAGTCATCCTTTAGAAAAGGTCAAAGGACAACTTAATCAAAGAACCTTAAGGTCACAAGCCCAAAATCAAAGTAACTATTTTTGTTTTGTATCCACCATTGAACCGAAAAACATAAATAAAGCAATAAAAGATGAATCATGGGTAATTGCCATGCAAGAAGAGTTAAACCAATTCATTAGAAATGATGTTTGGAAATTAGTTCCAAAACCCAAAGATCAAACTATAATTGGAACGAAATGGGTTTTTCGAAATAAAATGGATGAAAATGGTATAGTATCTAGAAACAAAGCTAGGCTTGTTGCACAAGGTTATAATCAACAAGAGGGGATTGATTATGATGAAACTTATGCACCGGCAGCTAGACTCGAATCTATTAGAATATTACTTGCTTATGAATGTGCTTATGACTTTAAATTATTTCAAATGGATGTTAAAAGTGCTTTTCTTAATGGGTTTATTAACGAAGAAGTGTATGTTGCTCAACCTCCCGATTTTACCGACTTTGAGAAACCACATCATGTCTTCAAACTCAAGAAAGCATTATACGGTCTTAAGCAAGCACCAAAAGCTTTGTACGACCGACTTAAGACTTTTCTTATTGATAACAAATACACTATGGGATTAGTAGATAATACTCTTTTTACCAAGAAAAATGAGTCACATATTATCATTGTTCAAATATACGTTGATGACATCATATTCGGATCAATTTGTCAAGAGCTATGCGATGATTTCTCTAAAATCATGCACGACGAGTTTGAAATGAGTATGATGGGTGAATTAAATTTCTTTCTAGGACTCCAAATTAAACAACTAGAAGATGGCATATTTTTTAACCAATCTAAATATATAAAAGACATGCTTAAGAAATTTGGTCTTGAAGATTCCAAACCAACTAAGACACCCATGTCCTCGGACACTAAACTTACCAAGGACGAGGAAGGTGAATTCGTAGATAACACTAAATATAGAGGAATGATTGGTAGCCTACTCTATCTTACGGCTAGTAGACCCGACATTATGTTTAGTGTTTGTCTATGTGCTCGCTTTCAAGAAAACCCAAAGGCATCACACTTAGAAGCCTTAAAAAGGATTTTTAGATACATTAAGGGAACAACGTGTTTAGGATTATGGTATCCCAAAGGAGCGGGTGTAGAAACCACAGTGTATGCCGACTCGGATCATGCCGGTGACTATGTCGATAGAAAAAGTACAAGTGGTATTTGCACTTTTTTTGGACATTGTCTCACCTCATGGTTTGCAAAGAAGCAAACGGCTTTAGCCATCTCAACTACTGAAGCCGAGTACGTATCAGCCGGAAAAGCATGTCAACAAGCTCTTTGGATGAAGCAAGCTCTCGTAGATTATGGAATTCATCTCAACAATATTGTTATACTTTGCGACAACAAAGGAGCCATCGATCTCAGCAAGAATCTCGTTCAACATGCTCGTACAAAGCATATTGAAATCCGTCATCACTTTCTTCGCAACAATGTTCAAAAAGGAAACATCTCAATCGAGAAAGTATCCTCCGAAGACAACATTGACGACATCTTAACTAAGCCTCTTAAACGAGAACCTTTTAATCTCCTTAGACTTGGTTTAGGGTTAATGGAACCAAACATGTAGGATAAACATAGCCCAAAACATTAGAATAGTCAAAACAAAACAATTTTGTTTTGTATCTGCTACTGTAGCCACGACACCAAACGACAACACGAACAAAACCAAAAATTTGGTACCGTCTGGTCCGTGGTGTCTACAGAAGCAAAACTACTACCTACAAAACATCTTCTTCCTCAAAACCCACTTTACTAAAACGTGTAAACATTAAACCAAGCTCATTATTGATACCTTCCCACTCACTAATCACTGGAGATAACATCATTGTAAGTATCCTAACTACATTTTATCTCTTAATTCTGAGTCTAGGATTCTTGTTTGTGCACAAAACCATTACAAATCATTACATGAGGTTTATGTATGCTTTTGTACTAAATATGAATTCAATTGGCAAATTGCATAACTAGTCATTGAAATTAGGTACTACATTATCATATTGCATAAACAAATCATGCTTCCCACTAATCAATAGATAATGACTATAAGGCCTTATTCAAATAACCAAACACCCCATGTCAAAAATTTTGAAAACCTTCTCACTTGTAGGAAAACAATTTTTCATTGTTAATACAAATAGAAACGTTAGACTTTCATCACTTGCATGCTCTTGAATACTAAAGGTATTGCATAACTAATATGCATTCCCGGGTATATTCAAATGAAGCTACATTAAATTAGGAGCATTTGGGTTATCTCATGGTATTTGCCAAACACCCCACTAAAACCATTTTTATGCATAAAATGAGTCCAGATAACCGCAAATCCAAATCGTTTTCATATAGGCACACACTAGAACTAAAACGTTAAAGTTTATTCTCATTTTTAACATATTAATTCTTGCTCCTAGGAATAACCATAGTAGCCGCAAGATTCTATGATCATAAGGACACCCTTGGCTACATTCCCAAACATCACAAAACCAAAGGACTTTCCAAGGAACAAGTAGAAATCTTTAAAAGTCTATAATCAAGGTATTTCCATGAGGGTAGAACCATTCACCCATCTTTCATTGAAAATACCAATCTCCGTGAAGAACTAGCCGCCATTCAATTCGATTGTCTTCTTGACATCGATGAACCAATTTGTCCTAGGTTTGTGTTAGAGTTCTATGCTAGTGTGACCGGCTTTAGTGATGAAGATGATGATGAGTTTTGTCTTAGGTTTAAAATCAATCAAAACGACTACACCATCACCTTAACCAACTTTGCTCAATTGCTAGGAATTCCCAACCGAGGGACATGTGTCTACTCGGATAAGTGGTCACTCATCATTTTTGATGCAATCAATGACCGCACCTCTCCCTACCAAACACCTCTAGCAAATAAGGATGTCATCCGTGAGCACCTATTTATCCCAATGGGAGATACAACCCGAGTCACCCGAAAAGGAAAAGAAGTGAACAGAGATCCATATGGAAAGGAGCTAAATGAACTTAAGCCCGAATTTAGGAAATGGGAAGAACTACTTAGAGCCAACGTCATTAGCACCATAGGAAATAGGGATCACATCAATGCTTGTCTTTGCCATATGCTCTACAACTTGTCCACCCGTCAACCATTCAATTTAGCCTACTACATTGCTAGGAGAATGATTGATATTCCAACACAAGGATCAATTGCTCTCCCATACGGGATGCTTCTCACCCGTATCTATAGATCATTTGCACCAATTCCACCAAGCCCAAAATGGATGCACCTTCACTATGAGCTCATCCCTCACATCTTTGTACCTTTGAGTGATGCACGAGTTGCTAAGACAAAAGGCAAGAGAGCAAAACCTCCAACTCCATCATCATCATCATCAAATAGCTCCGATGATGGTCTTCCAAACTCTCGCCTTCCACCTCATGAGTATTATGCATCTCTTCCCAAGATTGAGAATGAATCAGCGGAGTTCAAGCAAACCAAGGGGATGTTTAAGTGCCTTGGTAGAATGATGAACAAAATCTACAAGAAGTTGGATAAGTGAGAATTGCTTTAAGGAGCGTTTGGAACAATACATTATCTCAAATGTTTGATACAATTTGGTTGTTTTTATCTTGTAGGATGATAATATAACTTGAAACAATGATGTATGCTAACAATCTTATGCAGGGAGATAGCACAAGTACCTTGGTAGGATGATGAACAAGATTTACAAGAAGTTGGACAAATGAGGGTACTTTAAGGAGTGTTTGGAACAATACATTATCATTAATGTTTGATACTATTTAGTTGTTTTTATTATGTAGGATGATAATATAACTTGAAACAATGTTGTATGCTAACAATCTCATGCAGGGGGATAGCACAAGTATTCTATCAAATTTTACCCATTTTCACTATAATGTGAAAATCACTTGGCCTTGCTCAAAATCTATGCTCCATTATGTTTGTATATGTGTTATTTACTTTTCCTAACTAGAAATGTTTAGTGTCACATGTTTTGAGAAAAAATTCAGGTTTCGGAAAAGTTCCCGACACCTTAAAATGCACTCTGTGAAGTTTTCTGCACTGCACGGATCAGACGGCACCAACGTTTTGGTTCCGTCTATTATAAGAAATGGTACCGCCGTACCTGTACAGGCGGACCATACGACACCCTTTTTAGGGGTCTGTCCGTGTAAACTTTTGGTGTCGTGGATCCTCCAGGTAACTTTCTGAATTTCGATTCTTTCGTCATTCCAAATTACCATCCATTGCTTGTAGGTCAATCCTAACTAGTTTATACTCTTATTAGAACTAGTATAATTCACTTAGGCATATAAGAAATCCATTTCCCACCAAAATTCAAAAATTTGAAAAATTCACCCAAGGAGCCCCTTGGCATAAAGGAAGGAACCAAATTTTTTGTACCTTGAAATCCGTGGGTAATCTGATTGTTAGGAAATTCCACTCATTAGAACACATTTATTGCAAATCTTTGCTTCTTCACTCCATCTCTCTTGTATGGCTTGACTTGGGTGATATGACTAGCATTCAACCCACTTCCAAATCATTAGGAACCTCATCTCTTCTATGGTTTAACATCAAATCAAACACATTTCTCCATAATTTTTCACTTCTATAAATTGAGAGGTTTTGCCATGATCATCCTCACATCTTCTTCATCCTTACCATCATCTAGCAAATAAAAACACAAGTCAAAATGACAAAATCCTCTCCTAAACCTTGCAAGAAAACCGCTAGAATTAGCGTGAAGCCTTGTTGCTTCGTAAACTTGAGCTCCTCATCCGAGTCTTCTCCACTCACAATCTCATCCCCCATACGAGATGATACAAGCCTAACTTTGGCTACTCCTACTCAATCACCAATTGTGATCACCACTCCACCACCTACAAAAACACCAACTTCACCTCCACCGGCACCCATCCAAACATCCAAAACACCCTCACCACCAAAGTCTCCAACTCTCATTCCTTTGGAGTTATTTTCCACACCACCCACTTCTCAAAATCCTTTCTTGGAGGACTTGGATGACTTGCCTCCTAGGCCAAATCATCCACCACCATTGCCATCCTTTGGCACAATTGAGCGGATTGCTTATGAGTCACCTAGGCCGTCCTTTGATCCAAACGCCCCATTAGGGCCAAAACCTCTTCTCTTTCACCCCATTTACAAAGACATCCATGGTCCTTTGTATGGGGACCAAGTACTCCCTACATCAATGTCCCCTCACATAGAGGACATTGAGGAGTCCATGTGGGATGTTAATCCTACAAGAGAGGAGATTCAAGCGGAACTCCAAAACCTCCACCAATTCAAAGGCATTGTGGATTCTCACCTAAGTGAGACTATGCAAATGCAAAATGCTTTGCTAGCCTCCATCATGACCACCCCAAACATCCCCACCAACACCAACACATCTACCATTCCACCACCACAACCTCACCAAACATACTACCCCCTAGGCATGGTTGCTCAACTTGTGAGCAAACCGCCCAAACCGTTGATAGGACCCGGGTTATGGTCCATGATTTCCAAGAGGAAATGAGGTTCATCCTCAATCACATCCTTGAGCGCCTCAACGCTCTTTCTCATCCACCATCTCATTAGAATGGTCATAGATTAGCATTTCTATGTTTTTTTCTTTTCTTAGGATTATTTTTTGTACTAAAACACATCATTGTGTTCTCTTTTCATGATTCTTATTCATGAAAAATTTTAACTAATGAATGGTGTTTTTCTATATTGTTGGTTGATAACGCTACACGCGTCGTTCGGGGTCAAAGGAACTTCCTTTTCTTCGAGCAAGTTTTATAACACCCTAGGCAGTGAACCTAATCGTTGTAGTGTAGTAATTAGGGTAAGCCACGGGTATTGATATCGTTCTCTAGGGGAATAGGAATGCTAGTAGGGAGTTACTACGCTAAGGTTAAGGTTGAGGAAGATTATTTTTTATCTTTTTATATTTTATGAAAATGGAAAGGTACGAATCTCGGGTATTGGATTTGGGGGGTTGGTATTTCTACCGATTACTCTACTATTATCTAATTATCTAAACTAAGGTTGTGGGAGTCTATGTCTAATTAATGTGTGCTCGTATGATAGTTTAAAGATGTGTTTACTTAGTTTGTATTACTCCTTAATTATCTCCTATTGATGGTTGAGTGTCACGTCTTATTCCTAGTTGCGTTGTGTATCTAAAGTTGTAGGGTATGCGTTTCTCCCTAACTCTTTGAACTTACCAAAGGGTCTTGTCTACAAATCCACTTCGAGATTATAGACTCCTACTCTAAGGCGCTCTTCGGATGGTTTAGACTACAATCACTCAGGTAATTATACTCTAGGGTTCACAAAGATGAATCAAGCATTAAGTGCACAACGGATGACCTATCGCATTACTAGATCATAAATCAACTAAGATAAGAAACAACCAATCAATATTCAATAATTAAGTTTCATACTTCCTAAGCAAACACACAAATAAATTAGCCGGACATGGAGAACATGCAAGCATACACACAAATAATCAAAGACATAATTGAATTAATGAAGTAAAGACTTATCTTGGTGTAAGATAGGGTTAAAAACCCTAAAATACTGTACAAGACACCTTAGGTTCGGTTTTAGGTTTTTACTCCAAAGACTCTCCACATAAAGACTGAAAAATTCTGATTCTATATATAAGATTACAATTGCGACGGCGTCACCTTATGTTTAGTGACGCCGTCGTGTCGCCGCCATTAGGGTTTCGTCTTGGCCACGTTAACCTTGCGACGGCGTCACCTTATGTCCGTGACGCCGTCCTCTTCAGCTTCTGACGTCGTCTGGATTGCATCTAGGCCGTCTGAGTAGCGACGGCCTACTCTTTCACCACTAGACGCCGTCTCTTGAAAATACGAGTTTTGAGTTCTGTCCCGTCACAATAATTCTCCGACGGCGTCGCAAATAGCACCTGACGCCGTCGCCTTCTACATTCAGCAACTGTGAGTGTCTCGATTTCGACTTTGGCCATTTTCTTCATATATTCGCGCCTTTCCGTCCAAATAAGTGCCATTCCAGCATTTTGCCTTCACGAGACCTAAAAAGTGAAAAGGAACGATATTAAGCAATAACGGATACAAAAGTGATCAAATAAGGACTTAAACGATATCTTGCACAATCTTTGTATCTTTTATAAAAATAAAATTTATATTTTGTCCTCAACAAAAAGGGGGAGATTGTTAACACAAATATCGTCATTAAACGTTATTTATATTTTTGAACTTTACCTAAATTTTGTTAACGACAAAAGTAAATTTAATTTTCATAAAGCTTAAAGTTTGTCAAGTTTAATAGATATTAAAACAAGCTTTTTCAAACAATATCTTCATCATTTAAGCATTTACATTGTGACTAATCATATCTTAATATGAGTCTAAGCATAATGTATGATAGTAGTTTTTATAATGTTTTAGTTTCTTAAAAACTAAACATTACTTATGTATTTACATATTTCTAAAAATAGAAAAACAACACATGACATCATGTGATGCATCATGGAAATCATTGGAAGATTTCATTAGATATTTTGTGTAGATTTGTACTCTTCATATCTTACACAATCTTACATAGATATGATTGACTTTGGCAAGATCTTGATATCTTGCTGTCAGACCCCGACGGCACCAAAATATATAACGGACGGAACCCTTTCAAGGGGTCCGCCGTCCGTGGTGCCTGCTGATGGTTTTGACTATAAATAGCAAAGCCAAACTAAGTAGTTTTTCATCCCTTTCTATCATACTCTCTTACATATCTTCTCTCTAACCTTTCTAACTCAGTTTCATATCATATTAGTGATCTCTTTTATAGCAAAGAAGATCAAGTCACATTCAAGCTTCAAATGAGAAGTTGGAAGTCTTGTTTGTTTAGTGTTGTATGATCTTGTGTTGATTCATACTTCATTGTTGCATTAAACCATCATAATCTTGTGAGTGTGAGTGGTTAGTATTTTAGTCCTCAAAATACATTGTGTGTGGGAGTAGTTTTACCCTTGGAAAGAACTCGACATCTAGCTTAGTGTCGGAAATAGTGTAAGCGAAGTGTAAAGGTTTCTCCGCCGGTGAAAGGAGCTTGTTGACTAGTGAAGTTAAAACTCTCGAGTGTGAGACTCGGGGAGTTGAGTAGGGCAAGGAAAAAGAGTCCTTGTAGACCGAACCACTATAAACAACTTGTTGTGGTTTGATCATTTCTTTCCTTATTTACTCTTCACATATTGCTTGCATATTTCATTAACATATCTAAGATCAATATCAATTGATCTTTCAATAAGTTTCAAAACAAAGTTTTTAATTGGTAAACTATTCAACCCCCCTTCTAGTTTTCTACATAAACGAACAAAAAAAAAACATCACCATGTCCGAACCAATCACCGTGGCCGTTTTGTGATCTAAACAGCCTACTCGAGACTACAATCTATCCTAAACCCATCACCATGTCCGAACCACAAAAAGAACAAAAAAAATAAAACAAGATCTCATTTTATCTCATTTGACCAAACCAAGACTACGAATAACCACATGGTTAGCATAACCCAAGTTCATATTTAGACACCAGATCTGTGTCTTCATCGGTCCAAGAAAAGAAAAAGAAAGAAGTTCGAGAAGATGAAGTGCAATATACTGTTAACCAAAACAAACAACATGAAAAAACAACTATCCTAAACCCATCTCCTCAACTTTCAACCAAACTTGAACATGAATAAAAAACGACAAAAACTCAATGATCTCAGATTCGTGTTAACATTATAAAACCACTATCTTTAAAGATTAACACGTTTATAACATATATTTGCGACAAGTTAATATTGTCCTTCATTGATTTATCACACAAAAGAAATGCGCAGCTGATAAGTTGATTGCTTGATAGGTTTTATCAGAGGCGTGAGAGAAAGTTGGAAAAAAATGTTGTGTCAAAATCAATATAAGGGAATAAATAAGTAGGGTTTTATTTAGTGTATTTGTTAACAATAACAAGGCCCAAAGCGCAAAGCCCAAACAAAAATATTACAAACTTAAATTAAAAGTGTACAGACATTGCATATTGCTAAATTATTTAGTACGTACTTCAGTGTAATAAGAAATCTTCTTTGCAAGTAAACTTTTCAAGTCGCATTGCTTGATATATAGCATCTGGTCATCTCAAATGCTTCTAAGAAGTTTTAGACACATGATTGATTCAACGATATAATGTAAAATTGCTCTATGTGAAAACAATAATACTCATTTTGAAAAATAATTATCCACTATTCTATTTTGGTTTGCCTCAAAATAAACATTCACTTTGTATTTTAACCAATCAAAGGAGAAGTTAGTGAGTATGGATTATATGTGATTGATGAAAAGTATAGTGTTAGTACAATTTGTGCGATGGGTTATAGAAGGTCTGGACGTAGCTTACTGGACTGGGCCAGTAAACCTTCGGTGGGTTGATCTTGTACTAATTTAAGTAGTTTGAATGAGATCTCTGCACAAGAAAGGTAAACCGTTAGTCTTATCATGGGGACGGACCCCACGATTAGACTCCGGTGTAACACCCCCAATTTCGTGATACGCAGCGGAATTCAAACTGGGTGTTACTTCATGGCACAACAGTCATAACAATAGGAGTAAACTGCAAAAATCATCCATGTGGTTTTTGTATTTTCGCAAGAATCATCCCTATCTCAAACGTTCAGCATTAACCATCCCCAAGTCCACAAACCTTTAGCAATAGTCGTCCCTGAACACTAACGTCGTTAGTTTTACCCGTTAAGTGTTAAATAATATTTTCCCGTTAGTCCCTCCGTTAATATTTTTTGCACCGTTAGTCCTCATTTTACGTTTTTGTCACTTTTTTACGTTTTTGTCCGTTTTTACTCGTTATCGTCCGTTTTTATATGTTTCGTCCGCTTTTTATCCGCTTTTGTCTGTTTTTTAATGTATTCGTACGTTTTTTTACGTTTTCGTCCGTCCTTTTTATGTTTTTGTCCGTTTTACTCGCTTTTATCCGTTTTTATATGTTTCGTCCGCTTTTTATCCGTTTTCTTCCGCTTTTTATCCGTTTTTGTCCGCTATTTATTAGTTTTCGTCCGTTTTTAATATGTATTCATCCGGTTTTTTTACGTTCTCGTCCGTCTTTTTTTTACGTTTTCGTATTTTTTTTACGTTTTCGTATGTTTTTACGTTTTTGTTCGTTTTTACTGGTTTTCGTCCGTTTTTATATGTTTCGTCCGCTTTTTATTTGTTTTTTTTACGTTTTTGTCCTTTTTTTTACGTTTTTGTCCATTTTTTACTTTTTCGTCCGTTATTTTACGTTTTCGTCCGTTTTTTATGTATTCGTCCGATTTTTTAACGTTTTTTTACGTTTTGTTCGTTTTTACCCGTTTTCGTCCGTTTTTTATCTGTTTCGTCCGCTTTTTATGTGTATTCGTCCATTTTTTTTTTTACGTTTTTTACGTTCTCATTCGTTTTTTTTACGTAAAAATATGGACGAAAACATAAAAAATGAATAGAAAGCGGACGAAACATATAAAAACGAAAGAAAACAAGTAAAAACGGACATAAACATAAAAATACGGAAGAAAACGTAAAAAAAACGGACGAGAACGTAAAAAAGCGGACAAAACGTAAAACAACGGACGAAAACGTAAAAAAACAGACGAAAACGTAAAAAAATGGACGAGAACGTAAAGAACGGACAAAAACGTAAAAAACAGACGAAAACATAAAAAAACAGATGAAAACGTAAAAAAAACGGATAAAAGGCAGATGAAACATATAAAAACGGATGAAAATGATTTAAAACGGACAAAAACGTAAAAAAAAAACGAACGAAAGCGTAAAAAAACGGACGAAAACGTAAAAAAACGGACGAGAACGTGAAAAAACAGACGAATACATATAAAAACGGACTAAAACGGATAAAAAACGGACGAAATATATACAAATTGACGAAAACGACTAAAAACGGACGAAAACGATTTAAAACGGACAAAAACGTATAAAAAACGGACGAAAGCGTAAAAAAAACGGACGAAAACGTAAAAAAACGGACGAAAACGTAAAAAAACGGACGAGAACGTAAAAAGCGTAAAAAAATGGACGAATACATAAAAAAACGGACAAAAACGGATAAAAACATAAATAACGAAACATATAAAAACGGACGAAAACGAGTAAAAATGGACAAAAACGTAAAAAAGTGACGAAAACGTAAAATGAGGACTAACGGTGCAAAAAATATTAACGGAGAGACTAACGGGAAAATATTATTTAACACTTAACGGGTAAAACTAACGACGTTAGTGCTCAGGGATGATTATTGCTAAAGGTTTGTGGACTTGGGGATGTTTAATGCTGAACGTTTGAGATATGGATGATTCTTGCGAAAATACACAAACCACAGGGATGATTTTTGCAGTTTACTCTAACAATAGAAAACGAACTCTAATGGAGTCGTTTTAAAAGATTTATCATTCGATTTATATAAATATCAGGGTTTACAAAAATGAGGTCCCAAATGGTTCCAAGTTTACAACATACATTAAATTAGTTTTCGAATGATAATAAAATTTTATAGCCTTCTTGAGTATCCGTGCTCCTCCGTGCCAGCCTCGTACAATATGGACCTGAAATACATGCTTAAAACTGTCAACACAAAGGTTGAGTGAAATTCATAGAGTTTAGAAAATCAGTTGAACACATAAGGTTTGTGTGGGTTACGTTGTTATACACTCATAATGTTGAAAACAAAACAGATATTATTGCACTAAGCTCATGATACCGAAAACGTTAACAGCTTGTCAATAGAAATTGATATAATAGTAACAGTTGCCCTAATAGGTAATTTGCCAATAAACCTATAGATCTTCAAATATAGTGCGTTTGTTTGCCTACCCGGTCAACACAAACGGGATTCGTCAATCCCAATAGGCCTATCCACAATATTCGCGTTCACTCGCAAGTGATTAATGGTTCATGATAGTAGGGACTTAAGATTGGCAATAGTGGTACTTAGTGCAAATAATACATTCAGATAAGCATACAGTTTGAAAGCAGTGTGTTCGATTTAAAATAAAGCATGTATCTCCCCCAAGGGTTTGTAAAACAATTAAGTAATAGAACATGGGGCTATGAACTCACCTCAGAGTACATGATATCAAATGTATAATGAGAATGATGGATATGCCATGAGAACTTCTACGAGCAACCTAGAATAGGATGTTGCGACTTAGGTTTGAAATAATGATGCTAAAGAAATAACAAACCTATATACGTTTCTATGTTGATCATGATGTAGTACATGGTTTTTGTGTATGTCGTTTTATAGAAATGGTCTAGTTGTGAAAATGAGTTTAGTTTATACATATCGTACTACCGTTCGGGCCATCACAATTCAGAGGTCATGTAGTAAACGTTCGAGGAGCTAGGACACTTTAAATCGTAAATCCAACAACTCGTCGATACGTTTTACTCAAATGAAACCCCTCACATGAAGCTCCCTAGTATTGTAGCACTTAGTAGATAAAACTTATGTTTTGTTTATATATCATAAGTGTCATATGGTTTATAAGCATAAGTTACAAGGTTGTTTGGTTATGATTAAGAAATCATAATGGTTTCGCTAACTTCTTTTGCCTATAACTTTTGACTCGTTTGTCCGTTTCGGGTGATTCAAGTTGATATGTTTACCTTTTTATCTTGTCTACCATAGTATGTAAGTTAGAAAGGCCATAGGTTAATGATTTTAATGGTCTCAAATGTGTAGAATATGACTAGTTTACTAGTTTGTTACTTTTATGACAATATGTAAATTAAAACATGTGATTGAGTATATGTACATCATGAATCAACATAGTAACTATATATATAGCATGAAATAGTTAAGATTATGAATAATAAAGATGAGATGATGGTGGTGATAAGTTGCTTACAACTTTTGGCTTTCACTTAAGAAAGGAGTAACTTAGAAGCATAGGACTTTGATTGATCACTTAAGACTTTGGATTGAGCTAGCTTTCCACACCTTGGCACCCTTGCAATCTTGAAGAGTTGGTGATGAAGTACTAAGTGACTTGAGTGGATCTAAAGTCAAGAAGATCACTTAAACTTGCTAGAGATTTGATGTAGTAGCTTGATCTTTGGAACTTCCTTGCATAAACTTGGAGTTTATAGATCAAATGATGGAAGATATGAATGTTTTAGTGTATGAACGACCCAAATCAGTTTGTGAAGGTCTTTAGGATGTATTTCACTTGCTATTTATAGGAGGGTAAGTTTGGTTAACCATATATTGGGTTAAATATTAACCATGGTTAAGTTAGGACACATGTAATGATCTAAATGAACCATGGTTAGGATGATGCCACCAAAATGATGACTCCCCCCCCAAAGGTCGGCCATGAAGATATAAGATGACTTAGGTGGATAGTTTTGGTATTATCTTGGTTACGGAGTGAGTTTTGGTTCCTTTAATCGCTAATTGTAAGCCGTTAAGCCATAAAACATAAAACCGGGTATCGTAAAAATATGAAACTTATAGGAATGATTAAACTCATCATTATACTCCATCTAAAAATATAAAATGGGTGATAAGTCTCATTGGGTGCAAAAACGCTGCTTAAAGCTGGAAATACGGGTAAAAAACGCGTAATTCGCAGTTTATCAGAAAAGAACGAAATTACAGGGAAACGACCGTGAATTTATTTAGAGTAGACTAAAATTAGTCTAAAAGTGATATGAGATGTCAAAATGTGGTTTTCGTCATACGCGGGATAACTTTACAGTTATACGTGAAGTCTAAAAGTTACGCGATTTAAGCACAAATGTAGAACGTACAAGGTTAATTTCTTTATGGTCAAAGGAGGGAAATATGTTTGACATTTCCAAAAAATGTAAAAGTGTCAAAAACATATTAGAAACACGGTGCAGGAATCGTTAAGTCTGGATGTAAGTAGAATTGTTTAAAACGTAAGTTTAGTTTCGTACGGCGCAGGGTTTATTTGGTAACATTAAAATGAAATCTTAAAAATTCTCAAATTAATTATAAGTGATCTAAAAATTTATCTGATGTGAGAAAAATTGACAGAGTTGATTTTCGTTAGGCGCGGGATGTTTAAATGGTGTTCCGACCAAAACGAAACTTTAAAACGATGTTTTCTTAATAACTTTTGCGAAAATGATCTAACGATTGTCGAACTGTCAGGATATTACTAAAATCATTTATCTTACGAGAATGTGAAATAAAAATTTTACGGGATGAATAGTGAAAGTGAATAGTAAATTCTCGAAAATGAAAAGTAAAAATTTGAGAATGGATAGAAATCCTGAAAATGCGAATTGTTACATCCGGCGTGAGAGTAAGTATACATTCTTGAGAGGGAGAAAAGAAGTATGTGTGTGTAATTATGAGAGAGAAAGTTGTACCTTGTATGGGGATTAGAGCCCCTTTTATAGGCGAGGTTTGCCGCCGGGACTTCCTAGATTCTCGCATATAGTGGTTAGTTGCCGAAGCCGGACCCTTGGCGGACAAGAGTTCCGTGTTAATCGTGGATGCGAACGTAAGGGGTCTAACGATTGAAGGTTCAGCCCGTTACGTGCCTTGCGCGCATCTAAAAGCCTGGACCATAGCCAATTTAGCCATTGGGTTTATTGTAGGCATAGGATTTGTAATCATTGGGCCTGAGCCCAGTGTGTGTATAGTGTGTATTGGGCCTCGTAGGCCTGTAATACATACTATACGTCATCATATAGTTAGTGAGATTTCTTAAAAGTTTGTATAATTTAAAAATAAACATTTATTTTGGACCGAACTTAAAATCGGTAATGCAAAATTACGTAATTAGCCCTCGTTCATGTGGTAGCAGCTTACCATTTATATATTACCTTTATAATCTTATTAGCTACCATTAATATAATATCTTAGTATCGTACATGTAACGTACTATTTCTATATAAATACTTTGCTATTGCTTATATATATATTACAAAATAAAATAATCATCATCTGTAAAATGATTATCACTACTCTAAAAATATTACTCGCTTAAAATTTAATTTCAGGGTACCCGTCACTACATCGCGCTGGTACCCTGCTAGTATTTTTATATAAGTCTACCCCTCCTCATATAAGCCACAAAGTTTAAGCTTATCAAAACCCTCTTATATAAGCTTATAAGTCCACTCATATAAGCTTAACCAAATACTTAAGCTTAGCCAAACACCAACTAATTCGACAACCGCTCAGAATTGGATAAGAAAAAATATCCTAAGATTGGCTTGATTTTTGTTGAGCTAGTTATGTAGAGCTTGGAATCAAGCATGCTATCTTATCGAAAGTTTGCTATTATAAACTTCTTGTGTGTGTATACGAATATTCACATAATCACATGATCAATTTACACTCTATCGAATCGATTCGAGCCAGCTTGAACCAGTAGACATATCGAGTCAGTTAACATTAACCTTAATTATTATTAATTTCACTTATATGAAACTCTTAAACGAGTTGAGACAATTTGAGTTCGGAAATCAAAGTCTCGATCAAACTCTAGTCATAATCAGATATTATTGTTTCTCTAAGAAAACATAATTTGTTTACCAATATAGCAGGTATTTACGCATTGCGGCAGCAGATAACATGTGATTAATATCGATGCGCCAATAAAATAACAATGACGAGTTGATTAATCTGAGAAAAACAAGAAGAAATAACCCCAATCCCGTCCGGTTCACCCCTTTAATACGTGTTAGGACGATCCTCTCATGTTCGTTTCGAACGACTTTTATTGGCTATTCGAACCGATGGCGATTCCATTTCCCGGTTGAACCCGTTAGTCCAATCCGACTTTTGAAACCATATGTACCATCAACTTGTTTGCATATAAATTGTATAAAGTTTTTTGTGTTTTATTAATTTGTACAATAACATGTATTTTTCATTTTAAGAGTGTAACATATTGGATTTCACAAACACACTAAACCAAAGATCAAAGGGGCGTATACTATGGTTTTAGAGAGAGAAAGTTAGAGGTTGGAAACTTTAGTGAGAGAAAGAAAAATCTTATTATGAGCTCCAACTCTCTACCTTGAGAGGTAGAGAATATTTATAGTACTTACATAAGTCGCCACCTACGGGCTGTGGATCAGGCATACAGTGGGTAAAGACCCGTCCGTCCTCCACGGTGTTACATAACTAAATACTACTAAACATTAAATAATCTACGACTACGAGCTTTCTAACGATTACATATATTTCAGGAGACCGAGTCTTTAATAACTGGATTTACTAAATCCTTACAATCTCCCCCTAAGGGAGGTCACCTCAAGATCACCTCAAAATTACATTGAACACAAACAGATATTACATTTAAAATTGTTCTTGCATTCTTGATGTAGTTCTTTGCTTAGGAGCTCGTAGTCATTGGTTCTTCATTATTGCATGTTTGGATAATCAATGTGGAGGTCTTTAACTGATCCACGTGATAATGAGTTTTGAGCCAGCTTTGAGATCATCAGCAATCATAAATCTCTGACTCTTCCATTGTGGTGTTGGTATTATCTGATGTTGTGACTTATGGACCGACATACTCACATTCTGGATCATGATATATTCTCATTAGAGTAGCGGAAGCTTTCGTTATTCATGATATTGGCAGCAGCGTAGCAGAAGCATGGAGTGATTGTATCAGAGTCATTGATGCACTTATCATGATTCTTTTAGAGATGAATGTGTAGTGTGAGCATGCGGCTATGGATTGACCTCTTCATTCTGATCAGCTGCAAACGTCGAGCGACCTGCATACAACAATTAGCAATAAAGTGCAAGAAAGTGTCTTTGATAACTTTCGTTGAATTAAGGTACACGGCCCACGGTTCCCCGTTGATCAATACATGTACTGCCTGTGATCAGGTATAATTCCGAAGAATTTCCTTGACAGGGTTTCGCAGCTGCTCTAGCTGTTCTCAAACCGGAACGTCTCAAAGAAGACAACGCGGAATGAGTGAACCAGCGAATTGAGATTCACTGATTGATGAAAATGATTTGAAAAACAATAGTGTACCGCCCAATAGAAATTGTTTTTACAATACAACGAAGGTTTTAAAGAACATCAACTATCAATCATAAACACCTTTTATTTTGAAATATTAGTACACAGTCGATGTGCTAAGGAAAAGGATTTTTAAGCACAACGACCGATTTTTCAAAGGTATCCGTCAATCCATAACCTGAACCAGGATTGATTCAATAGATTGAATCGCCCCATTGTTTCTGCTCAGTTTTCACATGGTTGATCTATTGGATAGATCTCACATGCCACCCACCAGGAGCTTGTTTGATGTTGGCTCCAGAAGGCTTTCCATCTTTATTGTGACTATGTTAGCATATCACTCAGATGTTCTGGCAATACCACAAGGATAATGCGTAGGACTCATAAGATATAATCTCTCTTTCCATATTGTGTAAAACAGAGAGTCTTCATTGACAGTGTCCTAAAGAGATTTATTTGATGATCTCGTGGCTCTAGACTCAATTGTGCACATTTGGTTTCCTATGCCGGAGACTAGGGAGAGGGTCTCCTTCTTCAATATCAACAATCTCTAAGAGAAAGTCGATAGATTATGTAGGTTCCCTGTGAGAATGAAGCAAGCCCTTTTAAGAGGAACTTGAGTAGCTTGGGAAGTTGTAGTGCAGTGCGTCACTGGGTCCACGACGTCTTGTCTTCAATACCGATGTTACCTTGGTAACCACCAATAGCATATGAATTGAACCCGGTTACTACCCTAAGGTTGAATTATTGGAGGGCTATTACTTTTCACCCTTTTTCACATTCAATTCTTTTTCATTCTTCAACCCCTTCAGTGCTTACCGAGACTTCATTACTAGAACCTTGTTGGGTTTATTCCAGTTCTAGCTCTATCTCAGTCCGCACTCTTCCCATATCTCACTTTTCTCCTTTTTTTCATCATACCTAGGGACTCTACACTATCTAGTGGATTGTCCCTGGGTAGATCCCTCCGGTTCTGGCGGATCGTGGGAACGAATACCTAACATAACCATCCTTATATCACCATACATAAAGTAAATTTGGTCGGTCTATTTGGCATTGTTCATCTGCCGTTGGAACCAATTGAAAACCATTTGAAAATCAATCCAGATACTTGTGATATATTATCAAAGCATTTTGTACCTGAATTGTTTTTGATATTTTTAGAAAAAGAGCTCCCCCTTAACATCATGTGTTAGAAATCGTTTTAGCACACGGAGGCAAGAGGAAGAATTAACTTCTTAGATTACCATTTTCTAAAAGATATCAACATCACTTCCCTTATCAAATCAAGTAGATAAATCATATTGAGGAAGGATGAGGTTTTCATAAGTTTGCTCCCCCTTAATATGTGCCTTGAGGTTTCAAAGAGTTTTGCACATATTAGAAGGAACCTGCACTTAGAGAAAAATCAATCACGTTTCAATTCTTTGTGGTTTTAAAAGGGTGCTCCCCCTCAACATGTGCATGGAAAATTTGAAATCGTTTGGCACATGTGGGGAGGAAAGCTTGCAAAACACTTGTGAAACCATTTATCGAATCATCAGTTTAAATCCAATTTAAATCACAAATTCTCCCCCGATCACAATTTTCAAATCATTTGAGATTTGTTATCTCTTTAGATTTAAATTGATTTTGAAAGATTTTGAGGAGAACTGTGATTTGATTATGAAAAACATTTTAACTGATAAGGATCGGATTATTAGACTTTAAACTCCATTGATTAAACATGCATGATTATCTTTTGAAAACAATTGTATGACGAATAACCTTTTGATTTAATTGAAATCATTCTCCCCCTCAATCAATGACATAAGTTGTTGATTGAGAGATAGATATTTTTGACAAACGTTAAGTCCAGATGATATTCAAAAATAGAGTCCGAGTTATTTTTCAAAGCAATTAGTTTTCATTAGATAGTCAGTGATTGTTTATAGAATCAGAGCATGAGATTTGAAAAACAAGATATAGCATGGCTCTGTTCTTTCTTTGAAAAACGGGTTAATGCCTGAAATGACAATAAACCCTTGTTTCACTTTCTCCCAAATATATATATATATATTGGAACATTCGAACAACATCTAAAATCCCGTGTCATTCTTTGAATGACAACACAAAGATCGTAGATATTATCGAATGGAGAAAAATCATGACAAAAAGACAATATTTTTTGAAATTTTTCAAGATTTTCAAATTTTTATGGATTTTTTGAAAGTTTTATATTTTTCTATTTGCTTTTTGAATAAAATATTTACAAGAGATGGATGAAGAAAGACTTTTACTCCTCGTCTTCCTCTTGAAGACGTTTGAGTGTTTCCGGTTGTAGACTCTTTAGACCAAGTCGTGGGAGGATAAACTCAAAACATTCCCTAGGAAGAGCTTTGGTGAAGATGTCTGCTAACTGGTATTCAGACCTCACAAAATAGAGTTCCACCACACCGTTTTCTACTTGCTCCCTGATGAAATGATGTCGAATGTCAATGTGCTTTGCTCTTGAGTGTTGAACGTTGTTGCATGAAAGAGCAATAACACTTTTATTATCACAGTACAGAGGAATTTTGTTGAATTCAAAGCCATAGTCAGATAATTGGGATCTCATCCATAGGATTTGAGCACAACAAGATGACATGGCTATGTATTCAGCCTCTGTAGAGGAAATAGAAGTACTCATTTGCTTCTTTGAAGACTAGCTCACAAGCTTATCACCCAAAAACTGAGCACCTCCAGACGTGCTTTGACGTGTATCTTGACATCCTGCATGATCAGCATCTGCATAGGCGGTTAGTGACATACCGGTGTCCTTCGGGTACCAAAGTCCCATATTGATGGTTCCTTGGAGATACCGAAAGACCCGTTTAACTGCTTCAAGGTGCTTTTTGGTAGGCTTAGCCTGATATCTAGCACACATGCAAACAGCGAACATAATATCTTGTCTACTAGCTGTGAGGTACATCAGGGATCCAATCATACTACGATATTTAGTTTGGTCTACCATGATCCCTAAGTGGTCCTCATCCAGTTTAGTACGCTCTATCATGGGAGTGTCAACAGGGTCACTAGAATCAAATCCAAATTTCATTAAAATCTCATTTGCATATTTAGATTGATTTATAAAAATGCCTCCGGGACTTTGTGAAATTTGTAATCCCAAGAAAAATGACATTTGTCCCATCATTGACATTTGAAATTTAGAACCCATTTCATTTGAAAAACGATCACATTCATTTGGGTCAGTCGAGGCAAAAATAATATCATCAACATATATTTGAACCTGAATTAAATGTTTGCCTGACTTTCTGGTGAACAATGTCGGATCAACTGCTCCTTTGCTGAATCCAGTGGATAGAAGAAACTTTGATAGCGTATCATACCAGGCCCTTGGAGCTTGCTTCTGGCCGTAAAGAGCCTTCTTCAAATGATAGACGTGAGTAGGATGCTCTGGATTCACAAAGCCTTCAGGTTGGCTGACGTATACGACTTCTTTAAGATCTCTGTTAAGAAAAGCCGTATTTACATCCATCTGATATACTACCATGTTCTTACTTGCAGCATTAGCCAAGAAGATTCTGATTGCCTTGATACGAGCAACTGGAGCAAATGATTCTTCAAAGTCAATACCCTCCTCTTGACGGTATCCTTTTGCAACCAATCGAGCCTTGTTCTTTAAAACATCGCCATGCTCATCAAGTTTTACTTTGAAGATCCACTTTAGAGCAATGATCATTGCACAATCTGGAGCAAGTACTAATTCCCATACATCTAGTCGATCAAACTCATGAATTTCTTCTTGCATGGCATTGAACCAACTGTCTTCATTCATGGCAGTTTTCACGTCTTTTGGTTCGATCTTAGAGAGTACGGAGTTGAAGAAGCACCATAAGGCATCGGTTGCAAGTTGTTTCCGTGTGGATACTGGACGAGAGAGGTTTCCAATGATGTTTTCCAATGGATGATCATGTGTCCATTTCCTAAGATGTTCATGTGGTTATTGTTGAGGAACTGAAGTAGCAGAGTTTATATCTCCTGATGACGATGGTTCTGATAATGATTCAGGAGCAAATATGTTTTCAAAGGGTTCATCTTCTAAAGGAGCAAAAGGTTTTTCATCATCTGTAACAGCAACAACATTTCCATTGTGTACACTTGATGATTGATGATTTGTTGATGAGACAGAGTGATCAGCAGCAGGCGCTTCTTGACTTAATGACATTGAAACTGAAGGGTTAACTTCATTGACAGGGATAGAGGCAGCCTCTGTTGATGGAACTGACATATCATTATCATTTGACTCATAGTGTTCATCAAACATTGGATCAAATAATTTCTTCAAATCATCTTCTGAAGGAGGTACATAAGGAGTTGTTGGTGAGGGATTAGAAACAAGAGTAGAACTGATAGGACTACTTGATAAAGGTTGAAATGCGGGTCTAGAACTGGAATTGTCCCATAGAGAGAATTGGAAGAGACGCAGACGCGTGGTCTCCCGAGTAGTAGCATCAAGGTCAATGGAATCGACAATTTTAAGGAAATCCCTAAGATGCTGATTAGGATCTTCGGAACGGAGTCCATGGAATGCACATCTGTTTTGCACCAACCGGATGGTGTCAAATCGCAGGGCCGTAGTTTGGGCTTGGTCAGGAAGCTCAATGGTGTTCCTATAGCCTAGGTGGCTTGGTCTCGAGTATTCACCAAGAGTACGGGCTCTTGGCGGGTCATTTGGTGGTAGGTTGATGAATGGTGGTTGGTTATCACCTTCCATGATGAAAAGTGATGGGATTACGAACAAAGGTCATGAAGAAGGGGGATAAACTACGAGGAAGCTAAAAATGAGAAAAATTTACTTGATAGGTATCAAGCAAAGAAACCTAAACGAGGTGGACTACTAACTAGCTATTCTATTCCCCGGCAACGGCGCCAAAAACTTGATAACGCTACACGCGTCGTTCGGGGTCAAAGGAACTTCCTTTTCTTCGAGCAAGTTTTATAACACCCTAGGCAGTGAACCTAATCGTTGTGGTGTAGTATTAGGGCAAGCCACGGGTATTGATATCGTTCTCTAGGGGAATAGGAATGCTAGTGAGAAATTACTATGCTAAGGTTGTGGTTGAGGAAGATTAATTTTTATCTTTTTATGTTTTCTAGGAATTAGAAAAGTACGAATCTCGAGGTTTGGATTTGAGGGTTGGTATTTTTACTGATTACTCTACTTGTCTACTTATCTAATCTAAGGTGTATGTAGTCTATGTCTAATTATTGTGTGCTCGTATGATAGTTTAAAGATGTGTTCACTTAGGTTTTATTACTCCTTAATTATCTCTTATTGATGGTTGAATTGTCACGTCCTTGTTCTTAATCGCGTTGTGTGTCTAAAGTCGTAGGGTATGCGTTTGTCCCTAACTCTTTGAAACTACCAAAGGGTCTCGTCTACAAAATCTCTAGGAATTATAAACTCTAACTCTAAGGTACTCTTTTGATGGTTTAGCCTACAACTACTCTAGGTGTTATAGTCTAAGGTTCACAAAGATTAATCAAACATTAACTACACAACGAATGACCTATCGCATTACTAGATCATTAACAATTAAGATAAGAAACAACCAATCAATATTCAATAATTAAGTTTCATATTACCTAAGCAAACACACAAGTAAATTAGCCGGACATGGAGAACATGCAAGCATACACACAAATAATTGAAGACATAATTGAATTAATGAAGTAAAACACTTATCTTGGTGTAAGATATGGTTTGGAACCCTAAAATACTGTACAAGACAGCCTTGGTTCGGTTTAGGTTTTTACTCCAAAAGACTACACACTAAAACAGAAAAATTCGGATTCTATATATAATATTACAATCGCGACGGCGTCACCCTTTGATTTGTGACGCCGTCGGGTCGCCGTCATTAGGGTTTCATCTTGGCCACGTTAGTCTTGCGACGGCGTCACCTTATGCTTGTGACGCCATCCCCTTCAGTCTCTGACGCCGTCTGGATCAAATCTAGGCCGTCTGAGTTGCGACGGCCTACTCTTTTAAAGCCTGACACCGTCACTTGAAAATAAGAAATTTGGCTACTGAGCCGTCACGGAAGTGCTCCGACGGTGTCGCAATTAACAC
The DNA here is from genome assembly GCA_019973895.1 of Chrysanthemum seticuspe. NCBI lineage: Eukaryota > Viridiplantae > Streptophyta > Magnoliopsida > Asterales > Asteraceae > Chrysanthemum > Chrysanthemum seticuspe. Next base: position 215,557,380 of record BPTQ01000002.1, on the reverse strand, counting down.
CTGACTCCGTCCCCTTGTATTTCAGCAGCTTGAGTGTCTCGATTCTTGACTTTGGCCATTTTCTTCGTATATCCGCGCCTTTTCGTCCAAATAAGTGCCATTCCAGCAATTTGCTATTAGAGCTTGGAATCAAGCATGCTATCTTATCGAAAGTTTGCTATTATAAACTTCTTGTGTGTGTATATGAATATTCACATAATCACATGATCAATTTACACTCTATCGAATCGATTCGAGCCAGCTTGAACCAGTAGACATATCGAGTCAGTTAACATTAACCTTATTTATTATTAATTTCACTTATATGAAACTCTTAAACGAGTTGAGCCAATTCGAGTACGGAAATCAAAGTCTCGATCAAACTCTAGTCATAATCAGATAGTATTGTTTCTCTAAGAAAACATAATTTGTTTACCAATATAGCACGTATTTACGCATTGCGGCAGCAGATAACATGTGATTAATATCGATGCGCCAATAAAATAACAATGACGAGTTAATTAATCTGAGAAAAACAAGAAGAAATAACCCCAATCCCGTCCGGTTCACCCCTTTAATACGTGTTAGGACAATCCTCTCATGTTCGTTTCGAACGACTTTTATTGGCTATTCGAACCGGTGGCGATTCCATTTCCCGGTTGAACCCGTTAGTCCAGTCCGACTTTTGAAACCATATGTACCATCAACTTGTTTGCATATAAATTGTATAAAGTTTTTTGTGTTTTATTAATTTGTACAATAACATGTATTTTTCATTTTAAGAGTGTAACATATTGGATTTCACAAACACACTAAACCAAAGATCAAAGGGGCGTATACTATGGTTTTAGAGAGAGAAAGTTAGAGGTTGGGAACTTTAGTGAGAGAAAGAAAATCTTATTATGAGCTCCAACTCTCTACCTTGAGAGGTAGAGAATATTTATAGTACTTACATAAGTCGCCACCTACGGGCTGTGGATCAGGCATACAGTGGGTAAAGACCCGTCCGTCCTCCATGGTGTTACATAACTAAATACTACTAAACATTAAATAATCTACGACTACGAGCTTTCTAACGATTACATATATTTCAGGTGACCGAGTCTTTAATAACTGGATTTACTAAATCCTTACAATCTCCCCCTAAGGGAGGTCACCTCAAGATCACCTCAAAATTACATTGAACACAAACATATATTACATTTAAAATTGTTCTTGCATTCTTGATGTAGTTCTTTGCTCAAGAGCTCGTAGTCATTGATTCTTCATTATTGCATGTTTGGATAATCAATGTGGAGCTCTTTAATTGATCTACGTGATAATGAGTTTTGAGCTAGCTTTGAGATCATCAGCAATCATAAATCTCTGACTCTTCCATTGTGGTGTTGGTATTATCTGATGTTGTGACTTATGGACCGACATACTCACATTCTGGATCATGATATATTCTCATCAGAGTAGCGGAAGCTTTCGTTATTCATGATATTGGCAGCAGCATAGCAGAAGCATGTAGTGATAGTATCAGAGTCATTGATGCACTTATCATGATTCTTTTAGAGATGAATGTGTAGTGTGAGCATGCGGCTATGGATTGACCTCTTCATTCTGATCAGCTGCAAACGTCGGGCGACCTGCATACAACAGTTAGCAATAAAGTGCAAGAAAGTGTCTTTGATAACTTTCGTTGAATTGAGGTACACGGCCCACGGTTCCCCGTTGATCAGTACATGTACTGCTTGTAATTAGGTATAATTCCGAAGAATTTCCTTGACAGGGTTTCGCAGCTGCTCTAGCTGTTCTCAAACCGGAACGTCTCAAAGAAGACAACACGGAATGAGTGAACCAGCGAATTGAGATTCACTGATTGATGAAAATGATTTGAAAAACAATAGTGTACCGCCCAATAGAAATTGTTTTTGCAATACAACGAAGGTTTTAAAGAACATCAACTATCAATCATAAACACCTTTTATTTTGAAATATTAGTACACAGTCGATGTGCTAAGGAAAAGGATTTTTAAGCACAACGACCGGTTTTTCAAAGGTATCCGTCAATCCATAACCTGAACCAGGATTGATTCAATAGATTGAATCGCCCCATTGTTTCTGCTCAGTTGTCACATGGTTGATCTATTGGATAGATCTCACATGCCACCCACCAGGAGCTTGTTTGATGTTGGCTCCAGAAGGCTTTCCATCTTCATTGTGACTATGTTAGCATATCACTCAGATGTTCTGGCAATACCACAAGGATAATGCATAGGACTCATAAGATATAATCTCTCTTTCCATATTGTGTGAAACAGAGAGTCTTCATTGACAGTGTCCTAAAGAGATTTATTTGATGATCTCGTGGCTCTAGACTAAACTGTGCACATTTGGTTTCCTATGCCGGACACTAGGAAGAGGGTCTCCTTCTTCAATATCAACAATCTCTAAGAGAAAGTCAATAGATTATGTAGGTTCCCCGTGAGAATGAAGCAAGACCTTTTAAGAGGAACTTGAGTAGCTTGGGAAGTTGTAGTGCAGTGCGTCACTGGGTCCACGATGTCTTCTCTTCAATACCGATGTTACCTTGGTAACCACCAATAGCATATGAATTGAACCCGGTTACTACCCTAAGGTTGAATTATTGGAGGGCTATTTCTTTTCACCCTTTTTCACATTCAATTCTTTTCATTCTTCAACCCCTTCAGTGCTTACCGAGACTTCATTACTAGAACCTTGTTGGGTTTATTCCAGTTCTAGCTCTTTCTCAGTCCACACTCTTCCCATATCTCACTTTTCTCCTTTTTTTCATCATACCTAGGGACTCTACACTATCTAGTGGATTGTCCCTGGGTAGATCCCTCCGGTTCTGGCGGATCGTGGGAATAACAATCTCTAAGTGTAGGGAGGATTACACATGTTTTCAAAAGAAACGTGAACATGAGAATAACAATTAATTAAAAGATATATATGTGTGTTTGTTCGAGTCAAATGCTTGTATCGAGCCATAATGGGTGTTTTCCAGAAATTTCTCCAGATTCTAAGGATGTAAATTTTCCAGATTTTTTTTTAGAAAATCGCAGACCAGTTTTTGTCAGGATAACCTGACGGCGTCAGGAAGGAGTAAAAACAACAGATTATTTTTTTCTCATTTTCTGAGCTACTTATAATTTTTTGGAATTTTCCAGGTCTTAATTTTCCAGAAATTCTGTAAACATCCATTCCACAAGCATTATATCCTAGTTTAATAGAGTCTTATATATATTATTACCGCTGATTTCACGCGAAGGTTTCATTTGTTTTCTTCAAGTGTGCAAGTTTTATTTATCAAGAAGAAGAAACAAAAGATTGGAAAGAGCTTTTCACGCATACATTTTTCTTGGAAAGGATTTAACCACCACTTTACACGGATCCTACCGAGCTAATCAGGGGAGTATTAGTTTCTTTCGTTTTTAATTACCTTTATTATCATAACTTTGATACTTTCGGGGAACATTGAGGACAATGTTCAGTTTAAGTGTAGGGAGGGAAAACAAAACGGGAACTTTGAAACTATGCTTATCCTTGACTATTTGCTTTGTCCAATTGTATTTGTGTAATAAACCATGAGAAAATGTCGGTTAGGGTAATTTTGGCACCAAATTTAAAATTTTTCATGACATATAGGAGTGGGCCATTAGTCTTAACAAAAGCGTCTCACGGATAGGAAGTTATATGACTAGCACAAAAACCTTTACCACCTAAATTCCACCCAAAATGTGAGGATCACCCTTAGATTAGTAGGAATTAAAGCATTCATCTTTAATGCTTAGAGTGTGAACCGGTAGTATAATAGATTCTAGAACTTGTTTTGTGATGCATCCCGAGATCGCTAGTAAGACTACACGTGTGTAGTTAGGAATAACTAAATGATAAGAGGCATTAGGATAACCCTTGTTTGATACCCGTAATATAATTACTTCTTCCACATCGGTTGAGAAATTCCCCCACACCTTTGCGTTGTACTCATTTTTAGTACACGATACCCCTAGTTAACCCCTCAGAGCCTATCCTTTTCGCGGTTCTCGTGATGTTTTGGTTTTTCCGGAATATCAATGAAGAGCATTGTTTACACCCCACCCCCAAATGTACACCCAAATCGCCTTAGCCTACCTTGTATGCACTCACTTTTAGTGAATTATTGTTATCACCCCAAACCCTTAGTTCAATTATCTAGTTGCTTGCATGAGTTGCTAAGTCGAGTCGTATCCTTTGTACACAGTTTTGGGACGATTGGGACTCATGGGAAAAGTTAAAGTTTATGAAATGACTGGAAGGGAACGTTAAATTCCCTTATTTGCGTAATAACGTACCCCAAGTGTTTTGATCTTTTCAATTCGGGTCAAATTAGTGTTAGAGTAATAAAAACTCAAGTGCAGGGATGTGCCTATAAATCCCTATCATTTTGATGTTACCGTAGAGGATGGTATAGTAAAAGTGTATGAAAAAAAAATCGAAAAAAAATAGAAAAAGAGAAAAAAAAATAGAGTGTTAAAAAAAACAACATACGGGCTACCATCCTACATCTTTCTTTAAATTTATGTTTGTTTGTTTCAGTTATATAGAGTTTAGAGTGTCGAGTCTTGGCTTAGCAACGCCATTTTTCGTATGCTTGTAACATAAAGATTTTTGACTTGCCACCACTAAATAGCCTATCCCACCAAACCCTTTGTTTCCCTACCGTAAGCCTAACATTACAACCCTTTAAAGACCTCTTTGATAGTCTTTCCTAGGTGCTTACGCAAAAGCGATGGAGGTTTGATCTATTCTCAAGCCTATGGTAATCTATGTACTAGGACCGGTTAATGAGTGTTTATCTTCCATTTCTAACTTGTTATATTTCATATACACCCGAGAGATGTGAGTATCCAAACACCCCATGTGAGGTGCTAGTATATAATTTTCGTGCTTGTTATGACTTTTGCGGGGCTTATATGTGTTGTGAATTGTTCTAAACCAATGCTTCATGACTCCTAACTTATAAATTGATTGGCTAAAAGTACATTTGCTTGAGGACAAGCAAATATCAAGTGTAGGGATATTTGATAAGGTTTTAAAATGTACCTTTTTGAGGGGTCGTTTAAGCCCTTATTTGATCACTTTTGTATCCGTTATTACTTAATATCGTTCCTTTTCACTTTTTAGGTCTCTTGAAGGCAAATTGCTGGAATGGCACTTATTTGGACGAAAAGGCGCGGATATACGAAGAAAATGGCCAAAGTCAAGAATCGAGACACTCAAGCTGCTGAAATACAAGGGGACGGAGTCAGGTGTTAATTGCGACGCCGTCGGAGCACTTCCGTGACGGCTCAGTAGCCAAATTTATTATTTTCAAGTGACGGTGTCAGGCTTTAAAAGAGTAGGCCGTCGCAACTCAGACGGCCTAGATTTGATCCAGACGGCGTCAGAGACTGAAGGGGACGGCGTCACAAGCATAAGGTGACGCCGTCGCAAGACTAACGTGGCCAAGATGAAACCCTAATGACGGCGACCCGACGGCGTCACAAATCAAAGGGTGACGCCGTCGCGATTGTAATATTATATATAGAATCCGAATTTTTCTGTTTTAGTGTGTAGTCTTTTGGAGTAAAAACCTAAACCGAACCAAGGCTGTCTTGTACAGTATTTTAGGGTTCCAAACCCTATCTTACACCAAGATAAGTGTTTTACTTCATTAATTCAATTATGTCTTCAATTATTTGTGTGTATGCTTGCATGTTCTCCATGTCCGGCTAATTTACTTGTGTGTTTGCTTAGGGAATATGAAACTTAATTATTGAATATTGATTGGTTGTTTCTTATCTTAATTGTTAATGATCTAGTAATGCGATAGGTCATTCGTTGTGTAGTTAATGTTTGATTAATCTTTGTGAACCTTAGACTATAACACCTAGAGTAGTTGTAGGCTAAACCATCCAAAGAGTACCTTAGAGTTAGAGTTTATAATTCCTAGAGATTTTGTAGACGAGACCCTTTGGTAGTTTCGAAGAGTTAGGGACAAACGCATACCCTACGACTTTAGACACACAACGCGATTAAGAATAAGGACGTGACAATTCAACCATCAATAGGAGATAATTAAGGAGTAATAAAACCTAAGTTAACACATCTTTAAACTATCATACGAGCACACAATAATTAGACATAGACTACATACACCTTAGATTAGATAAGTAGACAAGTAGAGTAATCGGTAGAAATACCAACCCTCAAATCCAAACCCTGAGATTCGTACCTTTCTAATTCCTAAAAAACATAAAAAGATAAAAAATAATCTTCCTCAACCACAACCTTAGCGTAGTAACTTCTCACTAGCATTCCTATTCCCCTAGAGAACGATATCAATACCCGTGGCTTACCCTAATACTACACTACAACGATTAGGTTCACTGCCTAGGGTGTTATAAAACTTGCTCGAAGAAAAGGAAGTTCCTTTGACCCCGAACGACGCGTGTAGCGTTATCAAGTTTTTGGCGCCGTTGCCGGGGAATAGAATAGCTAGTTAGTAGTCCACCTCGTTTAGGTTTCTTTGCTTGATTCCTATCAAGTAAATTTTTCTCATTTTTTAGCTTCCTCGTAGTCTATCCCCCTTCTTCGTGACCTTTGTTCGTAATCCCATCACTTTTCATCATGGAAGGTGATAACCAACCACCATTCATCAACCTACCACCAAATGACCCGCCAAGAGCCCGTACTCTTGGTGAATACTCGAGACCAAGCCACCTAGGCTATAGGAACACCATTGAGCTTCCCGACCAAGCCCAAACTACGGCCTTGCGATCCGACACCATTCGGTTGGTGCAAAATGGATGTGCATTCCATGGACTCCGTTCCGAAGATCCTAATCAGCATCTTAGGGATTTCCTTAAAATTGTCGATTCCATTGACCTTGATGCTACTACTCGGGAGACCACGCGTCTGCGTCTCTTCCAATTCTCTCTACGGGACCAAGCTAGTAATTGGCTTGAGCGACTTCCCGCCGACTCCATCTCAAGTTGGGATGATCTCACCTCTCGCTTCCTTGCTCAATTTTTCCCACCGGGGAGAACCACTAAGCTTAGGAATGACATCTTGATGTTCCAACAACGTTAAGTTGAATCTCTCTACGAAGCATGGACTCGATTCAAGGACTTACTTCATAAAGTCCCTCATCATGGCATTGATCTTTGGCTCCAAGTCCAACTTTTCTATGATCATGTCAACTTTCCCACTAAGCGATCAATTGACCAAGCGGCCGGTGGAACACTTAGTGATCTCACCACGGAAGAATCATAGGGTATAATAGAGGACCTTGCTCTCTATGACAACGAAAGTTGGAATGACCCCCGTGAGTTGCCCAAAACCGTTAAGGAAATCTCCTTGCCTCCAATTGACTCACAATCTTCCGACCGTAGGATGATCGAGCTTGAAGATCAAGTAAAATTCCTAATGAGCTCCTACGAAAATCCTAAGTCTTCACATCAAGTGAATAAAATCACTCTTCCTTGTGAATTATGTAGTGGTCCCCATGACACTCGTGATTGCACAAGACTCCCCGAACAAGCTTTTGCGGACTACGCCTCCATGCATACCGACGGAGCGGGAGAGAAGTGGTACACTTTCAAGCCCGAACAAAACAACTTAGGAAACTCTTACAACCCCTCATGGAGAAATCACCCTAACCTTAAGTGGCACCAAAACTCAAGCACACCCCAAAGTGCATCTAGTCCACCTATTAGGTTCAATTCTCTAAACACCGGGAACCCCACTAATCTTGAGGCAATTACATCTAGATTCATGTCATCTTAAGAGACTCGATTGACTAAGCTTGAAGCCGATTTTAAACGAAGACAAAGCGAGATGACAAATAAGCTTGATGCCCTCTTAAAAGCCTTTAATGAACGGGAAATTGGAGCACTCCCAAGTGATACTATAAAGAACCCAAAAGTGAATTCGATTTCGTCGACTTCATGTTCTTGTTCACCATGGGAGAGTGCACATCCATGTCCCTCACACCTAACGGTTCACTCGGTAAATTCTATCAACAAGGGTTCCAAGCCATCCAAAATGAGGTACCAAGGCCCTGCACCATTGGTAGAACCTACTCTTGAGAAACCCGTCAACCAAGAACCCAAGCCTAATCTAGAGGAGGAGTACAAGGAACTCCATCAAGAAAAACCGGTTCTTGAAGTCTTAGCTCATGCACCTTATTATAATGCTTTAAAAGAAAAATATGAGTTAGAACTTAAACTTGGAAAACATGGGTCCGCTTTTGTGCGAAATAATCTACCTAGGAAGCTAGACGATCCCGGGCTATTTACTCTTCCGTGTAGGTTTGGAACTTCCAAACCTCTCGATGCTCTAGTCGACTTAGGATCATGCATCAATCTTGTTCCAGTGTCCCTCCATAGAAGCCTTAACTTAGGTAAAATAGAACCAACGGAAACCAGCTTAGGTCTAGCGGACCTAAGTGTTGTATATCCGGTAGGGATAATAAAAGACATGGTAGTACACGTAGGAGAGTTGACTCTTTTGGCCGACTTTCATGTGCTAGACATGAATAAGGACCCGACATGCCCATTACTAGTAGGAAGAGGATTATTAGCTACCGCTAGCGCCATCATCGATTGTAAGATGTCCAAGATAGTGGTAGGAGAGGGGAGTGCTAGGTCAATTTACGATGTCAAAAAGCATACGTACTACAAAGAAGAGGAAATCCCACATGAGATTAGGTTGGATAGAGCGCCTTCTAGGTATGGACCTTGGATAGATAAGAACCTCATAGGTCCACAACGACCTTTCTACTTAGATGAAGCCTTTGCTAGTAAAGCAACTTTCCATGAAAAAGAAATGGCTAGGGACATGGAAGTGAACCCGTTCGAGGACGCCTTAGTATTTAGGAAGATGACCGAGTTCCTAGGAAGTTTGCCCGTCAACCTTGTCATGAATAAGTGGAAAATTGAGAAGCCTAAACATAAGTGGGATTGGGATAGACCGCCTAGTGATGGTAATGGAGAGTGGCACATTAGGATAACGATCTATGATCACGATGGAGAAAAGTTTGAAAAGGCATATAGAACCAAACGTACTACTAGGAACTTAAATGATAAGTTTGATCCTTATGACATTGTTAAGGATAGGCTTACTTATATCAGTACGTAGGAGCACGACTACGAGTCTAGCTACAAGACTCATAAATAAAGAAAAGCGCTTCGTGGGAGGCAACACATGCTTAATTGTTTGCTTGTTAGTGTCATATATCTTTTAGTGATTGCTTATTCTCATGTTTAAATTTGTAAAAATGCTTTATTTTGTTTTTAACCTCGTCTTAATTACATATAAAGGTATTTTACATAAAGGATAAGTGTAGGGAGGATTACACACGTTTTCAAAAGAAACGTGAACATGAGAATAACAATTAATTAAAAGATATATATGTGTGTTTGTTCGAGTCAAATTCTTGTATCGAGTCATAATGGGTGTTTTCCAGAAATTTCTCCAGATTCTAAGGATGTAAATTTTCCAGATTTCTTTTTCAGAAAATCGCAGACCAGTTTTTGTCAGGATAACCTGACGGCGTTAGGAAGGAGTAAAAACAACAGATTATTTTTTTCTCATTTTCTGAGCTACTTATAAATTTTTGGAATTTTCCAGGTCTTAATTTTCCAGAAATTCTGTAAACATCCATTCCACAAGCATTATATCCTAGTTTAATAGAGTCTTATATATATTATTACCGCCGATTTTACGCGAAGGTTTCGTTTGTTTTCTTCAAGTGTGCAAGTTTTATTTATCAAGAAGAAGAAACAAAAGATTGGAAGGAGCTTTTCACGCATACATTTTTCTTGGAAAGGATTTAACCACCACTTTACACGGATCCTACCGAGCTAATCAGGGGAGTATTAGTTTCTTTTGTTTTTAATTACCTTTATTATCATAACTTTGATACTTTCGGGGAACATTGAGGACAATGTTCAGTTTAAGTGTAGGGAGGGAAAACAAAACGGGAACTTTGAAACTATGCTTATCCTTGACTATTTGCTTTGTCCAATTGTATTTGTGTAATAAACCATGAGAAAATGTCGGTTAGGGTAATTTTGGCACCAAATTTAAAATTTTTCATGACATATAGGAGTGGGCCATTAGTCTTAACAAAACCGTCTCACGGATAGAAAGTTATATGACTAGCACAAAAACCTTTACCACCTAAATTCCACCCAAAATATGAGGATCACCCTTAGATTAGTAGGAATTAAAGCATTCATCTTTAATGCTTAGAGTGTGAACCGGTAGTATAATAGATTCTAGAACTTGTTTTATGATGCATCCCGAGATCGCTAGTAAGACTACACGTGTGTAGTTAGGAATAACTAAATGATAAGAGGCATTAGGATAACCCTTGTTTGATACCCGTAATATAATTACTTCTTCCACATCGGTTGAGAAATTCCCCCACACCTTTGCGTTGTACTCATTTTTAGTACACGATACCCCTAGTTAACCCCTCAGAGCCTATCCTTTTCGCGGTTCTTGTGATGTTTTGGTTTTTCCGGAATATCAATGAAGAGCATTGTTTACACCCCACCCCCAAATGTACACCCAAATCGCCTTAGCCTACCTTGTATGCACTCACTTTTAGTGCATTATTGTTATCACCCCAAACCCTTAGTTCAATTATCTAGTTGCTTGCATGAGTTGCTAAGTCGAGTCGTATCCTTTGTACACAGTTTTGGGACGATTGGGACTCATGGGAAAAGTTAAAGTTTATGAAATGACTGGAAGGGAACGTTAAATTCCCTTATTTGCGTAATAACGTACCCCAAGTGTTTTGATCTTTTCAATTCGGGTCAAATTAGTGTTAGAGTAATAAAAACTCAAGTGCAGGGATGTGCCTATAAATCCCTATCATTTTGATGTTACCGTAGAGGATGGTATAGTAAAAGTGTATGAAAAAAAATCGAAAAAAAATAGAAAAAGAGAAAAAAAAATAGAGTGTTAAAAAAAAACAACATACGGGCTACCATCCTACATCTATCTTTAAATTTATGTTTGTTTGTTTCAGTTATCTAGAGTTTAGAGTGTCGAGTCTTGGCTTAGCAACGCCATTTTTCGTATGCTTGTAACATAAAGATTTTTGACTTGCCACCACTAAATAGCCTATCCCACCAAACCCTTTGTTTCCCTACCATAAGCCTAACATTACAACCCTTTAAAGACCTCTTTGATAGTCTTTCCTAGGTGCTTACGCAAAAGCGATGGAGGTTTGATCTATTCTCAAGCCTATGGTAATCTATGTACTAGGACCGGTTAATGAGTGTTTATCTTCCATTTCTAACTTGTTATATTTCATATACACCCGAGAGATGTGAGTATCCAAACACCCCATGTGAGGTGCTAGTATGTAGTTTTCGTGCTTGTTATGACTTTTGCGGGGCTTATATGTGTTGTGAATTGTTCTAAACCAATGCTTCATGACTCCTAACTTATAAATTGATTGGCTAAAAGTACATTTGCTTGAGGACAAGCAAATACCAAGTGTAGGGATATTTGATAAGGTTTTAAAATGTACCTTTTTGAGGGGTCGTTTAAGCCCTTATTTGATCACTTTTGTATCCGTTATTACTTAATATCGTTCCTTTTCACTTTTTAGGTCTCTTGAAGGCAAATTGCTGGAATGGCACTTATTTGGACGAAAAGGCGCGGATATACGAAGAAAATGGCCAAAGTCAAGAATCGAGACACTCAAGCTGCTAAATACAAGGGGACGGAGTCAGGTGTTAATTGCGACGCCGTCGGAGCACTTCCGTGACGGCTCAGTAGCCAAATTTCTTATTTTCAAGTGACGGTGTCAGGCTTTAAAAGAGTAGGCCGTCGCAACTCAGACGACCTAGATTTGATCCAGACGGCGTCAGAGACTGAAGGGGACGGCGTCACAAGCATAAGGTGACGCCGTCGCAAGACTAACGTGGCCAAGATGAAACCCTAATGACGGCGACCCGACGGCGTCACAAATCAAAGGGTGACGCCGTCGCGATTGTAATATTATATATAGAATCCGAATTTTTCTGTTTTAGTGTGTAGTCTTTTGGAGTAAAAACCTAAACCGAACCAAGGCTGTCTTGTACAGTATTTTAGGGTTCCAAACTCTATCTTACACCAAGATAAGTGTTTTACTTCATTAATTCAATTATGTCTTCAATTATTTGTGTGTATGCTTGCATGTTCTCCATGTCCGGCTAATTTACTTGTGTGTTTGCTTAGGGAATATGAAACTTAATTATTGAATATTGATTGGTTGTTTCTTATCTTAATTGTTAATGATCTAGTAATGCGATAGGTCATTCGTTGTGTAGTTAATGTTTGATTAATCTTTGTGAACCTTAGACTATAACACCTAGAGTAGTTGTAGGCTAAACCATCCAAAGAGTACCTTAGAGTTAGAGTTTATAATTCCTAGAGATTTTGTAGACGAGACCCTTTGGTAGTTTCAAAGAGTTAGGGACAAACGCATACCCTACGACTTTAGACACACAACGCGATTAAGAATGAGGACGTGACAATTCAACCATCAATAGGAGATAATTAAGGAGTAATAAAACCTAAGTGAACACATCTTTAAACTATCATACGAGCACACAATAATTAGACATAGACTACATACACCTTAGATTAGATAAGTAGACAAGTAGAGTAATCGGTAGAAATACCAACCCTCAAATCCAAACCCCGAGATTCGTACCTTTCTAATTCCTAAAAAACATAAAAAGATAAAAAATAATCTTCCTCAACCACAACCTTAGCGTAGTAACTTCTCACTAGCATTCCAATTCCCCTAGAGAACGATATCAATACCCGTGGCTTACCCTAATACTACACTACAACGATTAGGTTCACTGCCTAGGGTGTTATAAAACTTGCTCGAAGAAAAGGAAGTTCTTTTGACCCCGAACCACGTGTGTAGCGTTATCAAGTTTTTGGCGCCGTTGCCGGGGAATAGAATAGCTAGTTAGTAGTCCACCTCGTTTAGGTTTCTTTGCTTGATACCTATCAAGTAAAATTTTCTCATTTTTAGCTTCCTCGTAGTCTATCCCCCTTCTTCATGACCTTTGTTCGTAATCCCATCACTTTTCATCATGGAAGGTGATAACCAACCACCATTCATCAACCTACCACCAAATGACCCGCCAAGAGCCCGTACTCTTGGTGAATACTCGAGACCAAGCCACCTAGGCTATAGGAACACCATTGAGCTTCCTGACCAAGCCCAAACTACGGCCCTGCGATTTGACACCATCCGGTTGGTGCAAAACAGATGTGCATTCCATGGACTCCGTTCCGAAGATCCTAATGAGCATCTTAGGGATTTCCTTAAAATTGTCGATTCCATTGACTTTGATGCTACTACTCGGGAGACCACGCGTCTGCGTCTCTTCCAATTCTCTCTACGGGACAATTCCAGTTCTAGACCCGCATTTCAACCTTTATCAAGTAGTCCTATCAGTTCTACTCTTGTTTCTAATCCCTCACCAACAACTCCTTATGTACCTCGTTCAGAAGATGATTTAAAGAAATTATTTGATCCAATGTTTGATGAACACTATGAGTCAAGTGCTAATGATATGTCAGATCCATCAATAGAGGCTGCCTCTATCCCTGTCAATGAAGTTAACCCTTCAGTTTCAATGTCATTAAGTCAAGAAGCGCCTGCTGCTGATCACTCTGTCTCATCAACAAATCATCAATCATCGAGTGTACACAATGGAAATGTTGCTGCTGTTACAGATGATGAAAACCCTTTTGCTCCTCTAGAAGAAAAACCCTTTGAAAACATATTTGCTCCTGAATCATCATCAGAACCATCGTCATCAGGAGATATAAACTCTGCTACTTCAGTTCCTCAACAACAACCACATGAACATCTTAGGAAATGGACACATGATCATCCATTGGACAACATCATTGGAAACCTCTCTCGTCCAGTATCCACACGGAAACAACTTGCAACCGATGCCTTATGGTGCTTCTTCAACTCCGTACTCTCTAAGATCGAACCAAAAGACGTGAAAACTGCCATGAATGAAGACAGCTGGTTCAATGCCATGCAAGAAGAAATTCATGAGTTTGATCGACTAGATGTATGGGAATTAGTACTTGCTCCAGATTGTGCAATGATCATTGCTCTAAAGTGGATCTTCAAAGTAAAACTTGATGAGCATGGCGATGTTTTAAAGAACAAGGCTCGATTGGTTGCAAAAGGATACCATCAAGAGGAGGGTATTGACTTTGAAGAATCATTTGCTCCAGTTGCTCGTATCGAGGCAATCAGAATCTTCTTGGCTAATGCTGCAAGTAAGAACATGGTAGTATATCAGATGGATGTAAATACGGCTTTTCTTAACAGAGATCTTAAAGAAGTCGTATACGTCAGCCAACCTGAAGGCTTTGTGAATCCAGAGCATCCTACTCATGTCTATCATTTGAAGGCTCTTTACGGCCTGAAGCAAGCTCCAAGGGCCTGGTATGATACGCTATCAAAGTTTCTTCTATCCACTAGATTCAGCAAAGGAGCAGTTGATCCGACATTGTTCACCAGAAAGTCAGGCAAACATTTAATTCAGGTTCAAATATATGTTGATGATATTATTTTTGCCTCGACTGACCCAAATGAATGTGACCATTTTTCAAATGAAATGGGTTCTAAATTTCAAATGTCAATGATGGGACAAATGTCATTTTTCTTGGGATTACAAATTTCACAAAGTCCCGGAGGCATTTTTATAAATCAATCTAAATATGCAAATGAGATTTTAATGAAATTTGGATTTGATTCTAGTGACCCTGTTGACACTCCCATGATAGAGCGTACTAAACTGGATAAGGACCACTTAGGGATCATGGTAGACCAAACTAAATATCGTAGTATGATTGGATCCCTGATGTACCTCACAGCTAGTAGACCAGATATTATGTTCGCTGTTTGCATGTGTGCTATATCAGGCTAAGCCTACCAAAAAGCACCTTGAAGCAGTTAAACGGGTCTTTCGGTATCTCCAAGGAACCATCAATATGGGACTTTGGTACCCCGAAGGACACCGGTATGTCACTAACCACCTATGCAGATGCTGATCATGCAGGATGTCAAGATACACGTCGAAGCAAGTCTGGAGGTGCTCAGTTTTTGGGTGATAAGCTTGTGAGCTGGTCTTCAAAGAAGCAAATGAGTACTTCTATTTCCTCTACAGAGGCTGAATACATAGCCATGTCATCTTGTTGTGCTCAAATCCTATGGATGAGATCCCAATTATCTGACTATGGCTTTGAATTCAACAAAATTCCTCTGTACTGTGATAATAAAAGTGCTATTGCTCTTTCATGCAACAACGTTCAATACTCAAGAGCAAAGCACATCGACATTCGACATCATTTCATCAGGGAGCAAGTAGAAAGCGGTGTGGTGGAACTCTATTTTGTGAGGTCTGAATACCAGTTAGCAGACATCTTCACCAAAGCTCTTCCTAGGGAACGTTTTGAGTTTATCCTCCCACGACTTGGTCTAAAGAGTCTACAACCGGAAACACTCAAACGTCTTCAAGAGGAAGACGAGGAGTAAAAGTCTTTCTTCATCCATCTCTTGTAAATATTTTATTCAAAAAGCAAATAGAAAAATATAAAACTTTCAAAAAATCCATAAAAATTTGAAAATCTTGAAAAATTTCAAAAAATATTGTCTTTTTGTCATGATTTTTCTCCATTCGATAATATCTACGATCTTTGTGTTGTCATTCAAAGAATGACACGGGATTTTAGATGTTGTTCGAATGTTCCAATATATATATATATATATATATATATATATATATATATATATATATATATATATATATATATATATATATATATATATATATATATATATATATATATATATGGGAGAAAGTGAAACAAGGGTTTATTGTTATTTCAGGCATTAACCCGTTTTTCAAAGAAAGAACAGAGCCATGCTATATCTTGTTTTTCAAATCTCATGCTCTGATTCTATAAACAATCACTTACTATCTAATGAAAACTAATTGCTTTGAAAAATAACTCGAACTCTATTTTTGAATATCATATGGACTTAATGTTTGTAAAAAATATCTATCTCTCAATCAACAACTTATGTCATTGATTGAGGGGGAGAATGATTTCAATTAAATCAAAAGGTTATTCGTCATACAATTATTTTCAAAAGATAATCATGCATGTTTAATCAATGGAGTTTAAAGTCTAATAATCCGATCCTTATCAGTTAAAATGTTTTTCATAATCAATTCACAGTTCTCCTCAAAATCTTTCAAAATCAATTTAAATCTAAAGAGATAACAAATCTCAAATGATTTGAAAATTGTGATCGGGGGAGAATTTGTGATTTAAATTGGATTTAAACTGATGATTCGATAAATGGTTTCATAAGTGTTTTGCAAGCTTTCCTCCCCACATGTGCCAAACGATTTCAAATTTTCCATGCACATGTTGAGGGGGAGCACCCTTTTAAAACCACAAAGAATTGAAACGTGATTAATTTGTCTCTAAGTGCAGGTTCCTTCTAATATGTGCAAAACTCTTTGAAACCTCGAGGGACATATTAAGGGGGAGCAAACTTATGAAAACCTCATCCTTCCTCAATATGCTTTATCTACTTGATTTGATAAGGGAAGTGATGTTGATATCTTTTAGAAAATGGTAATCTAAGAAGTTAATTCTTCCTCTTGCCTCCGTGTGCTAAAACGATTTCTAACACATGATGTTAAGGGGGAGCTCTTTTTCTAAAAATATCAAAAACAATTCAGGTACAAAATGCTTTGATAATATATCACAAGTATCTGGATTGATTTTCAAATGGTTTTCAATTGGTTCCAACGGCAGATGAACAATGCCTAATAAACCGACCAAATTTACTTTATGTATGGTGATATAAGGATGGTTAGGTTAGGTATTCGTTCCCACGATCCGCCAGAACCGGAGGGATCTACCCAGGGACAATCCACTAGATAGTGTAGAGTCCCTAGGTATGATGAAAAAAAAGGAGAAAAGTGAGATATGGGAAGAGTGCGGACTGAGATAGAGCTAGAACTGGAATAAACCCAACAAGGTTCTAGTAATGAAGTCTCGGTAAGCACTGAAGGGGTTGAAGAATGAAAAAGAATTGAATGTGAAAAAGGGTGAAAAGAAATAGCCCTCCAATAATTCAACCTTAGGGTAGTAACCGGGTTCAATTCATATGCTATTGGTGGTTACCAAGGTAACATCGGTATTGAAGACAAGACGTCGTGGACCCAGTGACGCACTGCACTACAACTTCCCAAGCTACTCAAGTTCCTCTTAAAAGGGCTTGCTTCATTCTCACGGGGAACCTACATAATCTATCGACTTTCTCTTAGAGATTGTTGATATTGAAGAAGGAGACCCTCTCCCTAGTCTCCGGCATAGGAAACCAAATGTGCACAATTGAGTCTAGAGCCACGAGATCATCAAATAAATCTCTTTAGGACACTGTCAATGAAGACTCTCTGTTTCACACAATATGGAAAGAGAGATTATATCTTATGAGTCCTACGCATTATCCTTGTGGTATTGCCAGAACATCTGAATGATATGCTAACATAGTCACAATGAAGATGGAAAGCCTTCTGGAGCCAACATCAAACAAGCTCCTAGTGGGTGGCATGTGAGATCTATCCAATAGATCAACCATGTGACAACTGAGCAGAAACAATGGGGCGATTCAATCTATTGAATCAATCCTGGTTCAGGTTATGGATTGACGGATACCTTTGAAAAACCGGTCGTTGTGCTTAAAAATCCTTTTCCTTAGCACATCGACTGTGTACTAATATTTCAAAATAAAAGGTGTTTATGATTGATAGTTGATGTTCTTTAAAACCTTCGTTGTATTGTAAAAACAATTTCTATTGGGCGGTACACTATTGTTTTTCAAATCATTTTCATCAATCAGTGAATCTCAATTCGCTGGTTCACTCATTCCGTGTTGTCTTCTTTGAGACGTTCCGGTTTGAGAACAGCTAGAGCAGCTGCGAAACCCTGTCAAGGAAATTCTTCGGAATTATACCTGATCACAGGCAGTACATGTACTGATCAACGGGGAACCGTGGGCCGTGTACCTCAATTCAACGAAAGTTATCAAAGACACTTTCTTGCACTTTATTGCTAACTGTTGTATGCAGGTCGCCCGACGTTTGCAGCTGATCAGAATGAAGAGGTCAATCCATAGCCGCATGCTCACACTATACATTCATCTCTAAAAGAATCATGATAAGTGCATCAATGACTCTGATACTATCACTCCATGCTTCTGCTACGTTGCTGCCAATATCATGAATAACGAAAGCTTTCGCTACTCTGATGAGAATATATCATGATCCAGAATGTGAGTATGTCGGTCCATAAGTCACAACATCAGGTAATACCAACACCACAATGGAAGAGTCAGAGATTTATGATTGCTGATGATCTCAAAGCTGGCTCAAAACTCATTATCACGTGGATCAGTTAAAGACCTCCACATTGATTATCCAAACATGCAATAATGAAGAATCAATGACTACGAGCTCCTGAGCAAAGAACTACATCAAGAATACAAGAACAATTTTAAATGTAATATCTATTTGTGTTCAATGTAATTTTGAGGTGATCTTGAGGTGACCTCCCTTAGGGGGAGATTGTAAGGATTTAGTAAATCCAGTTATTAAAGACTCGGTCACCTGAAATATATGTAATCGTTAGAAAGCTCGTAGTCGTAGATTATTTAATGTTTAGTAGTATTTAGTTATGTAACACCGTGGAGGACGGACGGGTCTTTACCCACTGTATGCCTGATCCACAGCCCGTAGGTGGCGACTTATGTAAGTACTATAAACATTCTCTACCTCTCAAGGTAGAGAGTTGGAGCTCATAATAAGATTTTTCTTTCTCTCACTAAAGTTCCCAACCTCTAACTTTCTCTCTCTAAAACCATAGTATACGCCCCTTTGATCTTTGGTTTAGTGTGTTTGTGAAATCCAATATGTTACACTCTTAAAATGAAAAATACATGTTATTGTACAAATTAATAAAACACAAAAAACTTTATACAATTTATATGCAAACAAGTTGATGGTACATATGGTTTCAAAAGTCGGACTGGACTAACGGGTTCAACCGGGAAATGGAATCGCCACCGGTTCGAATAGCCAATAAAAGTCGTTCGAAACGAACATGAGAGGATCGTCCTAACACGTATTAAAGGGGTGAACCAGACGGGATTGGGGTTATTTCTTCTTGTTTTTCTCAGATTAATCAACTCGTCATTGTTATTTTATTGGCGCATCGATATTAATCACATGTTATCTGCTGCCGCAATGCGTAAATACCTGCTATATTGGTAAACAAATTATGTTTTCTTAGAGAAACAATACTATCTGATTATGACTAGAGTTTGATCGAGACTTTGATTTCCGGACTCGAATTGGCTCAACTCGTTTAAGAGTTTCATATAAGTGAAATTAATAATAATTAAGGTTAATGTTAACTGACTCGATATGTCTACTGGTTCAAGCTGGCTCGAATCGATTCGATAGAGTGTAAATTGATCATGTGATTATGTGAATATTCGTATACACACACAAGAAGTTTATAATAGCAAACTTTCGATAAGATAGCATGCTTGATTCCAAGCTCTACATAACTAGCTCAACAAAAATCAAGCCAATCTTAGGATATTTTTTCTTATCCAATTCTGAGCGGTTGTCGAATTAGTTGATGTTTGGCTAAGCTTAAGTATTTGGTTAAGCTTATATGAGTGGACTTATAAGCTTATATAAGAGGGTTTTGATAAGCTTAAACTTTGTGGCTTATATGAGGAGGGGTAGACTTATATAAAAATACTAGCAGGGTACCAGCGCGATGCAGTGATGGGTACCCTGAAATTGAATTTTTAAGCGAGTAATATTTTTAGAGTAGTGATAATCATTTTACAGATGATGATTATTTTATTTTGTAATATATATAAGCAATAGCAAAGTATTTATATAGAAATAGTACGTTACATGTACGATACTAAGATAATATATTAATGGTAGCTAATAAGATTATAAAGGTAATATATAAATGGTAAGTTGCTACCACATGAACGAGGGCCAATTACGTAATTTTGCATTACCGATTTTAAGTTCGATCCAAAATAAATGTTTATTTTTAAATTATACAAACTTTTAAGAAATCTCACTAACTATATGATGACGTATAGTATGTATTACAGGCCTACGAGGCCCAATACACACTATACACACACTGGGCTCAGGCCCAATGATTACAAATCCTAGGCCTACAATAAACCCAATGGCTAAATTGGCTATGGTCCAGGCTTTTAGATGCGCGCAAGGCACGTAACGGGCTGAACCTTCAATCGTTAGACCCCTTACGTCCGCACCCGCGATTAACACGGAACTCTTGTCCGCCAAGGGTCCGGCTTTGGCAACTAACCACTATATGCGAGAATCTAGGAAGTCCCGGCGGCAAAACTCGCCTATAAAAGGGGCTCTAATCCCCATACAAGGTACAACTTTCTCTCTCATAATTACACACACATACTTCTATTCTCCCTCTCAAGAATGTATACTTACTCTCACGCCGGATGTAACAATTCGCATTTTCAGGATTTCTATCCATTCTCAAATTTTTACTTTTCATTTTCTAGAATTTACTATTCAATTTTACTATTCACTTTCACTATTCATCCCGTAAAATTTTTATTTCACATTCTCGTAAGATAAATGATTTTAGTAATATCCTGAGAGTTCGACAATCGTTAGATCATTTTCGCAAAAGTTATTAAGAAAACATCGTTTTAAAGTTTCGTTTTGGTCGGAACACCATTTAAACATCCCGCGCCTAACGAAAATCAACTCTGTCAATTTTCCTCACATCAGATAAATTTTTAGATCACTTATAATTAATTTGAGGATTTTTAAGATTTCATTTTAATGTTACCAAATAAACCCTGCGCCGTACGAAACTAAACTTACGTTCTAAACAATTCTACTTACATCCAGACTTAACGATTCCTGCACCGTGTTTCTAATATGTTTTTGACACTTTTACATTTTTTGGAAAAGTCAAACATATTTCCCTCCTCCTTTGACCATAAAGAAATTAACCTTGTACGTTCTACATTTGTGCTTAAATCGCGTAACTTTTAGACTTCACGTATAACTGTAAGTTATCCCGCGTATGACGAAAACCACATTTTGACATCTCATATCACTTTTAGACTAATTTTAGTCTACTCTAAATAAATTCACGGTCGTTTCCCTGTAATTTCGTTCTTTTCCGATAAACTGCGAATTACGCGTTTTTTACCCGTATTTCCAGCTTTAAGCAGCGTTTTTGCACCCAATGAGACTTATCACCCATTTTATATTTTTAGATGGAGTATAATGATGAGTTTAATCATTCCTATAAGTTTCATATTTTTACGATACCCGGTTTTACGTTTTATGGCTTAACGGCTTACAATTAGTGATTAAAGGAACCAAAACTCACTCCGTAACCAAGATAATACCAAAACTATCCACCTAAGTCATCTTATATCTTCATGGCCGACCTTTGGGGGGGGGGATTCATCATTTTGGTGGCATCATCCTAACCATGGTTCATTTAGATCATTACATGTGTCCTAACTTAACCATGGTTAATATTTAACCCAATATATGGTTAACCAAACTTACCCTCCTATAAATAGCAAGTGAAATACATCCTAAAGACCTTCAAAAACTGATTTGGGTCGTTCATACACTAAAACATTCATATCTTCCATCATTTGATCTATAAACTCCAAGTTTATGCAAGGAAGTTCCAAAGATCAAGCTACTACATCAAATCTCTAGCAAGTTTAAGTGATCTTCTTGAGTTTAGATCTACTCAAGTCACTTAGTACTTCATCACCAACTCTTCAAGATTGCAAGGGTGCCAAGGTGTGGAAAGCTAGCTCAATCCAAAGTCTTAAGTGATCAATCAAAGTCCTATCCTTACTAAGTTACTCCTTTCTTAAGTGAAAGCCAAAAGTTGTAAGCAACTTATCACCACCATCATCTCATCTTTATTATTCATAATCTTAACTATTTCATGCTATATATATAGTTACTATATTGATTCATGATGTACATATACTCAATCACATGTTTTAATTTACATATTGTCAGAAAAGTAACAAACTAGTAAACTAGTCATAATCTACACATTTGATACCATTAAAATCATTAACCTATGGCCTTTCTAACTTACATACTATGGTAGACAAGATAAAAAGGTAAACATATCAACTTGAATCACCCGAAACGGATAAACGAGTCAAAAGTTATAGGCAAAAGAAGTTAGCGAAACCAAAACGCCAAAACTGCCATATTGAAATTGTTTTGGGTCTGGTCGTTGTAAAAGTGGTACTTCTGGTCCAAATCATCAAAAAGTTAAAACACAAAGTTGTCCGGAACAACGTTTTCCTTCAATAATATAGAAGCTCGGACCTTGAAAACGCATAAACAGGCCATTATCTTTCAAAAACAGAAACTGCCCTTTGTATGGTCTCATAACTATACTTTTGTCACAGCTAAAAGAAAACCAAGAGGCCTAATGGCCTTAAGCCGATACCACAGCCACGGCTAAGGCCAAGGCTGAGTCTCAAGACCTTGGTAGCCTAGAACAAAGCCACGGCAAGGCCATGGCTAAAGCCTCGAGGTTTCCTAAGCCGATACTGTAAACCAAAGGCCTTAGCCTTGACAAACCTAAACGTATACAATACAATTTGGATCTACTCCCTCGATAAACCATGAAACTATACTTGTAATAACCAACTTTACAATTTAGAAACTTGTAAACTTTTCTTTAAACACTTGTGACATAAATTATGACGATACTTGTGATAACCATTATGATTTCTTAATCATAACCAAACAACCTTGTAACTTATGCTTACAAACCATATGACACTTATGATATATAAACAAAACATAAGTTTTATCTACTAAGTGCTACAATACTAGGGAGCTTCATGTGAGGGGTTTCATTTGAGTAAAACGTATCGACGAGTTGTTGGATTTACGATTTAAAGTGTCCTAGCTCCTCGAACGTTTACTACATGACCTCTGAATTGTGATGGCCCGAACGGTAGTACGATATGTATAAACTAAACTCATTTTCACAACTAGACCATTTCTATAAAACGACATACACAAAAACCATGTACTACATCATGATCAACATAGAAATGTATATAGGTTTGTTATTTCTTTAGCATCATTATTTCAAACCTAAGTCGCAACATCCTATTCTAGGTTGCTCGTAGAAGTTCTCACGGCATATCCATCATTCTCATTATACATTTGATATCATGTACTCTGAGGTGAGTTCATAGCCCCACGTTCTATTACTTAATTGTTTTACAAACCCTTGGGGAAGATACATGCTTTATTTTAAATCGAACACACTGCTTTCAAACTGTATGCTTATCTGAATGTATTATTTGCACTAAGTACCACTATTGCCAATCTTAAGTCCCTACTATCATGAACCATTAATCACTTGCGAGTGAACGCGAATATTGTGGATAGGCCAATTGGGATTGACGAATCCCGTTTGTGTTGACCGGGTAGGCAAACAAACGCACTATATTTGAAGATCTATAGGTTTATTGGCAAATTACCTATTAGGGCAACTGTTACTATTATATCAATTTCTATTGACAAGCTGTTAACGTTTTCGGTATCATGAGCTTAGTGCAATAATATCTGTTTTGTTTTCAACATTATGGGTGTATAACAACGTAACCCACACAAACCTTATGTGTTAAACTGATTTTCTAAACTCTATGAATTTCACTCAACCTTTGTGTTGACAGTTTTAAGCATTTATTTCAGGTCCATATTGTACGAGGCTGGCACGGAGGAGCACGGATACTCAAGAAAGCTATAAAATTTTATTATCATTCGAAAACTAATTTAATGTATGTTGTAAACTTGGAACCATTTGGGACCTCATTTTTGTAAACTCTGATATTTATATAAATCGAATGATAAATCTTTTAAAACGACTCCATTAGAGTTCGTTTTCTATTGTTATGACTGTTGTGCCATGAAGTAACACCCAGTTTGAATTCCGCTGCGTATCACGAAATTGGGGGTGTTACACCGGAGTCTAATCGTGGGGTCCGTCCCCATGATAAGACTAACGGTTTACCTTTCTTGTGCAGGGATCTCATTCAAACTACTTAAATTAGTACAAGATCAACCCACCAAAGGTTTACTGGTCCAGTCCAGTAAGCTACGTCCAGACCTTCTATAACCCATCGCACAAATTGTACTAACACTATACTTTTCATCAATCACATATAATCCATACTCACTAACTTCTCCTTTGATTGGTTAAAATTCAAAGTGAATATTTATTTTGAGGCAAACCAAAATAGAATAGTGGATAATTATTTTTCAAAATGAGTATTATTGTTTTCACATAGAGCAATTTTACATTATATCGTTGAATCAATCATGTGTCTAAAACTTCTTAGAAGCATTTGAGATGACCAGATGCTATATATCAAGCAATGCGACTTGAAAAGTTTACTTGCAAAGAAGATTTCTTATTACACTGAAGTACGTACTAAATAATTTAGCAATATGCAATGTCTGTACACTTTTAATTTAAGTTTGTAATATTTTTGTTTGGGCTTTGCGCTTTGGGCCTTGTTATTGTTAACAAATACACTAAATAAAACCCTACTTATTTATTCCCTTATATTGATTTTGACACAAAATTTTTTTCCAACTTCTCTCACGCCTCTGATAAAACCTATCAAGCAATCAACTTATCAGCTGCGCATTTCTTTTGTGTGATAAATCAATGAAGGACAATATTAACTTGTCGCAAATATATGTTATAAACGTGTTAATCTTTAAAGATAGTGGTTTTATAATGTTAACACGAATCTGAGATCATTGAGTTTTTGTCATTTTTTATTCATGTTCAAGTTTGGTTGAAAGTTGAGGAGATGGGTTTAGGATAGTTGTTTTTTGATGTTGTTTGTTTTGGTTAACAGTATATTGCACTTCATCTTCTCGAACTTCTTTCTTTTTCTTTTCTTGGACCGATGAAGACACAGATTTGGTGTCTAAATATGAACTTGGGTTATGCTAACCATGTGGTTATTCGTAGTCTTGGTTTGGTCAAATGAGATAAAATGGGATATTGTTTTATTTTTTTTGTTCTTTTTGTGGTTCGGACATGGTGATGGGTTTAGGATAGATTGTGGTCTCGAGTAGGCTGTTTAGATCACAAAATGGCCACGGTGATTGGTTCGGACATGGTGATGTTTTTTTTTGTTCGTTTCTGTAGAAAACTAGAAGGGGGGTTGAATAGTTTACCAATTAAAAACTTTGTTTTGAAACTTATTGAAAGATCAATTGATATTGATCTTAGATATGTTAATGAAATATGCAAGCAATATGTGAAGAGTAAATAAGGAAAGAAATGATCAAACCACAACAAGTTGTTTATAGTGGTTCGGTCTACAAGGACTCTTTTTCCTTGCCCTACTCAACTCCCCGAGTCTCACACTCGAGAGTTTTAACTTCACTAGTCAACAAGCTCCTTTCACCGGCGGAAAAACCTTTACACTTCGCTTACACTATTTCCGACACTAAGCTAGATGTCGAGTTCTTTCCAAGGGTACAACTACTCCCACACACAATGTATTTTGAGGACTAAAATACTAACCACTCACACTCACAAGATTATGATGGTTTAATGCAACAATGAAGTATGAATCAACACAAGATCATACAACACTAAACAAACAAGACTTCCAACTTCTCATTTGAAGCTTGAATGTGACTTGATCTTCTTTGCTATAAAAAAGATCACTAATATGATATGAAACTGAGTTAGAAAGGTTAGAGAGAAGATATGTAAGAGAGTATGATAGAAAGGGATGAAAAACTACTTAGTTTGGCTTTGCTATTTATAGTCAAAACCATCAGCAGGCACCACGGACGGCGGACCCCTTGAAAGGGTTCCGTCCGTTATATATTTTGGTGCCGTCGGGGTCTGACAGCAAGATATCAAGATCTTGCCAAAGTCAACCATATCTATGTAAGATTGTGTAAGATATGAAGAGTACAAATCTACACAAAATATCTAATGAAATCTTCCAATGATTTCCATGATGCATCACATGATGTCATGTGTTGTTTTTCTATTTTTAGAAATATGTAAATACATAAGTAATGTTTAGTTTTTAAGAAACTAAAACATTATAAAAACTACTATCATACATTATGCTTAGACTCATATTAAGATATGATTAGTCACAATGTAAATGCTTAAATGATGAAGATATTGTTTGAAAAAGCTTGTTTTAATATCTATTAAACTTGACAAACTTGAAGCTTTATGAAAATTAAATTTACTTTTGTCGTTAACAAAATTTAGGTAAAGTTCAAAAATATAAATAACGTTTAATGACGATATTTGTGTTAACAATCTCCCCCTTTTTGTTGAGGACAAAATATAAATTTTATTTTTATAAAAGATACAAAGATTGTGCAAGAGTTATAAAAATATTAGTTTTAGAACTTGAAAAGGAAATGATAATGCAAGTGTATGATGTTTGACTTTTTCAGAAAGTCAAAGCATTCATTAGTTGATGCATGATGTTGACTTTTTCAGAAAGTCAAGTATTACCAATGAAGTATCATGTTTGACTTTTTCAGAAAGTCAATGTATGCAGTTTGACTTTTTCAGAAAAGTCAAATATAACAAATGTAAACAAGTTCTATATTTTCTCCCCCTTTTTGTCTCAACAAAAAGAAGAGGCGATGCGGAATGTAATGAGCCTGAGCCATTATCTCCCCCTTGATCAAAGCTCCCCCTAAATTGGGTGCTTAATGGGAAGATAAATGGATTGTGAAAAAAAAAAAAAAAAAAAAAAAAAAAAAACCTACAAGAAAAATTGTTAGTAATAATGATCATTCATAAGCATTTTCAAACACTATGTAAAGGCACCAACAATATAAAAAAACATCATTCATTAGTTAAAATTTTTCATGAATAAGAATCATGAAAAGAGAACACAATTATGTGTTTTAGTACAAAAAATAATCCTAAGAAAAGAAAAAAACATAGAAATGCTAATCTATGACCATTCTAATGAGATGGTGGATGACAAAGAGCGTTGAGGCGCTCAAGGATGTGATTGAGGATGAACCTCATTTCCTCTTGGAAATCATGGACCATAACCCGGGTCCGATCAACGGTTTGGGCGGTTTGCTCACAAGTTGAGCAACCATGCCTAGAGGGTAGTATGTTTGGTGAGGTTGTGGTGGTGGAATGGTAGATGTGTTGGTGTTGGTGGGGATGTTTGGGGTGGTCATGATGGAGGCTAGCAAAGCATTTTGCATTTTCATAGTCTCACTTAGGTGAGAATCCACAATGCCTTTGAATTGGTGGAGGTTTTGGAGTTCCGCTTGAATCTCCTCTCTTGTAGGATTAACATACCACATGGACTCCTCAATGTCCTCTATGTGA
Organism: Chrysanthemum seticuspe; assembly: GCA_019973895.1. NCBI lineage: Eukaryota > Viridiplantae > Streptophyta > Magnoliopsida > Asterales > Asteraceae > Chrysanthemum > Chrysanthemum seticuspe. The sequence goes on along the minus strand of BPTQ01000002.1, from coordinate 215,529,786 downwards.
GGGGACATTGATGTAGGGAGTACTTGGTCCCCATACAAAGGACCATGGATGTCTTTGTAAATGGGGTGAAAGAGAAGAGGTTTTGGCCCTAATGGGGCGTTTAGATCAAAGGACGGCCTATGATATGTGCAAAAACACATATCATTTCTTTATCAAATAAAACCTAAAATAACCAAGAAAGGGCCGTTTATTGCTAATATTTGTTGTTTTCTTGAGTTTGTGCTTGTGCAGGTACGGATATGTTAAAACACACAAAAAGGAACCAAATCAGACGTAAATCCGAGCACGAGAGATTAAGAGAGTTTGAGCTGAGACGGAAGGTCGAGATTGTGTATTTTTTGAAGATTTTATTCTCTGAGGATGATTTTTAGAAGATATAATCAAGTTTGAAGAATTTTTAGAATTAGTCCCTGAACTTTGAGCTTTTGTCAAGAATGACCCTTCAAGTTTCAGAATTTACAAATTTCACCTTTGGATTATTTGAGAATTACAAGATTAGCCCTTGATTACTTTTCAGAAATTACAGCCTTGGTCCCTTGAGAATCAGAAGTTACATAATTGGCCCTTATGTTTACCCTTGGATCCATTCTTAGTCCAATATTCATTTATACTAAACCTTGGCCCAATACACTACCAAGCCCAAGTCTACCTCACTTTTACCCCGGTCCAATCCCACTATCATTACCCGTATTACAAAATCCATACCCGGTTCCACTTTTACCCCAGTCAACCCATTACTTACCCGGTCAAATAATCAAAATAATATAAATAAACCAAACGCGCCTAAAATTTTACTCCCAAATCATTTACCCAGAAATATCTAAGAACCCTAAAACACCCTTCTCATCAATTGGAGCAATTAACTTAAATCAGGGACAAATTGGTACTTTCGTCTGACACCCACTGACACACGGATGCCACGTTGGCAATCCGTGTGTCATTCCTTTCAAATACTCACCTCTGATTGGCTGAGCTAACGTGGTATTCATGATCCAATGGTTGAAATTAATGGGATGAGGTGTATGATGATCCAATGGATGACAAGCAACCAGAGAAAGCACAAATGACACTTTCTGGATCCTTCCATGAGCTCAAGCTAGGCTATAAATTCTCCCCTTATTTCATTGTTGTAATCAAGTAGAGTAGGAATAGAATAGTAGTGTAATTTTTAAATGTTTTCAATGTATTAGTTTAACTTTAGTCATTAAAATCATCTCTGTACTCAACTTTTATTATCAATATAATCATTTTTTCTTGAATTCTCATTTTAAATTATGTTTTTATTACATCAGCTGTTATAAGATGATATAAGCTCACTTTAGCTTAATAATTCTCACTACTCAGTTCCTACTCTCATTTACATTAAGTCAATAAAAGTCAATTTCAGAATCATTATGATTAAATGGTGCTATTCTGCTGAGGTTATGATGGATTTGGGTTGAATATTTTGATTTTTGGTTGAATATGGGATGAAATCAGTTTAGGTTATGGCTATTTGATTTGATAAGCAAGCCATAGTGGCTGGACATACTGTGAGTTTCAATTTCTCTTCAAATCTTCTTTAGTTTATATTAGTTGTTAGAGTTTTTCAGTCAGATTCATTGTTATAATTCATTGCTGTTATAGACTGTAGATCTGCATTAATATTGTTTGAAATAGTATCGTTTAGTTCAGTTTAGTTTTAGTATTAGTTTGATGATAATTGTGCTTCATTTAGTTGTAATCCAGATTTGGGTTAGTTTAGGATTGATCATAGTTCTGTTGTGAAATTTAAGAATCTGTCTTAAACCATTGTTTGGTTTAAGCTGGTATTTGGAGTTTTATAGCTTATCATTGGTTTGAATTAGTTGCTAAGGTCCAGTTTAGGAGCATTATAGTTATTTAGGTAAGTTAGTTGCATATTAGAACAGTTTTAGTCAAAGTTGCATTAGAACAGTTATAATTCTCATTTATGTTGGGATCAGTTATCTGAATTTTGCATATAGATTTAGATTTATTTAAGACAGCTTAATTAGGTGTTATTTTAGATGTAAACATCATTCACAATCCATTTCATAAGCTCACAAGTTCAATTTAGTCAAATCTCATTTTTGTCAAAGAAAGTCAAAAGTTGATAAATCAGTTTTTCACCAAACTTTGAGGATCTTTCCCTGATTCATTTTCAAGTATAATTGTTTGAAACTTTGGGCTTTTCAAGTTCAGTTGGTCAGCTTTTGAAATCTTATTTTTGTAAAAATTTTAGAAACCTTTATAAGCTCTAAAACAGCTCTTCTTTAGAAGCTTATCTCCCCTGTGCACACTCAGCATTAACTTAGTTGTGCACAGGTGTTTTGCAGCAACCATAACTTGTTCATTTTAGCTTGCTTTTGGTTGAAACTTGGTCTTGTGGTTCTTTAGTTGGTGGAATTAAGCTCCTCAGTTCTGGTTTTCCCTTTTAGCTTATTAATAAGCTTGTGCATTAGCTAGAAATTAGGTAGTTGAACTAGTTTTGAAATATATCAAATTAAGCTCATGTGCCTGTAGCTTGTAATCTGGTGGTGTAGGATAGCTTCAGTAAGTTGATTTCACCTAGTTTTAGCTTATTTCAAGTATTGGTAGCTTCTGGTGCACTCAGTTACCATTTAGCTTATATTTGTTAGCTTATTAGATTAACAGTTTCACTACAGCTCTTATTTCTTCCACATTAGCTTATGTTTTCTTGTTTTTCATAGATTTAGAATAATATTTTAGAATTTCCCTGAATTTTTCATAATTTTTAGCTACTGTTTACTATTTCTCTTAATTAAAAATAGATTTTAATTCTTTTTTAAATAGCTTTTATTGCAATTAATTCAGAAAAAGTTCCAAAAAATAAATTTTCAATTTTCATAGATTAAGATAAATACAAAAAGCAAAAAAATAATTTTTCTAGATTTTTCCTAGCTTATTTTGTAATTTTTAGCCATTTAATTAGATTTAATTAAGTTTTAAATTCGTAGAAAATAGAAAAATAATCAGAAAACTAAAAAATTAGTTTTGAAAATTCTCTTAGGTTATTTTAGATTCTATAAAAATAGTTTCATATTTTTCCCCTTAAATTTCTTAATTTTTAGTCTTTTAAATTAGTTTTAAAAGTTAAAAATTAGTTTTTAATTATAATAAATTCGAGAAAAATCATAAAAATTAGTTTTAATTCATAAATACTTTTGAAATTGCATTTTTGGAGTAAAAGTAATTTTATATCATTTTTAGGATTTATTTTGGTATTATTTGCATTTAAGTCGCGTTTCATTTAAAGTCGTATTTTGCTTTTTTTTAGCGTAAATTTGTATTGTTAATTGTTTCCCCATAGATTTAAATTTCCCTTTTATGCTTCCCTTGCCCTGTAGTTTAGAAAACATCATATTATCCCCTTCTCTTATTCAAATCCCGATAATCGCGACGTGAGTTGGAAATTCCATTCAACCCTCGTTCGGAACGATCTCGGGGCTCAAACCTAACACGTTTAAGTTACCCAAATACTACACACTTCTCTATTATTGGTTTCCCGATGAATCAATTTTTGGCGCCGCTGCCGGGGAGGGCTTGTAGCGAGTTTTCGTATTCCGTCTCGAATCGCGTGCATTTGAAGATCCTTCCCCGAGTGAAGTTACCGTCGTTTTTGTATATATATATTTTTGAAAAACCCAAAAAAATCTAAAAACACCAAAACATTCTTCCTAGAGTGTTTACAAAACCATAAAAAATAAAAAACAAACAAAAGAAACTGAAACGTCAATTGTTACGTCGGCTCACCTTGAAGGTACAACCTATACACGGGGTATAAGGAAAGTCTTGACATTAAATTGCAGACTGAAGAACGATCCACTCTTCGTTCCCGCTCCACTGCGCGTACTTTTGAGAGCTACCGAGCACCGGTTGACGTGACGGTTACAAAAAGATTGTGTTTTCAAAAGTTTTCTTAATTATAAAAACCCAAAAAGATTTTCCTTTTCAAAATTTATTTTAAAAACCCAAAAATATTCTTCTTTACCCTCTGAAACCGATAATTCTTTCTTCTTAACCTTCTATATGTTTAATTCTCATGGATACAATCAATTATCGTCATTGTTTTCATTGCAAAGGCCGTATGGAAGAGAAACAATATTGTTGTCTTAATCCAGAATGTGTATGTAAGCGATGTGGACAACCTGGTTCTAAAAAATCTTGCTATTGGTGCGACTTAGCCGACAAAAAATCTCTCGATGACTCTAAAAGTTTTTCTGACCATCCGCCACAACCCGAGATATGTTCTTATCGTCGTTGCCTTCATTGCCAAAGCAATATGGAAGAGAAACAATTTCGGTGTTTGAAATGTATATGTGATTGGTGCGGAAATAATTGTCGGAATGGATTTTGTGATGTATGCAATAATTTTATTAATCCAAATCCAGATCTCGCCCGTCTTTATGCACGGCTAGAACAAAAGAGTGCTCTTTATAATGACATAATTGGAGAACCCTCGATTCCTACTCCTTCTCCGGTGAGGGAAATGGAATATGTTTCTGAGCCCGAAGTGACTCCCGAGCCTATCACGGAAATGGTGGAAATCGCTAACTCTTATCCGGATAATTCTTCGATTTATCAGCTCTTGTGTATATGGTGCAGAGGACCCGAATATGGTGGGAATTGTCCCGGTTGTAGCAATGGAAAATCAGGAACCGAGTTTCACCACAATCCTTACAACGAAACAACCGATTTCCCTAACCAACCTCTGTACCATGAGCCAGAATCATACTCTTGTGAGTGTTGTGGTGGTCCTCACCAAGGTTTTCAATGTCAAGTTCAATTTAACAACCTAACCTTTGGTTATGAACCTTACCCGTATTCGTCACAACAATCATACTGTTGTGAGTATTGTGGAGGTCCGCACGTTAATTCCGAAATGTTCAGATGCAGAATCCGATTGTTTACGAGCAAGTTTCTTGTAACAATTACGATTATCCTTATAACCGATCTCCACAATACCAAGAAATTCAACCGCAAACTCCGTCAGATGATCAAGAATTTCATCAAGGTTGTTTCGATATATTACAAAAGTTAAAGGAAATAAAAGAATTGCTTCATGAACCTGCTCAAGCAAAAGATCCTAATCAAAAGACCTATCGTGAATTATTAGCTGAAGAAGCCGTGAAAGTGATCCAATATCGTCCAACTACCTATTATTACGATTCTGATTCTGATGACGATTATAATCCTCCGAGTGGCAATCCCACTCCCGTTTCTGAGCCTTTCATTTCCGACTCTTCACCTTCTCTCACACCGGTTGAGAGACGTGACGTTGTTTTGGAAGAGGTCGATGATTCTATTTCTTCAAACATTGTTGAACCCGTTGGCTCTTTCATAATGGGGGATGAGCATCTTAGTACTATTCCGGAAACGGAAGCGTCTAATGTTGAGATCCTTATCCCAAGCCCAAAAGAGTCCGAGGTTGTTCTTAATGATATTTGTGATGAGCCTTCTCTTGATCATGATGAGATGTTCTCCGATTCAGATGACGATTCTTATGGAGACATCGATTTTGTCGACGATTTACCTTCTGAGCCCGTCTATATTGAAGAAGAAAATGATTTTGAGCCAGAAGAAGAAGAGATTGAGTCCGATGATATTCAGATCGAGGATGAAGCATTACGTGAAACATTGTCAAATGTTTATCTTCTCATTTCCAAGATTGAAGCACTTAACGATAATTCAAGTTCGCATCCTATCTCCGTTAAAGATAGTGACTTCTCTCCTGAGCTTGAGACTTTCCGATTTGATGAAGAGATTAGTGGCACTCCCACTATGGCAGATGTTTATCCTCCGATTCTTGAGCAATTCTACTTTGATGTTGATATGAGCAAAGTTTTGAGAGATATTTCCGATATTACAACAAATGATCCGACCATTGAGGATGCGATTGATGAACCAATACCGCCGGGTATTGAGGATGTTATGAATGACCCTGAGGGGGATATGGTTATTCTTGATGGTTTTCTGATGAGTGTGTAAATACTCATCATTTTTAGTCAAATCTAAACTGCAAAACACTTAAAAACGCTCAGAAATGCATCAAAATACTGAAAATATCTCAAAATTGTATTTTATATGTTTCAGATGCAAAATGTTTAAAATCAGATGAAAAATGAGCAAAGTTTGCATAATTGGCATTTTCAGTCCCCCAACTTTCAAAAATGGCAAAACAAGTCCCCGGGATTTTCAAAAATGGAAAATATTATTTATGGTCCTTGGAATTTTCAAAGATTGTCAAGTTTAGCCCTTGGATTATTTTTCAAAAATTACACCTGAGGTCCCTGGAATTTCAGAATGTACACATTTAGTCCCTAAGCTACTAAAAGGATCCACTACTAATCCTAAAGTCCTAATCCAATAACTACTTAAGCCCATAACCAGTTAAGCCCAATTCCATATCCACCCATTCCCCCCTTTCTTCTTCCTCGTTTTCCCGCCCAAACACACAACACAGAAACACAAAACACAATAAAAACTTTTTCTCTTTTCTAATCCTCCCTGTCCCCTGTCACCAAAAACCACCCAACACAACAAATATAAAAAATCCCCTCACCCCACAACATCTGATAACACAAAACAAACATAAAACCCATTTTTTCCTCCCATGTTACTCAAAACCAGAACACACAAGCATAAAAAATTACCCACTTTCCCTGACATACTCTCAACCCACTCCCTGCAAAACCCTTTACCCATCATATTCCTTCCCCACGCTCACTTTTCACCAAGAACGAAGTCTGAAGGAGCATGTCTCAAGACCCACGCTTGGTTTTTGGCTTCCAAGAATACAGAGAAGCACATGAAGAAAGAAGTAAAGACCAAGCTTTGGAGTATAAAAGAGTTCTTGTTGCCATTGAATAAGAGAGTTTTTTTTTTAGTTTTTAGTTTTTAGTCAGTAGTTAGTAGTAGTTAGTGAGTAGTTTTTCTAGAAACTTTGTGTTCTATTCCAACTTTAATTCCACTGCCATGTAATTTATATGTACTCTTTAATTTCAGTTAATGCCATTTTCATTTTTAACTCAGCTCATTTTACTTATGAATTTCTTTAAGTTCTAAAAATTCTGCCATTTGGTTCTAACTTTGTTTATTTTAGGCTGTTAATTGGTCCGATAGTGTTTTTTTTTACCCATTCGACCTTCAAGGTCAAGCTTCTTTCAAGGTTGCTAGTGAGTTTTACAAGTTTGAAATTGTTTTAACAAAGTTTGTGAAAGTTTAGTTTATAATAAATAAATAAATAAACAAGTTTATGTTTGGCCTGAGCTGCTGCTGTTGGCTCTTTTACCCAGCTTATTGGTTGTTCAAAAAGCTCAAAGTTGGCTTTTTCTAAGTCCTTATATGCCACCCTAACTCTAGCTTCAGTTGAAGGCATTCGAATCACCCTTAGCTTAGTTTAAATTTGAGTTGAAATATGTCCTGTGCAATTGTTTTCCTTCTCTGTCTCAGTCAAGGATGTCCCCAAGAAACCATTATCACCTAGATTCTAAGCTGTTTCAAACTGTTTTCAGCCACCAAATTCAGTTTTTTCTGACCTTGGGTATGTTAACTCTATTTGTTGTAGCTTTTTCCTAACTTGCAGCTTGCTTTTCAGATTAAAAATAAGCTCACAAAGACCCATAGCAGCCTGCTTCAAGCCTGCAGTCCAAGCACAGGCTAGAGGTTCTTCAAATGCTTATTGATTCTCATTTCAACTTAGATTAGGCTAATTCAGGCTTATTAGTTTAGTTAGCAATGGTTTAGTTAGTATAGGTTTTGTGTAACATTAGCTTGTCATTAGCTTAATCATACCTTGTTATTGTTTAATTTATGCTTTTATTAGTTTTAGGATTTCCTTAGAAATTGAGCCAACTGTTTTTCCCTGTCATGTTAACTTATTTCTTTTTTGTTGCGTATCAACCTTTTGCTTGCTTGTAACTGCTTATGTTGGTTTGTTTGGTACATGTACAATTCAAAAAAAAAAAAAGTGGTTAAATCTTCCTAAAGGGTGCTTGGTTGTGCTGTTCCAAACAGCCATTCAAGTTTGTTTCCCATTTTTGTTGCGTTTTTGAACCTGTTACAGCAGCTTGGTGAAGTGCCTATTAGCATTTTTATTTAGCTTATTTGCTTCATGTCAATACTCATTAGGATAGTTTAGATTGCACTTCAACCTTTTTAGATTATTAGATTGCCTATTCAGTTCATTAGGAGTATCAAAGGAGTGTTTGGTGGGTGTTTTTGCCATCTGTTGGGAATAGGCTGTCCAAACAGCTTATTGGTTGATTTTTATAAGTGCAGTTTTTTGTAAAAACTTCTTATTTTGATTGCATCTTCAAGTTCCAAAGAGAAAATTTCAAAAAAAAAAATAAAGAAGCAAAAAGGGAGAGGCAGGGGTCGAACCTGAGACCTCTCCCTTATGAGAGTGTTAGAGGGTACCTGTATAGCCATGCGCCCTTGGGTCTTTCTTGGTTTTTAATTGCACCGTTTAATATATAAGGTCGTTTGTTGGTTTAAGCTTATTACAGTTTGCTTATTTTTAACAGCTTATTTGTAGAAGCTGTTACGCCCGTTTTATTTTTCATAGACCCAGTACATCATCAAGTATTTTTGCAAAAAGTTTCACAATTTTTTAAAATGTTTTAGTATTTTTAATTAATTAATTAGATTAAAATAGTTTTTAATTCGTAGTAAATAAATTAAAAGTCAAAAAAATACCCGGCTTTTTCCTAAAATTATTTTTAGTCAATTAGAATGTAGGAAAATTATTTTTACATTCGTAGGACTTTTATTTCTCGAATTTTACGTTTTATCTTGCGCTCCAGCGTAATTTTCGTACATAACGTACGTTTTCATTTTAGGCCACGTTTTTAGATATTTTAAGTTTACGTTTTAGTTAAAATAGTTTATTTAAGATATTTTGTTTTATAAAATCAACAAAAACATCATTTTAAAAATAGTGATAGCGTTTATTTAATATTTTTTATCTTTTTAATTTCCTTTAATTTGCATTTGAGCCCTTGTAATTTGTTGGCTTTTCCTTGGTTATAATCATATTCACAAATCCCTTTTTCCGTTCAAATTTCTCGATCACTATACGTTTGATAATCCATTGCATAGCTCGCTGGGACATAACGACCCGGGGAGACTCTATACTCCTCAGATCTTCATTGCATTCGTGCTTAAGCTGTTTTAAGTTTCTTACAGTTGGCCATTCACAAGTGGTCAGCTTGCGTGAGAAAACTTGACGGTTTTGCACGGATCAAATTTTTGGCGCCGCTGCCGGGGAGCTGTGCTGATTATCTTCCGTTTAGCAGATTAGTGATTTGGATATTCACTCCTTGTTTATACCATCTGTATGTATTTATATTTTCTTATAAAAATCAAAAACCCAAAAAGATTTTCATTCTTTGTTTTTGCAACATGTTTTTCAAAAATACCAAAAATATCCATCTTCACCCTCTCACATCTTTGATTCTTCATCCCTACCCCTCTGAAAACCTTTGATTCTTTCTATGTCTTATCCTCACCCTCCTGGTTGTCAATGGTGTGGTGGTCCTTATAATGGTTGCAATTGCCCCAGTTGTAGCATGGTGGAATCAGGAAACGGGTCTGTCTATAACCAGGATCCCTATTCCTACCATAACACAACTGATTTATTCCATCAGCTACCACACTGTGAGACTCAGCAGTTTACTGTTGTGAGTACTGTGGTGGTTCACACTCCAGTTCTGATTGTCAAACGGGAAACACGCTTGTCTATGAGCAGGTTCCTAATAACAATTTTGACTACCACACATACAACTCACAGCCACATCAGTTTTACTGTTGTGAGTATTGTGGAGGTCCTCACTTTAGCTCTGATTGTCAAACAAGGAATCCATTTCCTTGTAACAATTACGACTCTTCGTATCATGACCAACCTCTACAGTACCAAATGAATCAGGCACCACCTCAGCCTGATCCACTTCCTCAAAATCTTCTCCTTGATCTTTTGGATTTAGTGAAAGATTTGAAGGAATGTAAACACTCCCAAGATAATCCAAAATCCATGGAAGAATTGTTAGCTGAAGAGCAGGCTGCTAAATTAAATTCCAAAATTGCGTTTGAAAAATCTATTAAGGAATCAATTGCAAAAGAAAAAGCAGCCAGATCTAGCTCTCAATTTCGTTTCATTCCTGATGATAGTGATGATGAGGATACACTTGATATCCTTCAATTCTATAAATATTCATCAAGTTCATCAGATGATATCCCAGCAGTTGAGATTCATTCTCAAACAACTGCTATCACACCCAAAGCTCCCACTCACTCTCTAAACATGGGGGACGAGCATCTTGACACTGTTCCTGAAAAGGAATCGGACGAATTCATAAAGTCTAGTGTTGAGAACCTTGTCTCAATCCCGAGAGAGTCACAGGGAACTTATGATCATATGTGTGATTCTCTTTCCCCTCTTGAGTGTTCAAATGATCATTTTGAAACTTTCTCCGATCTTAGCGACGATTGTGCTTCCTTTGGAAACATCGAGTACGTTGAGGCATCACTTCCACAATCTGATGTTGATCATCTTCTTGAGGAGTTCTCCGGTGAACTCACTCACATCAATCCACTCTTTGATTTCGAAGCCGATCTGGGAGAGACTGAAAGTCTCATTGATAATGATCGTTCACTCACTTCTTATCCTAACAGTCCAATAGAGAATGTTGATCACTTTGTTCCCGAAACATTCAAAGCTACTTTTACCAATCCTCTATTTGAATTCAACTCTGAATTCACTTTAATTTCTGAGAATCCACTCTTTGATACTCAGACCGAGGATAGTGATGAGCCCACAATGGAACAAGAGTTCACAATTTCACCTCATGTGAATGATTCTCTTCATGAAGAGTTCTCCAGTGAACTCTCTCATGACATATCTCCTCGGAACATGATCATTTCTATTTTGATCTTGAGGATGATATTGGCTCGGAGGAAGGTGTACTCTATCGTACGAGTTTGCCTATTAATGATACTACCCTCACCCATCCTCCCGATATATCTACATTTGAGGATGAAGAATGGATCTTGATTGTTATCAAAATCTTTCTTCCTTTCCTCAAATATCTTGTGATTTCTCTTCACTCCTTCGGGAATGAAGACACTATCTTTGACCCAGGCATTTTCATTTATCATTTTTGAGCCGGTTCTATGTATATCTCATCGGTGTGAAACTTTCACGTGCTTCAAATGTTTGTCCAAACATTTTTGAATGAAAGTCCGATGGAGATTGTCTCTTCCACTTGCTTCCCCATGAACCAATGAATTCGGGGTCGAGTCAAGCTAGCGACTCGGTAATAAAAAACAGTAGCTAAACATGGGTTTTCACCTATGTGTTCCACCCTAGTGTGAGGGAGTTGCCCCACATATTATATATATATATATAAGTTTCTAAAAAAAAAAAAAAAATATATATATATATATATATATTGCTAAATAATGGCCGTAGTATTTCCCTTTTACGTTCTATGTTTCGGCATAACCGCCGGTACTTTGAATATTGAGGGCAATATTCATTTCTAAGTGTGGGGGGGAATTCTCACGAATTTTATCATATAATTATACCACCTAATTCGCCAATTTTTTTTTTTTTTTTTTTTTTGAGTAAGTGTTCTACACTTACTCAATTGGTTATCAGTCCACCTTGTCTAATAAACAAAAGGATTGGCTAATCCAGGAGCAAAAGGCTCTTGGTAAAGATATCTCAAATCCGTTGACGGCTTGCAATTTGCCCAAAATTGTATGGTATTCGACTCACCATATCCTTAAAAGTGAAGAGTTGGCTAGCCCGCAAGTTTATGGCTTGTGGTAAAGGCAGTGGAAAAACCATAATTGGTAATCAACTCACCAAAGATAATATTGATAATTTATCTAAGAGTTGGCTAGTCCAGAAGCAAACGGCTTCTGGTAAAGACAAATCAAATCCGCTGGAAGCTGGTGGTTTGCTCAAAATCACATGGTTATCGGTGTACCATGGTTCTTACTTGAACTGAAACATTTGGCTACTCCAGAAGTAATGGCTTTTGGTAAAGAGATTCAAATCCATTAAGTTTTTCTCAAAAGATTGCTAGGGACTAGCAATAGTTTAGTGTGGTGGATTGATGAGTGTGTAAATACTCATCATTTTTGGTCAAATCTAAACTGCAAAACACTTAAAAACGCTCAGAAATGCATCAAAATACTGAAAATATCTCAAAATTGTATTTTATATGTTTCAGATGCAAAATATTTAAAATCAGATGAAAAATGAGCAAAGTTTGCATAATTGGCAGTTTCAGTCCCCCAACTTTCAAAAATGGCAAAACAAGTCCCCGGGATTTTCAAAAATGGAAAATATTATTTATGGTCCTTGGAATTTTCAGAGATTGTCAAGTTTAGCCCTTGGATTATTTTTCAAAAATTACACCTGAGGTCCCTGGAATTTCAGAATGTACACATTTAGTCCCTAAGCTACTAAAAGGATCCACTACTAATCCTAAAGTCCTAATCCAATAACTACTTAAGCCCATAACCAGTTAAGCCCAATTCCATATCCACCCATTCCCCCCTTTCTTCTTCCTCGTTTTCCCGCCCAAACACACAACACAGAAACACAAAACACAATAAAAACTTTTTCTCTTTTCAAATCCTCCCTGTCCCCTGTCACCAAAAACCACCCAACACAACAAATATAAAAAATCCCCTCACCCCACAACATCTGATAACACAAAACAAACATAAAACCCATTTTTTCCTCCCATGTTACTCAAAACCAGAACACACAAGCATAAAAAATTACCCACTTTCCCTGACATACTCTCAACCCACTCCCTGCAAAACCCTTTACCCATCATATTCCTTCCCCACGCTCACTTTTCACCAAGAACGAAGTCTGAAGGAGCATGTCTCAAGACCCACACTTGGTTTTTGGCTTCCAAGAATACAGAGAAGCACATGAAGAAAGAAGTAAAGACCAAGCTTTGGAGTATAAAAGAGTTCTTGTTGCCATTGAATAAGAGAGTTTTTTTTTTTAGTTTTTAGTTTTTAGTCAGTAGTTAGTAGTAGTTAGTGAGTAGTTTTTCTAGAAACTTTGTGTTCTATTCCAACTTTAATTCCACTGCCATGTAATTTATATGTACTCTTTAATTTCAGTTAATGCCATTTTCATTTTTGACTCAGCTCATTTTACTTATGAATTTCTTTAAGTTCTAAAAATTCTGCCATTTGGTTCTAACTTTGTTTATTTTAGGCTGTTAATTGGTCCGATAGTGTTTTTTTTACCCATTCGACCTTCAAGGTCAAGCTTCTTTCAAGGTTGCTAGTGAGTTTTACAAGTTTGAAATTGTTTTAACAAAGTTTGTGAAAGTTTAGTTTATAATAAATAAATAAATAAACAAGTTTATGTTTGGCATGAGCTGCTGCTGTTGGCTCTTTTACCCAGCTTATTGGTTGTTCAAAAAGCTCAAAGTTGGCTTTTTCTAAGTCCTTATATGCCACCCTAACTCTAGCTTCAGTTGAAGGCATTCGAATCACCCTTAGCTTAGTTTAAATTTGAGTTGAAATCTGTCATGTGCAATTGTTTTCCTTCTCTGTCTCAGTCAAGGATGTCCCCAAGAAACCATTATCACCTAGATTCTAAGCTGTTTCAAACTGTTTTCAGCCACCAAATTCAGTTTTTTCTGACCTTGGGTATGTTAACTCTATTTGTTGTAGCTTTTTCCTAACTTGCAGCTTGCTTTTCAGATTAAAAATAAGCTCACAAAGACCCATAGCAGCCTGCTTCAAGCCTGCAGTCCAAGCACAGGCTAGAGGTTCTTCAAATGCTTATTGATTCTCATTTCAACTTAGATTAGGCTACTTCAGGCTTATTAGTTTAGTTAGCAATGGTTTAGTTAGTATAGGTTTTGTGTAACATTAGCTTGTCATTAGCTTAATCATACCTTGTTATTGTTTAATTTATGCTTTTATTAGTTTTAGGATTTCCTTAGAAATTGAGCCAACTGTTTTTCCCTGTCATGTTAACTTATTTCTTTTTTGTTGCGTATCAACCTTTTGCTTGCTTGTAACTGCTTATGTTGGTTTGTTTGGTACATGTACAATTCAAAAAAAAAAAAGTGGTTAAATCTTCCTAAAGGGTGCTTGGTTGTGCTGTTCCAAACAGCCATTCAAGTTTGTTTCCCATTTTTGTTGCGTTTTTGAACCTGTTACAGCAGCTTGGTGAAGTGCCTATTAGCATTTTTATTTAGCTTATTTGCTTCATGTCAATACTCATTAGGATAGTTTAGATTGCACTTCAACCTTTTTAGATTATTAGATTGCCTATTCAGTTCATTAGGAGTATCAAAGGAGTGTTTGGTGGGTGTTTTTGCCATCTGTTGGGAATAGGCTGTCCAAACAGCTTATTGGTTGATTTTTATAAGTGCAGTTTTTTGTAAAAACTTCTTATTTTGATTGCATCTTCAAGTTCCAAAGAGAAAATTTCAAAAAAAAAAAAATAAAGAAGCAAAAAGGGAGAGGCAGGGGTCGAACCTGAGACCTCTCCCTTATGAGAGTGTTAGAGGGTACCTGTATAGCCATGCGCCCTTGGGTCTTTCTTGGTTTTTAATTGCACCGTTTAATATATAAGGTCGTTTGTTGGTTTAAGCTTATTACACTTTGCTTATTTTTAACAGCTTATTTGTAGAAGCTGTTACGCCCGTTTTATTTTTCATAGACCCAGTACATCATCAAGTATTTTTGCAAAAAGTTTCACAATTTTTTAAAATGTTTTAGTATTTTTAATTAATTAATTAGATTAAAATAGTTTTTAATTCGTAGTAAATAAATTAAAAGTCAAAAAAATACCCGGCTTTTTCCTAAAATTATTTTTAGTCAATTAGAATGTAGGAAAATTATTTTTACATTCGTAGGACTTTTATTTCTCGAATTTTACGTTTTATCTTGCGCTCCAGCGTAATTTTCGTACATAACGTACGTTTTCATTTTAGGCCACGTTTTTAGATATTTTAAGTTTACGTTTTAGTTAAAATAGTTTATTTAAGATATTTTGTTTTATAAAATCAACAAAAACATCATTTTAAAAATAGTGATAGCGTTTATTTAATATTTTTTATCTTTTTAATTTCCTTTAATTTGCATTTGAGCCCTTGTAATTTGTTGGCTTTTCCTTGGTTATAATCATATTCACAAATCCCTTTTTCCGTTCAAATTTCTCGATCACTATACGTTTGATAATCCATTGCATAGCTCGCTGGGACATAACGACCCGGGGAGACTCTATACTCCTCAGATCTTCATTGCATTCGTGCTTAAGCTGTTTTAAGTTTCTTACAGTTGGCCATTCACAAGTGGTCAGCTTGCGTGAGAAAACTTGACGGTTTTGCACGGATCATTTTCTTGACTCTCCTTTCTCTCATGAGTCCACCATCCTTTATCCTAATGAGCCCACATGTGAAGACAAAATCTTTAAACCCGGGATATTAGATATTGATAAGCTTCTTGCTAAAATCGTTGTTCGAGAAAAGGATCCTCTCTGGGATGCCTTCATTGTTAAACTTTCACTTCCTTACCATGAGCTCCCGTCTTTCTTGGAGTTTTCTCATTGTGATCCGTCATTCCTTCGTCCACCTGCTAAACCGCCGGATGATGGATCATTCTTTCATGTTATCCCTTATGTGCTGATGCCCGACATTTTCTTTCCCTCCCAACCCACCCAGTCTCATTCATTCGGGAATGAGGACACCGTTTTTGACCCTGGTATCTCTACCACTTTCTTCCCCAAGGACAAATGAATTCGGGGACGAGTCAGGCTAGCGACTCGGTGACCAAAAACAGTAGCGCTTCGTGGGAGGCACCCCATGCTTATCTCTATCTTCTTTCTATTTTCTAATAAGTGACGTGAAGGGGTTAGCCTCTTCGATTTCTCGTGTTTGGTTGTTTGTGATGTTGTGTTTAGGATGTTCCCGATATGAAGACTCTCGTGCTCGAAGTTTGTCTTTTCTCCACTCGAGTTTCATGATCGATGCTGATGGAAATCCGATATCCTAATCTTATCGACTAACGTTTATCTTTTAGCATACTTAATAAACGGCTTTTAGATTTTCGTGATTCCCTTGCTTTTAAACATTGAGGACAATGTTTCGTTCTAGTCTGGGGTAGGGTAATCTTCGATTTGATTTGACCGCACTTGCTTATTTTTTGTCGTGTTTCTCTCGCAACCCCGTTTTTCCTTAGAAAATGAAAAAATTGTGCAAAAATGAGAAAATTTAAAAAATTTTGTAAGCTTTTGCTAGTTTTATGATCGAAAAGTTCTTGCTAGTCTCTTAGAAGTTTCTTTAAATACGCATTTTTCTTGACATAGTCTTTGCTAATTGCTTAGACAAGAGGCTATAAAATGCGATTCTAGCTCAAAAGGCCAAGAATTTGCAAGTCTCCTTAGGTGATTTTAAATATGCGAAGCTTAAACAAGATTTCGTTAGTTTCTAATAAGTGACTTTAAAAATGCGAGACTTGAGATTATTTTACGAAGCATTAGCTAAGTTAATATATGTTTTGACACCTTGTTGACTTTCCGCTGGTGAGAGTAGGAATGGAATTCTGACTAGACCGGGCGTGTTGAGCCCTAGCTTGTTCCCTTAACCATAGATAATCTAAAAATTATCGGCTAAGCATCCGCGGATCTCATTATTTGGGATTTTAAATTTGCGGAGATCGAGAAATGATAGAGTTGCTTATGAGTTTAGATGCTAAACGTGGAGTAGTTGGTTCTCTTTAGAGCCCATTGAAGGTATTTATGGCTTTTTGTTCCCACAAAATTGTTTCACCCCATATCTGTTAAACAATAATTAGAGATGTTGAGTTTTTGGCGATAGTTAGTTCTTTATCTTCTTAAAAATATATTTGTTTTAAAAATTGGGTACACATCAAGGATCTGTAATAAATAAGTAATAAGTAATTAGTAAAGTTATGAGCTGCGGTTCGAGATCGGACCCTTGGATCTTTAGCCAGGATTGGGTGAGGTTCTTGGTCTAACCAACTGGGATCCTCATTTCATGAAGCGTATAGTCTTGGAATTACCCCGTGAAGCTCCGTAGTTCATAGCTCATATAAGAAAAAGTATAAGTGAAAAAAAAAAAGGAAAAAAAAGTAAAAAAGAAAAAAAAAAAAAGAAAAAAAAATGATGATGAAAAAAAAAAAAAAATGAAAAAGTCAAAAATATAAGTGAATAAAAATTCTTTGATGTGGACCTCATTTTTGAGACAATGGTTCTTGAGAGAAGATGGATAACTAATTAGCGACTTAGCTTTATATCTTTATCGGATTAATTCTTATCGAAACGAGAAATTTGAAGAAATTCATTTCTCACAAAAATAAAAAAATCTATAGGATAATAGGAAAATGGGAACAAAAGGTAATTACATAAGTAACTTCCATGGGTAGTGTTAGCATCTAGAATCATATTTAACAATGATTTCGATTTTACGCTTAGTTTGAGACTTGTGAAAAATCAGGGACGATGTATTCTATCCGTATGGTCACTTCACGCTGTGTTGTGTTTCCTACTCCGTGATCCTAACGTGTCTTTTGAAAAATGTTGGAGTTATTGATCGACATGAAAGTTCAACAAACCGTCATTCATAACCGGAATGTGCTTAATCATAATATCTATATATGTGAATTAAAAGGTAAACGGGGCGTTTTTAGAATTAAGGCTTTCTTAATCTCTTTTGAGGAATCTTTGCTACTTCTTCATAGGTTTAGTAGAAAGAGATTGAAATCCTTGGTTTTAGAAGCGTGAGTTGATTGCATTGCGTGAGGACACGACAATGGTCTCGTCTGGGGTATTTTGATATGTGCAAAAACACATATCATTTCTTTATCAAATAAAACCCAAAATAACCAAGAAAGGGCCGTTTATTGCTAATATCTGTTGTTTTCTTGAGTTTGTGCTTGTGCAGGTACGGATATGTTAAAACACACAAAAAGGAACCAAATCAGACGTAAATCCGAGCACGAGAGATTAAGAGAGTTTGAGTTGAGCCGGAAGGTCGAGATTGTGTATTTGTTGAAGATTTTATTCTCTGAGGATGATTTTTAGAAGATATAATCAAGTTTGAAGAATTTTCAGAATTAGTCCCTGAACTTTGAGCTTTTGGCAAGAATGACCCTTCAAGTTTCAGAATTTACAAATTTCACCCTTGGATTATTTGAGAATTACAAGATTAGCCCTTGGATTACTTTTCAGAAATTATAGCCTTGGTCCCTTGAGAATCAGAAGTTACATAATTGGCCCTTATGTTTACCCTTGGATCCATTCTTAGTCCAATATTCATTTATACTAAACCTTGGCCCAATACACTACCAAGCCCAAGTCTACCTCACTTTTACCCCGGTCCAATCCCACTATCATTACCCGTATTACAAAATCCATACCCGGTTCCACTTTTACCCCGGTCAACCCATTACTTACCCGGTCAAATAATCAAAATAATATAAATAAACCAAACGTGCCTAAAATTTTACTCCCAAATCATTTACCCAGAAATATCTAAGAACCCTAAAACACCCTTCTCATCAATTGGAGCAATTAACTTAAATCAGGGACAAATTGGTACTTTCGTCTGACACCCACTGACACACGAATGCCACGCTGGCAATCCGTGTGTCATTCCTTTCAAATACTCACCTTTGATTGGCTGAGCTAACGTGGTATTCATGATCTAATGGTTGAAATTAATGGGATGAGGTGTATGATGATCCAATGGATGACAAGCAACTAGAGAAAGCACAAATGACACTTTCTGGATCCTTCCATGAGCTCAAGCTAGGCTATAAATTCTCCCCTTCTTTCATTGTTGTAATCAAGTAGAGTAGGAATAGAATAGTAGTGTAATTTTTAAATGTTTTCAATGTATTAGTTTAACTTTAGTCATTAAAATCATCTCTGTACTCAACTTTTATTATCAATATAATCATTTTTTCTTGAATTCTCATTTTAAATTCTGTTTTTATTACATCAGCTGTTATAAGATGATATAAGCTCACTGTTGGAATCACTCCTAAACTGTATTTCAAGTATTTATATTTCATATGTAATAGGTAGCTTTATTATGGCCTTTATGTTTGTTTAAGGTCCAGCTTATGTAGAAGGCCCATAAGCTGAGGCCCAAGCCCAATAAGGAATAGGGAAGGAGAGGGAGTGTTGCCCTAGCTCCTTGCCTATAAATACATTGTAATAACCTTCATTTGAAGGTTGGTTGTTCAAGTTATTCTCTTTCACTACACTCTACGCATAACCGGTCGAGTATTCTTGTGTATGTGTGTTTGGTTTACTTGTTCAATCGCCTTATCTCTTTCTCTATAAGCTTGTGTTGTAAAACTAGTGACCTTACAGTGGTATCAATCGCCAAATAGTTGGGTGTACTTGTTTGTTTTTGAAGTTTTGGTTTTGGGTCTTACGCGTAAAGATAACACAATCTTTGGTACGCTTAAAAAACTAATTTTTTACACTTTTGAATCCAAGATTCTTGTACTTTCAACGTTATTAGGTGTCAAACTATTGGTTTTTGGCAAAAAGTTTGGAACTTTACGTGTTTTTCCTTGTTTTTAAGCTTGTTTTTGTACGCAAGTGTTATACTACGCGTAATCGTTTTAAGTGCTTTGGATCATCAAGTTTCACACTTTTGTGTTATTTCGGTGTTATTGAAGCTATTTCAACACACAAAAACTGGTTTAGAAACACATTTGGATAAAATCAAAGTTACGAGTAATCTTACGCGTAACAAAACCCTAAAATTACGCGTAAGACTTTCCTTGGTTTGATCTTCAATTTTCTGGTTTATTCCGTGTTTTCTTACTTGGATAAGTCTGAAAATACGTCGACTTTGGATATCTTTTGCACTGTGAAGTGTAAAAGATCACTTGGGATAAAACCCTAATCTTACGCTTAAGCATAAAGCTTACGCGTAGAAAATCTTACGCTTAAGATTCATCTTACACGTAGACTTAGTCCTACGCATAAGGTAATCCTACGCCTAACTTTCTACGCCTAACTTACTGTTTACGCGTAACTTTAGTCTTTTTTCCTGCTTACGCGTAAGCTAAATCCTACGCGTAACTATTCTTGTTACGCGTAACTTTTGGTGTTTTTACGCATAAGTGCTACTTGGTTCTTGTCATTTCTACGCCTAAGGATACTTCATCAACAAAGGTTCATCCGACTACAAAGATCCATTATTACTACACAAGTTTATCATCATGTCTCAACCACCATACTCTAACTACTTCCCTCACACTTGTAATCATCAACAATGGAATCAACAACAAGCAATTTATCAACAACAATTTAATCAGCAACATACTCCACAACTTGGTGCAATTCCACAACCACAAATGGTTCAACCACCACCAAGTCTTCAAACTCTACCCTACACAAACGATTTCAATCAACATCCATCACGAAGCACTATGAAGGAACCCACTTGGTTTGCAAAGATGTGTGAAGCTCTAACCAGCCAACAATCAATTCATGAAGCTGGATCACTTGATAGACCTCCAATGCTCACTCCAGGAAACTACGATCAATGGGTGATAAGGTTCTTTAGGTTCTGTGATCTGAAGAAGCCAGATGGAAAGTTCTTAAAGAAGGTTATCTTGGAAGGTCCATTTGAGATGCCTACCGTCATTGTACCCGGAGATCCAACTGCTGTTCCACCAAGAGATGAACAAACCAACATTGCTACTGTTGCAGACTTAAATCCTACAGAACTTCTACACTATGAAGCTGATGAACTTGCAATGGAATACATCCTCTTAGGATTACCAAACCCAATTCTTCGTAGTGTTGATGCTCAAAAGACTGCACAAAAAATGTGGGATCATATTCGTCTTCTTATGGAAGGATCTGTACTCAATCAGGAGGATTTGGAATCCAAAATTTACTTGGCTTATGAACACTTCATGATTGAACCTGGAGAGACACTTGAGTCATATCATCACCGATTTTCAGACATCATCAATGATTTGGATAAACACAACATCATCATGCCAAGAATTGCAGTGAATACTAAGTTCCTGAGTAGTCTCGGTCCAGAATGGGAGAAGTATGTCATTTTTCTCCGTCAAGCGAAGAATATGCATCATTCTACTTATGGATTGTTGTACGATTACTTGAAGCCTCATGAAAAGGAAGTTGATCGGGAACGGATTCTCCGTGCTCAAATTGCTAAACAGTCACAACCGGACAATCAACAACTTGCCTTGTATGCTCAACAGAATTATCCCTCTCAACCAGCAACTCAACCAACTGCTTCCAACACAACTTCACAGCAACAACCTCAACCTCAACAAAATCAATTGGTCCCATACAGCAACAATGCTCAAGCATATGTCAGTGAAGCTACTGAGGAAATCGATCCATTCGAAGCATTGCAACAAGGATTTGTGATGATTGCTAATGCTTTTGGCCGTTACACCAACAAATCCAACAATCGCATTCGTTCCTCATCTAACACACGGACTCAAGCTGTTGTGAACAATGGACGTGTTGAAGTTCAGAATCGTGATTACGGTCGTCAGATGAGCGGTGGTCAAGGGTTTAATGCTGTGGGTAGGAATAACAACAGAGCTCAAGTGGTGGAACAGGGAAATGCTCAGAATCGATTAAATGGTCTTAGATGCTACAACTGCAATGAGAAGGGACACCTGGCTAATGCATGCCCAAAGCCAAGGACTCGAGGCAGTGCTTATTTCAAAGAGGCCTTACTTTTGGCTCTTAAGGATGAAGCCGGTGGATCTCTCACAAACAAAGAACAGAGCTTTATGGCAGATGCAGACTCAGATGATGATATGGAGGACTTGCAGGCTAATGCAGCTGTTATGTTGATGGCTAATATGCATGAGCTACACATGAGTGATTCAGGCCCAGCGTATGACACTGATGGCTTGTCTCAGGTACCCGAACAAACCATCATCATATCTGAACTGATATCTCCGCCAATATCTGAATCCGGCACGGATCAAACTGTTCAAAATGAGTCTTCTACATCCTCGTCTGATGATTTTCAAATTAACCCTGTAGTTACATTTGACGATCAAGATGACCTTATGGTCCCCTTTGATAATCAAATTGACTCCGTGGTCGTACTTGAGGATCTAAAGAATGATCATGTTGAGACTCAAGTTGAACAAGATGATCTGTTGCCTCATCCGGATTTTGCTCGGTTAATTCATGACCATAAAATCAAAATGGAGGAATGTTATGCATTAAATCAATCCTTAAAAAGTAAAAATGCACTGTTAACCAAGGATTTTGAATGTCTACAAATGCAACTCAACTTTTTCAAAACTCAAGAAAATCGTGAAAAAGGTTTTGAAGCCGCTTTTGCAAAATCTCATCAAAACGAAAAATATTTAGAGAGACAGATGCGTGATCTAGCCGCCTCGAAGAATGCTTTGTTGTCCGAATTAGAACAACTGAAACATGAACATAAAAAGCAACTTAACGCTCTCACCTTGGAAAATCAAAAAGCTAAGGCTGAGTTGTTAAATTGTCAAAAACAGTTCTCCGCTTACAAAAAGCATTCAACGAATCGGGTAGATGACCTTCTTGCAGAAATTCTCGGTTTGCAAAACAAAATTAAAGAGTTTAAAACGGTTGTTTACAAACATGGTGAATCAGTAACAGCTATTGAAAAGTTTACCTTAAAACCCAATCCAAATGGATATGGAAAAAATCTAGCTGATTACAAACCTAAGCTTTCACTAAAAACATTCAAACCAACTCCTAAAGTTTCCAGTGCACAATACAAAATTGATAATACTGTCATGAGTGTTGTTGAATACCATCGTCAAGAGGAATTAGATGCAGAAGACGAGAGTCGATCTAAATTAAAAAATGTTGTTTACAACAAACCTTTTAATTATAAAAACTCGGTCACTTTCGTCACACCAACGGATTCTTCTAACACACCAAGGGTTATCATTAAAACACCTGAGTCTTCTAGTGTTAATCCCAAAACAGTCTTTGCACAAACTTATGGTCCTTTACCTTCCATTAGCGAAGTAAACTCACAACCTGAAAATCGAAAAATTCTTCGATATTTTGACATTTTCATGGCTGACCTCAAAATTTTACAACATGAGATAGAATATCGATCTGAAATCAAAGTTGAACATTTTCAATCGCCTCTGGCGCGAGAACAAAGAGACATTTTTCAGAAAAATCTTTTACCTAATGTTAAAAACTTGAAAAGTTGTGCAATTGCCTGGGAAAAGGATTTTCATAAGGAACTTGGGGTAATGAAAAACGTTTTCGAGAAAACAGAAACATCTATTACTAACACAAAACGGAAAAAGAAACTGTTGAGAAAAGATGTTGATCGACTCTTGGAAGATGTTATCTGTGCTGATATCCATAATGTTGTGCTATTCTATTCGTTGCCATATGCATCTGATCATATCTCTGCTGATATTGTTGAAACTGTTGTTACTGTTGAAAACACCGATAATGTGCTTCAGATCGAGTCTTTAAAAGCAGAAAATAAACGATTACACACGGAAATTCACAATGCAAAACGTCGTCTTCAATGGTGTGAAAAAGATATTCACAACCATCAACTCAGTTTTCAAAAGAAAATCGCTCAATTGAGTGCTAAATCTTCTGATCCTAAAATTGAGCAACTGGATGATCAAAATGTGTCTTTGAAAAGTCAAATCTCAAAATATGAACAAGAACTTTTAAAAGTTAAACAGGAATATGGTGTCATATTTGATTTACTCAAAAAGACTCGAGATGAAGCATCAAACGAACTTGATCACTATCTTGCTCACACTAGAGAAGTCATGAATTTTGCTGGTAATCTTCGTTCTGAAAATCAAAATCTGATTCACACCATCTCTAAGTTACGGGAAATGTTAGGAAAGTATGAACAACTTCCGCCTACTGTGATTAAGAGATTAGCACCAGTCACACTTAGTAATCGTGAACCTAGAATTCCCACTGTCAAATCACAAGTTGCTAATGTGTTTCCCTCTACTGAAACAGGAATAGTTGCATCTTTTCCAAACGTCCGCACTTCACTGCCTAGGAGCACTCAAACGAAGAATAGGAAGTTGCGACCTAAGAAAAGATCAATAAGGAATTCTAAAGTAGAAGAACACCCTAGGAATCTGAATAAAACTCATGTTACTTCCACTATAGATGTTGCGTCTGACAAATGTAATAGAAATAGTGATGTAACGAATGCTAAACCGTTAAGTACCTTTGATATTCAGTCTGATGCACCTTGTGATATTTGTCAAAAGAGTATGAATTCTGAGTGTCATGACAAATGTGTTGCTAAAGCTATAATCTCTAGATTACGGAATCCTAAGAATTGGAATACCTCTAGGCCCACTAATCATTCTAAGTCTGTGCTTGGTAAACCACCTTCTTTAGATTCTAAGGCAACCACTGCTATCACAGTAGCTCCCGCTACACCTTCTAAGAATACAGTAACACCTAGTGTTTTCACTAAGACTAAAGCAAAGAGTAGTTATAGATGGCAGAAATGGATATATAACACACTTGGATTTAAATGGATGCCTAAACTTATCAATGTGTGTATGTCTAATGTACCTGCTTCGGAACCCTCTAACATTTCGGGTTCCACATCTACTTCTATTCCATCTGTGTCGTCTGTGTATAATGCAGGTGATACAGATCATTCTCTGGATTGTTGATAGCGGATGTTCCCGACACATGACAGGCAATCTTAAACTGTTATCAAACTTTATTGCAAAGTTCATTGGCACTGTCAGATTCGGGAACGATCACTTCGCAGCCATCATGGGCTACGGAGATTATGTTAATGGGAACATTGAAATCAGCAGGGTTTACTATGTGGAAGGCCTCGGTCACAATCTGTTTTCAGTAGGTCAATTTTGTGATGGAGATTTGGAGGTTGCTTTCAGGGAGAAAACTTGTTTCATTCGTGATCTACAAGGAAACGATCTTATGTCTGGCTCGCGTAATTCCAGTCTCTACACTATCTCTATGCAAGACATGGTTGCTTCCTCTCCCATCTGCTTACTTTCAAAAGCAACATCTACAAAATCCTGGCTATGGCACCGTCGTCTCTCACATCTAAACTTTCAAACCATCACCAATCTTGCTCGACACAAACTAGTTGAAGGACTCCCACGATTCCGGTATTCAAAAGATCACCTTTGCTCAGCCTGTGAACAAGGGAAAAGCACTCGTGCTCATTTTCCTTCAAAGGTGGAACACAGCTCTCAGCATGTGCTTCATCTTCTTCACATGGATTTGTGTGGCCCCAATGCGCGTGCAAACGATAAATGGCAAACGCTACATCTTAGTAATCGTTGATGACTACTCTCGATGGACTTGGGTCTACTTTCTTCGTAGTAAAGACCAAGCTCCACAAATGATCATCACCTTTCTCACAAAGATACAGGTTCAGCTACGCAACACCGTCAGAATCATCAGAACAGACAAAGGAACTGAATTTGTTAACAAAACCCTTCGTGAATTTTATGAGAAAGTGGGAATTCTGCATCAAACATCTATTGCACGGACACCTGAACAAAACGGAGTTGTTGAAAGACGAAACCGAACGTTAGTGGAAGCTGCAAGAACAATGTTAATCAATGCTAAACTTCCAGATTACTTATGGGCAGAAGCTGTATCTACTGCATGCTATACTCAAAACCGTTCCATGATCACAAAACGCCACAACAAAACACCTTTTGAGCTTGTCCACAACTATAAACCGAACCTCAAACACTTTCATGTATTTGGATCCCTTTGCTATCCAAATAATGATCGTGATGATTTTGGAAAGCTAAAAGCCAAAGATGATATTGGAGTCTTTATTGGATACTGTGACAATTCTAAAGGTTTCCGAATCTGGAATCGTCGAACTAAGGAGGTTATGGAAACGATTCATGCTCATTTCGATGAACTCACGGAAATGGCTTCTGAGTATAACAGCTTAGAACCCGGTCACAACCGTTTAAACTTCCCTCAAACCCCATCATCAGCTGAAGAAAGCCCTCAGCTAACTCGTCAACAAATGGAAAGGTTATTTGCTCCTCTGTTCTGTGACGATATTGATGAACGTGCTCCTGGTGTATCCGCTGTTTCCGCTGCACAACCTGATAATATTCCTATACCTGATACACCTGCTACAACAACTACTGTTGAAGATGCACCTACACCAATTGACTCCAACACAACAGTTGAACACACCGCTTCCAACAATGATGAACCAGCTGATGATATTCTGAATGAAGTACCCCCACCCACAGATTTTGATCCAAATGCGTTCTTCAACCCGTTTGCCAATGAGACTGCTGCACCAGATGTCGCGGAATCTTCAACAAACCATTTGAATCCTCAGAATCTGCACAATGTATACCAACATCAACCCTCTACACATAGATGGACAAAAGACCATCCTCTGGCTAACATTATTGGCAACCCGAATCAACCAGTCGTTACGAGACAACGTCTCCACTCAGATGGTGAACACTGCATTTATGCACTCACTGTCTGCCAATCTGAACCTAAAAACATTAAGGATGCAATGACAAAAGACAACTGGATTGAATCCATGCAAGAAGAACTCAACCAATTCAAACGTCTTGAAGTATGGGAACTGGTTGAAAGACCAACAGGGGTCTACGTCATTGGTCTAAAATGGATTTGGAAAAACAAATTGGATGCTGAAGGGAATGTGATCCGAAACAAGTCACGGCTAGTTGCTAAGGGTTATCGTCAGGAAGAAGGGATAGACTTTGAAGAATCTTTTGCTCCAGTTGCTCGTCTTGAGGCTGTTCGGATATTTCTCGCGTTCGCGGCTCATATGAACATGACGGTCTATCAGATGGATGTCAAAACGGCGTTTCTAAATGGACAACTTAAAGAAACGGTCTTTGTCAGCCAACCAGATGGATTCGTTGATCCTGAGTTCCCGAACCATGTCTACAAACTGAACAAAGCTCTTTATGGTCTCAAACAAGCCCCTCGGGCATGGTACGATAAGCTATCATCTTTCCTCATTGCCAATAATTTCTCCAAAGGCTTGGTTGACCCAACTCTCTTTATACAATATCACGGGGCACACATCTTAATTGTTCAAATTTACGTGGATGACATCATTTTTGGGTCAACACATAAAAAGTTTTCAATCGCTTTTGCAAAACTCATGAAGAAAAATTTTGAAATGTCCATGATGGGTGAACTTACGTTCTTTCTAGGACTGCAAGTTCATCAATCACCCCGTGGTATTTTCTTGAGTCAGTCCAAATATGCCCTTGAATTGTTAAACAAATTTGGAATGAATACCTGTGATACTTATGCCACACCAATGGCTCATACCAAGAAATTAGATGCTGATTTACATGGGAAATTGGTTGACCCTACCAAATACCGAAGTATTATTGGGTCTCTCATGTATCTAACAGCTAGCAGACCTGATACTGTCTTTGCCGTTTATCTATGCTCCCGTTATCAGTCGCGACCAACTGAAACCCACCTCTCTGAGGCTAAAAGAATCCTCCGATACATCAAGGGAACCATTAATTTGGGGATCTGGTATCCGAAGGATTCTGGTTTTGAACTAATCGCTTTTTCAGACGCTGATCACGC
The DNA here is from genome assembly GCA_019973895.1 of Chrysanthemum seticuspe. Lineage (NCBI taxonomy): Eukaryota > Viridiplantae > Streptophyta > Magnoliopsida > Asterales > Asteraceae > Chrysanthemum > Chrysanthemum seticuspe. Next base: position 215,502,119 of record BPTQ01000002.1, on the reverse strand, counting down.
AGGATGCCTAGACTCAAGGAAAAGTACTTCAGGAGCACTACAATTTCTCGGTGATAAACTGGTGTCTTGGCAATCAAAGAAGCAGGATTGTACATCACTGTCATCAACTGAAGCAGAATATGTAGCTATGTCCGCGTGTTGTGCTCAAGTCATTTGGATGAGAACACAACTCAAAGACTATGGTTATGTATTTGACAGAATCCCAATGTACTGCGACAATCGAAGTGCCATTGCAATCTCGTGCAACTCAGTTCAGCACTCGAAATCAAAGCACATCGATCTACGCTATCATTTCATCAAGGATCATGTGGAACAGGGTACCGTTGAATTATACTTTGTGGGTACTGAATACCAATTGGCAGATCTGCTCACCAAAGCCTTGCCTCCCGCTAGGTTTAATGAGTTGATCCACCGAATTGGTATGAGGTGTTTGACTCAAGAGGAACTGGATGACCTCTTAAAATCGTCTTAAAAACCTGTCAAACACCAAAACATCTTTTGTAAATAAATAAAATCTTTCAAAAACAAAATACAAAAATATAAAATCTGATAAAACAACAAAAATATTCTTCTCATCTATTTTCTTTAACATGGCAAATACCGTTCTTCCGTCAACACTTGCATCTCTCAAATTTCGTATTTTTCTGATCAAGTGTTGAGGGGGAGAAATTTATCGCTTAACCGTTTCAAAACATAAGTGTACTTGCATGTTATCACATCTCGGTTGTTTCGTTATACAAATGATGGTGGACTTTCTGGCTCAATGACACTCCTCGGACTAAAATTCTGAAACCGTTTAAATTTATCAAGCCGAGGGGGAGTGTCGTCATGATTCTTTCTCAAAAATCTTTGTTTGGTAACCTAAATGGAAGTTAAAAGGCTTTGGTTGAAAAAGGAAAAGGTGGAGGGACTGAAACTGTCAAAATCCGAAAGTATTTTTCAATAAAATGCCCCACCTACCATTCTAACCACATTTATTGCTAAAAACCTTCAAATCCTACGCCTAAAATCATTCAAGAATTGCGTGTCTCAGATCTTCACTTTGTAAGTGTTTGTGTGTTCATAACAAGATTACAAACAATGGTTTTAAACCATTTTGAAAGTTAACGGCTTGATTTTAACCTATGGGTGATTTTGTGTTCTACGCGTATGCGTATGAACACATAATCTTGTTTATGTGTTTGAAGTTAAAAAGGATTGTGTCAAAATAATTTAATATCATCTATAATACTTTTCTAAACATCAAAACGCACCTATACACACGAATTGAGTGTATTTGAGATTTAGGGTTTATGCGTAGAATTGGGTCTTTTCAAATGTGAAGGTTTTTGGTATAAAAGATAGTCATATAAGGTTGTTTTCAAGTTCAATTGAACACATGTAAACCCAGAAATCACCCAGAAACAACTATGATACTTAATTCGAAAATTAGGGTTCAAGTTCATATAAATTGGGTATTTTTGATTCAAGGCTTATTTGATGTTAAAACTTGGATAAAACTACTTTATGGACTTCTTAGAACTACCAGAATCAATATGATGTTCATCCCATGGCTAAATCTCATACGCGTAAGTTTAGGGTTTAGACTACGCGTATGTGATTCTTCGCGTAACTGTTAACATGGACTAGGATGTTGTTATCTGTGATAAATTGTTGTCTTGTGTGAACATTGATGAGTTGATGAATTTATTTCAGGCTTTGCTACGCTTAAACACTCAGAATCAAGGTCATAAGACTCTCTACGCATAAGGATTACCCTACGCGTAGTGATGTTATGCGTAAAATAAAACCTACGCATAACTATTACGCGTAAGGTTCTACAGTGGGACTACGCGTATCCTGTGAAGGATATGCGTAAACAGTGACCTCTACGCATAAGGTCTACTCTTCCGAGTAAGCCTTACGCGTAAGGTTTTTATACACCTACGCGTAAGCTCTACGCGTAAGGTCCCCTTTTTCCTACGCGTAACATTTCTTACGCATAAGAAAGGATCCTACGCATAAGCTTTCGCCTACGCATATGTCACGACTGTTTACGCGTAACTTTGTCAATCCTACGCTTAAGCCATTTTTGACCTTCATTATGAATTGTTTCGTGTACAAAACTTGTTAATAAACTTATCATAACGTCACGAATCCAATAATGTCACTAATAAACCAAAACATTTGATATGTTGTGAACAATAAGTGATAACATAAGCTTTAAAACTTAAAGTTAACTAACTCACGAAACATTTCACGACGTCATTAGACTATTGGACATACAAGTGACTTAGGGCTCGTAACAATCATTGACGTTGTACATTAAATAACTAGACAATAAGACCTTCTGTTGACTAACATTATGTCTTTCGATATGTTGGTTCTTTTGGCTAATATTATTTCAGATCACGACATGGCTGCTCAACCAAACATGGATGCACCAAATGTTCTCTCCATTGCTGACATCTACCCTAATGGCTACCCAATGAAGATTGGAAAGAATAATCTCCGAGTTGACTTCAGCACTCTCACTTGCTCTGAGTCTTCATGCTTAATCGCTATTGACATTCCGAGGACTCATCCATATCAGAACATGCTCACACATTCTGCAACAGTTCCTGAGATCTATATCCAACAGTTCTGGAACACCATGGAAAGGGTCAAAGGAAGGACTGCAGTGACAGTGACTCTGAATCACAAAAGAATCACCATCACACCTGCAGACTTAAGGGCTGTTCTCTTAATTCCTGAAGTCGAACCAGACAAACTTTATGCCACACCTACTGAAGAGTTAACTCTCCAATTCTTAATCAATATCGGTTATGACGAGGCTACAGGAGTAATCTCTAAGCACTCTCATGTAGAGCTTAAGAGTCTTCCTCAACCATGGAGAACACTCTACATGATAATCACCAAGTCTATTTCTGGTCGTGATAGCGGCTATGAGCATCCTAAGCTCATAGAACTGCAAATATTTTGGGCATTCGTCAACATGAAACACATCGCTATTGAAGCTCTGATTTGGGATGACATGATGTCATTTCTCAGCAAACTTGGATCAAAAATTCCCTACATCAGATATACTAAACTGTTGATACAGAGAGCACTTGGACTTCATCCTAATATTCCCAAAAGGCTCAATGACCCAGACAATCACGACATGTTGACGGAGCCTATTCTATCTGTAAGAATCAAGGAAACGTCTACAAAGAAACAAGGTGCCGTGCTCCCAGATTTCCTTCTAACTGAAGATGTCAGAAAGCTAGAATCGTACCAAAGGTATCTGGAAGCAGTCAGACAAGGCAAAGTTGGTCATCTTGACGAAAAATCTTCTGGAACACCTGTCAGGAGAACCAGAAGAGGAAGTGCAGGAAGCACAACAAGTTCTGTGAGTCAAAGGAAGGTTCCTAAAAGGAAAACTCCTTCTAAAAGGATTGTTCCCGTAAAGGAAGCCGAACCTATTCCCACACTTGAACCTCAAAGACAACTTAGGGATGAGAGCTCTGAAGATACTGAGACAGATGAAGAGGTTCATTACTCTGCTACTGCAACCGAAACACCTGCCTCAGTGACAAAACCTCCAAGTCCTCCAGCTGTCCAAGAAAAAGGGAAGACTCAAGCTATCGTACCTTATGATGAGAGCTCTGAAGCAGAAGAAGAAGAGCAATTGGATAAATCATACAGGAAAAAGTTTCACAACGTCCGACATATTCAAAAGGCCGCTGAATTTGCTAAAGATCAAATGGGTGGCCCCGGAGGATCAAGTGGTGCTGCCCACTCCTCTCCAGATCCTGATGCGGTTAATCACCCCGATAAGGGATCTGGTGCCACCACTCTTCTGCAACAACAACCGCCTGTTGAAGACACTATTGAGTATGATTTTGAGAAACAGGAAACTGAGAAAGAAAAGTCTAAGGATGACGAGGATGATTATACAAAGTTTCTTCTAGACAGTCCAACTCACTCAAAGGAGAAAACTTCAGAAACTCCTAAGGACATGGAGTCTCCTCATGTCTCCTCATCATCAGACTCTTCATCACATTCATCACCACCACCATCAACTAAGTCAACCAGATCATCATCCAAATCCGTGAAGAAACCACCAAAGTCTTGGATTTCTCAAACACATGCAAGAATTGTGAAAGCTGTCAAACAGGTTAGAAAGAAGGACATGCTTCAAAGAAAACTTAATTGGTATGCTGAAAAAATGCAGTACTTACATGATGAGAATGATGAGATGCGGAAAGATAGGAAAGCTATTCAGGAGTTCATGAGAAGTCATCGTCAGGGGGAACTAAATGAAATGATTGAAGGCTACACTCAAAAGTACCTTCAGGATATCGTTCCAAAAGTCCAAAAGGAACTGGAAAAGTCAGCAAGAGAACAAACCCACAAGTTTCTTCTCGACACTGTCCCCAGTGTGACAAAAGAAGTATTTTCCAGACAACTCACCCCTAACATCGTAGCATTGGTCAAACATACAATGGCAAAAGAAGCTGATCTCTCTGAATCTGAGCTAATCGCTAAACTTGTGATGCAAATGTCAAAGAGATCTGGAACGTTTACTTCAGATGAAGCTAAATTTTTCGAAATTCTACTTGACTATCAACTCAGATCATCATGCAAGGAGTCAGCCGATCAACCCAAACGACCAAGAGATGACGATGATAAGGATAAGGACTCTGCTCCTAAACGTCAGAAGCAGTCTGGTCAATCTAAATCTATGCCACCTCCTCCACAACGGACTTCTTCTCAACATAAGTCTCCATCACCTCGGTCTCCTACTGATAAACCACGGGACGATTCCGAGTTACCACCCTTGACTCAGAAAACTGGTGATCACTTTGAGTATACGGGTGGTGACGATGAAGAGGTCCTTGAGCCCCAACAACAACCCTCCTCTCCCAAACAAGTGAAGAAACCCGAATCATCATCAAGGCCTTCTAAAAGCAAGAAAAAGACGACTCAGCCAGATGTCGTATCATGGCTAGATGATGATACAACCGCAGAATTTGAATGGTTCTCCACACTTGTTAACAACACTCCCTACCCTGAAGAAGGTCAAGAATTGGTAGACGGTAGTACACTGGAGCATGCAAAAATCTTGCAAGAACGATTTCGTATGAAGAAGATGACGAAATCCGAGTTGAAGCGCATCAAGAATGACGCATTCCTTCTGTTGAAAAACAGCTCGGAAAGTGCAATCGAGGTTGAATATCACCTTGAAAACATTGCTCGAGCCATGTCTAACAACATGGATTGGCTCAACCCAGAAGCAAACATCGACTTCACTAAACGGAACAACCCTCCATACTACACTGACTGGACCAAACCTCTACCAACAATCGGCCAACCAGATGAACCAAGGATTCCCTTCAGATATTTCTTCAACACAGACCTGGAATTTCTTCTCCATGGTGGCGATGGTTCAAGAAAATACGCTACATCATTAACTCTTCCATTCCCAGCAGCTACCTACTCTAACTGCATAGCTATCGAGGAACGTGCAAATCACTTGTTTTCTGACAAAGTGCAAGCATACGACCAAGATGCATTGTATGGGATTCATCATTGGCCTGAACGCCGAAGAATCTACTACAGAAGCTGCCTGGTTCAGAAGTCTCAACATGAAGTGTATTGCTCAAAGAACATCGTGGCCATCAAACACATTGATCTCAAGTCTAAATGGGACTACACATTCTTGAAGAATATCATAGTCAAACGACAAGATGAACAAGACTATGAATTCTCAGAGGCTGACTTTGAGAACTTGTCACTCAACGACATCGAAGACATGTACCTTGCCAAAGTACAGGGTCGTATGAGACAATTCTCGACTGAAATTCAACGTGAATTTATCAAGTCAGTTCTCATCTTCATTAGACGCATTGTGATCAAAGAACGTGTCGAAGATATCCAGATGGCTGTTGAATCATATCAGAAACGTGTAAACTTCACTCCACCACAGCTTGATCTTCCTGACATCAACCAGCTCAAACAACTTACGCTCATCAGCAAACCTTTCGGCATTGTTTACCGCAGTGAACTTCGCAGAAACTGCTTAATGGCGTGTAGTGAGCTCCACAAATTCGGGGATCATACCTTGAAAATGGTTAGGGATGGATTGGCGTACAGATTGAAGGATATACGCTTGAAGGTTGGGAATCCTAAGCGCTGGAACTCTCAGGATAGAAGGGATGTGAGAAGGATCATCACCATGATTGATGAACGATTGTTCAGAAGGGATCAGTTCAGACGCTTGGAGAGCTATGTTGGTGGTAGACCCAGGATAAACATCACCGGCTTTCAACGCCCTGTGCGCACTCCTGGGAACATCACTGCACTTCCTGGTACCCCTTGAATTGTTTCCTTCATATGATTTTGGATGTATGATTATATGTATGTGAATGGCTTGTGCACACATAACAGTGTACAACCCGTAATGGTCAAGAAAGGACCCTGTGGTACGCCTCAGTGCCACAATCCTTATAAAAGGAGCGAAAGCTTCTTATTTTTGAGTAAAACCTATCAAACCTTTCATTATTCAAGGTTTTGCTCAAAAAGACAAGTACTTCCCCATATGATTTTTTTCAAAACCTCAACCGTTTATATTACAAGTTGAGGGGGAGTATTTGATTTCAAAACTTTGTTCACAAATTGTTCACAGTGGTCACTCTTCCCACAAACACTCAAAATGGTCATATTTATTCTCAACCATTCAAAAATAACATTTTTTATATGCCATTTTTGAGGGGGAGAAAATTTGTGTGATAAGAAATATGTTGTGCTGAATGCAAATGAATCCGTGTACCTCAGACTTAACCAACGAATTGACGGTACTAAACTGTTTGTAACTCGAAAAGACTTGTCCTGGACGGGTAATAATTTCAAGCTAGTTCGCTAGTGATGTAAACGTGTCTCGCAAAGGACTCGTCTTAGTAGAAGGTACCATTCGAGAAGCTCTTGATAGACATGAACTCTGACGGGTATGACAACCTTTCGAGGTTTGTCTACACCTTCAAGGTAGTTATTAGAGCTAGTTGTCATCTAAAAACTGACAATGTAACTCTTTAACTATTCAACGTAACCGTGTCTCGCGGGAGATTGTCTATCTTTAGTGGATCAATTCATAAAGTGCGCGCTCTTTCCTCACTGTGCGTTTAACCATCAAAACTATTAAGCACATGTGGAGGGGGAGTATTTATGCAAAAACTTATCTCTCACTGTGGTTCAAACATGTCTTTCATTTACAAACTCTTTGAGAGATATTTTAACTTATAGTGGTTATAATGGCAAACATAGGTTAGTCATGGAGTTATAAGGTGACTAAGGTTAGGAATAACCGTCCTATGATCCGCCAGAGCCGGAGGGATCTACCCAAGGACACTACCATTAGTTAGTGTTAGAAGTCCTTAGGAAAGATTGTAAAAAGGAGAAAATGAGAATCGGAGAAAGAAGGAGTTGAAGAATCAAAAAGAAATGTAAAGAAAAGGGTGAAAAGAAATAGCCCTCCAGATTATTCAACTTAGGGCAGACACCGGGTTCAATTCATATGCTAATGGTTGTCACTTAGTGACACCGGTATTGAAGATTAAAAGTCGTCATGGACCCAGTGACGCATGCACTAAACCTTCTTAGCCACTCAAGTTTCTCTCAACAGAAGCTTGTTTCATTCTCACAGGGAACCCTACATAAACTATTGGCTTTCTCTTAGAGATCGCTGGTATTGAAGAAGGAGACCCTCTCCCTAGTCTCCGCTCAGGAAAACCAAAACGCACTGTTGAGTCTAGAGCCACGAGATTCATCAAAAGATCTCTTAGGAACACTTGACATTTAATCACTTGTTGATCAACAAATAAGATCTTCAGTGATTCAGTGGTTCATATCGAGTCCTTCACAGATCTTAGCAATCTGTCGAGAACATTTATGAGAGGTTCACATCTGTAATCCTTAGTGATTGAATGGAAACTCCTGCCAGGGTCAACATCAAACAGCCCTGACAGCATGTCGCTTCGGTAACTCCCCGTGGATTACGCGGAGTGTGTCTCAAACGGTCTACAGTCGTGAGGTGATGCTTCGGTGTACCTCAGCGACTCATCTGAACTGTAGATGTACTTCGGAACATCGCGTTATCTCACTTGTGGGACTCCAGTTCAGGAACGGCCTTTGTAAGAATTAGAGTTGTGTTTTCACACTATGCTGTTAACACTCTCAAAGTTCAAACTTGTAAGTGCCGGAAACCGCTTATTTCTAACCGTTTGCAATGTTTTCTTCTTATGGAAGCTCTGGAGCGGGATGATCGTGCTGATTCTTCTCATGCTCACGCCAACATCATCACTAATGAAAGTTCTATTCGAATTCAACACAACAGTCAGAATGATTCTTCATCAATCAAAGAATCTACAAAGTTAAAGACTTACAGAACTTCATCAGTATTGATTTCCAACGTCAAGGAGCGTGTGAGCATGTTGAAGAATGACGTGGAGACACTGGAGCAGCGAAGCAGACCTGAGGCAGACTGATGCAGACAACAACATATTATCACTTTCACCACAAAGAACAAATGATCAAAGAACAAAGTTAATGATGACGTCAAAGCATAACTGCTCAAAGATAACGATCTCTCTACACTGGGGAGATTGTTCGAATCAAGGCAATTCCTCTCACAAGAAGAAGAATGTCAGAAGACGTCTCAGCTACTATTACATCAACGCCTTCACCGTTTACATTCATATATACTTGAGGGGGAGATTGTTGGAATCACTCCTAAACTGTATTTCAAGTATTTATATTTCATATGTAATAGGTAGCTTTATTATGGCCTTTATGTTTGTTTAAGGTCCAGCTTATGTAGAAGGCCCATAAGCTGAGGCCCAAGCCCAATAAGGAATAGGGAAGGAGAGGGAGTGTTGCCCTAGCTCCTTGCCTATAAATACATTGTAATAACCTTCATTTGAAGGTTGGTTGTTCAAGTTATTCTCTTTCACTACACTCTACGCATAACCGGTCGAGTATTCTTGTGTATGTGTGTTTGGTTTACTTGTTCAATCGCCTTATCTCTTTCTCTATAAGCTTGTGTTGTAAAACTAGTGACCTTACACTCACTTTAGCTTAATAATTCTCACTACTCAGTTCCTACTCTCATTTACATTAAGTCAATAAAAGTCAATTTCAGAATCATTATGATTAAATGGTGCTATTCTGCTGAGGTTATGATGGATTTGGGTTGAATATTTTGATTTTTGGTTGAATATGGGATGAAATCAGTTTAGGTTATGGCTATTTGATTTGATAAGCAAGCCATAGTGGCTGGACATACTGTGAGTTTCAATTTCTCTTCAAATCTTCTTTAGTTTATATTAGTTGTTAGAGTTTTTCAGTCAGATTCATTGTTATAATTCATTGCTGTTATAGACTGTAGATCTGCATTAATATTGTTTGAAATAGTATCGTTTAGTTCAGTTCAGTTTTAGTATTAGTTTGATGATAATTGTGCTTCATTTAGTTGTAATCCAGATTTGGGTTAGTTTAGGATTGATCATAGTTCTGTTGTGAAATTTAAGAATCTGTCTTAAACCATTGTTTGGTTTAAGCTGGTATTTGGAGTTTTATAGCTTATCATTGGTTTGAATTAGTTGCTAAGGTCCAGTTTAGGAGCATTATAGTTATTTAGGTAAGTTAGTTGCATATTAGAACAGTTTTAGTCAAAGTTGCATTAGAACAGTTATAATTCTCATTTATGTTGGGATCAGTTATCTGAATTTTGCATATAGATTTAGATTTATTTAAGACAGCTTAATTAGGTGTTATTTTAGATGTAAACATCATTCACAATCCATTTCATAAGCTCACAAGTTCAATTTAGTCAAATCTCATTTTTGTCAAAGAAAGTCAAAAGTTGATAAATCAGTTTTTCACCAAACTTTGAGGATCTTTCCCTGATTCATTTTCAAGTATAATTGTTTGAAACTTTGGGCTTTTCAAGTTCAGTTGGTCAGCTTTTGAAATCTTATTTTTGTAAAAATTTTAGAAACCTTTATAAGCTCTAAAACAGCTCTTCTTTAGAAGCTTATCTCCCCTGTGCACACTCAGCATTAACTTAGTTGTGCACAGGTGTTTTGCAGCAACCATAACTTGTTCATTTTAGCTTGCTTTTGGTTGAAACTTGGTTTTGTGGTTCTTTAGTTGGTGGAATTAAGCTCCTCAGTTCTGGTTTTCCCTTTTAGCTTATTAATAAGCTTGTGCATTAGCTAGAAATTAGGTAGTTGAACTAGTTTTGAAATATATCAAATTAAGCTCATGTGCCTGTAGCTTGTAATCTGCTGGTGTAGGATAGCTTCAGTAAGTTGATTTCACCTAGTTTTAGCTTATTTCAAGTATTGGTAGCTTCTGGTGCACTCAGTTACCATTTAGCTTATATTTGTTAGCTTATTAGATTAACAGTTTCACTACAGCTCTTATTTCTTCCACATTAGCTTATGTTTTCTTATTTTTCATAGATTTAGAATAATATTTTAGAATTTCTCTGAATTTTTCATAATTTTTAGCTACTGTTTACTATTTCTCTTAATTAAAAATAGATTTTAATTCTTTTTTAAATAGCTTTTATTGCAATTAAATCAGAAAAAGTTCCAAAAAATAAATTTTCAATTTTCATAGATTAAGATAAATACAAAAAGCAAAAAACTAATTTTTCTAGATTTTTTCTAGCTTATTTTGTAATTTTTAGCCATTTAATTAGATTTAATTAAGTTTTAAATTCGTAGAAAATAGAAAAATAATCAGAAAAATAAAAAATTTTCTCTTAGGTTATTTTAGATTTTATAAAAATAGTTTCATATTTTTCCCCTTAATTTTCTTAATTTTTAGTATTTTAAATTAGTTTTAAAAGTTAAAAATTAGTTTTTAATTCTAATAAATTCGAGAAAAATCATAAAAATTAGTTTTAATGCATAAATAGTTTTCAAATTGCATTTTTAGAGTAAAAGTAATTTTAGATCATTTTTAGGATTTATTTTGGTATTATTTGCATTTAAGTCGCGTTTCATTTAAAGTCGTATTTTGCTTTTTTTAGCGTAAATTTGTATTGTTAATTGTTTCCCCATAGATTTAAATTTCCCTTTTATGCTTCCCTTGCCCTGTAGTTTAGAAAACATCATATTATCCCCTTCTCTTATTCAAATCCCGATAATCGCGACGTGAGTTGGAAATTCCATTCAACCCTCGTTCGGAACGATCTCGGGGCTCAAACCTAACACGTTTGAGTTACCCAAATAGTACACACTTCTCTATTATTGGTTTCCCGACGAATCAGCCTAGGTGACTCATGAGCAATCCGCTCAATTGTGCCAAAGGATGGCAATGGTGGTGGATGATTTGGCCTAGGAGGCAAGTCATCCAAGTCCTCCAAGAAAGGATTTAGAGAAGTGGGTGGTGTGGAAAATAACTCCAAAGGAATGAGAGTTGGAGACTTTGGTGGTGAGGGTGTTTTGGATGTTTGGATGGGTGCCGGTGGAGGTGAAGTTGGTGTTTTTGTAGGTGGTGGAGTGGTGATCACAATTGGTGATTGAGTAGGAGTAGCCAAAGTTAGGCTTGTATCATCTCGTATGGGGGATGAGATTGTGAGTGGAGAAGACTCGGATGAGGAGCTCAAGTTTACGAAGCAACAAGGCCTCACGCTAATTCTAGCGGTTTTCTTGCAAGGTTTAGGAGAGGATTTTGTCATTTTGACTTGTGTTTTTCTTTGCTAGATGATGGTAAGAATGAAGAAGATGTGAGGATGATCATGGTAAAACCTCTCAATTTATAGAAGTGAAAAATTATGGAGAAATGTGTTTGATTTGATGTTAAACCATAGAAGAGATGAGGTTCCTAATGATTTGGAAGTGGGTTGGATGCTAGTCATATCACCCAAGTCAAGCCATACAAGAGAGATGGAGTGAAGAAGCAAAGATTTGCAATAAATGTGTTCTAATGAGTGGAATTTCCTAACAATCAGATTACCCACGGATTTCAAGGTACCAAAAATTTGGTTCCTTCCTTTATGCCAAAGGGCTCCTTGGGTGAATTTTTCAAATTTTTGAATTTTGGTGGTAAATGGATTTCTTATATGCCTAAGTGAATTATACTAGTTCTAATAAGAGTATAAACTAGTTAGGATTGACCTACAAGCAATGGATGGTAATTTGGAATGACGAAAGAATCGAAATTCAGAAAGTTACCTGGAGGATCCACGACACTAAAAGTTTACACGGACGAACCCCTAAAAAGGGTGCCGTCTGGTCCGCCTGTACAGGTACCGCAGTACCATTTCTTATAATAGACGGAACCAAAACGTTGGTGCCGTCTGATCCGTGCAGTGCAGAAAACTTCACAGAGTGCATTTTAAGGTGTCGGGAACTTTTCCGAAACCTGAAATTTTTCTCAAAACAGGCGACACTAAACATTTCTAGTTAGGAAAAGTAAATAACACATATACAAACATAATGGAGCATAGATTTTGAGCAAGGCCAAGTGATTTTCACATTATAGTAAAAATGGGTAGAATTTGATAGCATACTTGTGCTATCCCCCTGCATGAGATTGTTAGCATACAACATTGTTTCAAGTTATATTATCATCCTACATAATAAAAACAACTAAATAGTATCAAACATTAATGATAATGTATTGTTCCAAACACTCCTTAAAGTACCCTCATTTGTCCAACTTCTTGTAAATCTTGTTCATCATCCTACCAAGGTACTTGTGCTATCTCCCTGCATAAGATTGTTAGCATAAATAATTGTTTCAAGTTATATTATCATCCTACAAGATAAAAACAACCAAATTGAATCAAACATTAGAGATAATGTATTGTTCCAAACGCTCCTTAAAGCAATTCTCACTTATCCAACTTCTTGTAGATTTTGTTCATCATTCTACCAAGGCACTTGAACATCCCCTTGGTTTGCTTGAACTCCGCTGATTCATTCTCAATCTCGAGAAGAGATGCATAATACTCATGAGGTGGAAGGCGAGAGTTTGGAAGACCATCATCGGAGCTATTTGATGATGATGATGATGGAGTTGGAGGTTTTGCTCTCTTGCCTTTTGTCTTAGCAACTCGTGCATCACTCAAAGGTACAAAGATGTGAGGGATGAGCTCATAGTGAAGGTGCATCCATTTTGGGCTTGGTATCCTTACAATATCCTCCTAAGGGAGGTCACCTCAAGATCACCTCAAAATTACATTGAACACAAACAGATATTACATTTAAAATTGTTCTTGCATTCTTGATGTAGTTCTTTGCTCAGGAGCTCGTAGTCATTGATTCTTCATTATTGCATGTTTGGATAATCAATGTGGAGGTCTTTAACTGATCCACGTGATAATGAGTTTTGAGCCAGCTTTGAGATCATCAGCAATCATAAATCTCTGACTCTTCCATTGTGGTGTTGGTATTATCTGATGTTGTAACTTATGGACCGACATACTCACATTCTGGATCATGATATATTCTCATCAGAGTAGCGGAAGCTTTCGTTATTCATGATATTGGCAGTAGCGTAGCAGAAGCATGGAGTGATAGTATCAGAGTCATTGATGCACTTATCATGATTCTTTTGGAGATGAATGTGTAGTGTGAGCATGCGGCTATGGATTGACCTCTTCATTCTGATCAGCTGCAAACATCGGGCGACCTGCATACAACAGTTAGCAATAAAGTGCAAGAAAGTGTCTTTGATAACTTTCGTTGAATTGAGGTACACGGCCCACGGTTCCCCGTTGATCAGTACATGTACTGCCTGTGATCAGGTATAATTCCGAAGAATTTCCTTGACAGGGTTTCGCAGCTGCTCTAGCTGTTCTCAAACCGGAACGTCTCAAAGAAGACAACACGGAATGAGTGAACCAGTGAATTGAGATTCACTGATTGATGAAAATGATTTGAAAAACAATAGTGTACCGCCCAATAGAAATTGTTTTTGCAATACAACGAAGGTTTTAAAGAACATCAACTATCAATCATAAACACCTTTTATTTTGAAATATTAGTACACAGTCGATGTGCTAAGGAAAAGGATTTTTAAGCACAACGACCGGTTTTTCAAAGGTATCCGTCAATCCATAACCTGAACCAGGATTGATTCAATAGATTGAATCGCCCCATTGTTTCTGCTCAGTTGTCGCATGGTTGATCTATTGGATAGATCTCACATGCCACCCACCAGGAGCTTGTTTGATGTTGGCTCCAGAAGGCTTTCCATCTTCATTGTGACTATGTTAGCATATCACTCAGATGTTCTGGTAATACCACAAGGATAATGCGTAGGACTCATAAGATATAATCTCTCTTTCTATATTGTGTGAAACAGAGAGTCTTCATTGACAGTGTCCTAAAGAGATTTATTTGATGATCTCGTGGCTCTAGACTCAATTGTGCACATTTGGTTTCCTATGCCGGAGACTAGGGAGAGGGTCTCCTTCTTCAATATCAACAATCTCTAAGAGAAAGTCGATAGATTATGTAGGTTCCCCGTGAGAATGAAGCAAGCCCTTTTAAGAGGAACTTGAGTAGCTTGGGAAGTTGTAGTGCAGTGCGTCACTGGGTCAACGACGTCTTGTTTTCAATACCGATGTTACCTTGGTAACCACCAATAGCATATGAATTGAACCCGGTTACTACCCTAAGGTTGAATTATTGGAGGGCTATTTCTTTTCACCCTTTTTCACATTCAATTCTTTTTCATTCTTCAACCCCTTCAGTGCTTACCGAGACTTCATTACTAGAACCTTGTTGGGTTTATTCCAGTTCTAGCTCTATCTCAGTTCGCACTCTTCCCATATCTCACTTTTCTCCTTTTTTTCATCATACCTAGGGACTCTACACTATCTAGTGGATTGTCCCTGGGTAGATCCCTCCGGTTCTGGCGGATCATGGGAACAAATACCTAACCTAACCATCCTTATATCACCATACATAAAGTAAATTTGGTCGGTCTATTTGGCATTGTTCATCTGCCGTTGGAACCAATTGAAAACCATTTGAAAATCAATCCAGATACTTGTGATATATTATCAAAGCATTTTGTACCTGAATTGTTTTTGATATTTTTAGAAAAAGAGCTCCCCCTTAACATCATGTGTTAGAAATCGTTTTAGCACACGGAGGCAAGAGGAAGAATTAACTTCTTAGATTACCATTTTCTAAAAGATATCAACATTACTTCCCTTATCAAATCAAGTAGATAAAGCATATTGAGGAAGGATGAGGTTTTCATAAGTTTGCTCCCCCTTAATATGTGTCTCGAGGTTTCAAAGAGTTTTGCACATATTAGAAGGAACCTACACTTAGAGACAAATCAATCGCGTTTCAATTCTTTGTGGTTTTAAAAGGGTGCTCCCCCTCAACATGTGCATGGAAAATTTGAAATCGTTTGGCACATGTGGGGAGGAAAGCTTGCAAAACACTTGTGAAACCATTTATCGAATCATCAGTTTAAATCCAATTTAAATCACAAATTCTCCCCCGATCACAATTTTTAAATCATTTGAGATTTGTTATCTCTTTAGATTTAAATTGATTTTGAAAGATTTTGAGGAGAACTGTGATTTGATTATGAAAAACATTTTAGCTGATAAGGATCGGATTATTAGACTTTAAACTCCATTGATTAAACATGCATGATTATCTTTTGAAAACAATTGTATGACAAATAACCTTTTGATTTAATTGAAATCATTCTCCCCCTCAATCAATGACATAAGTTGTTGATTGAGAGATAGATATTTTTGACAAACGTTAAGTCCAGATGATATTCAAAAATAGAGTCCGAGTTATTTTTCAAAGCAATTAGTTTTCATTAGATAGTAAGTGATTGTTTATAGAATCAGAGCATGAGATTTGAAAAACAAGATATAGCATGGCTCTGTTCTTTCTTTGAAAAACGGGTTAATGCATGAAATGACAATAAACCCTTGTTTCACTTTCTCCCATATATATATATATATATATATATATATATATATATATATATATATATATATATATATATATATATATATATATATATATATATATATATATATATATATTTTTGGAACATTCGAACAACATCTAAAATCCCGTGTCATTCTTTGAATGACAGCACAAAGATCGTAGATATTATCGAATGGAGAAAAATCATGACAAAAAGACAATATTTTTTGAAATTTTTCAAGATTTTCAAATTTTTATGGATTTTTTGAAAGTTTTATATTTTTCTATTTGCTTTTTGAATAAAATATTTACAAGAGATGGATAAAGAAAGACTTTTACTCCTCGTCTTCCTCTTGAAGACGTTTGAGTGTTTCCGGTTGTAGACTCTTTAGACCAAGTCGTGGGAGGATAAACTCAAAACGTTCCCTAGGAAGAGCTTTGGTGAAGATGTCTGCTAACTGGTATTCAGACCTCACAAAATAGAGTTCCACCACACCGTTTTCTACTTGCTCCCTGATGAAATGATGTCGAATGTCGATGTGCTTTGCTCTTGAGTGTTGAACGTTGTTGCATGAAAGAGCAATAGCACTTTTATTATCACAATACAGAGGAATTTTGTTGAATTCAAAGCCATAGTCAGATAATTGGGATCTCATCCATAGGATTTGAGCACAACAAGATGACATGGCTATGTATTCAGCCTCTGTAGAGGAAATAGAAGTACTCATTTGCTTCTTTGAAGACCAGCTCACAAGCTTATCACCCAAAAACTGAGCACCTCCAGACGTGCTTCGACGTGTATCTTGACATCATGCATGATCAGCATCTGCATAGGCGGTTAGTGACATACCGGTGTCCTTCGGGTACCAAAGTCCCATATTGATGGTTCCTTGGAGATACCAAAAGACCCGTTTAACTGCTTCAAGGTGCTTTTTGGTAGGCTTAGCCTGATATCTAGCACACATGCAAACAGCGAACATAATATCTGGTCTACTAGCTGTGAGGTACATCAGGGATCCAATCATACTACGATATTTAGTTTGGTCTACCATGATCCCTAAGTGGTCCTCATCCAGTTTAGTACGCTCTATCATGGGAGTGTCAACAGGGTCACTAGAATCAAATCCAAATTTCATTAAAATCTCATTTGCATATTTAGATTGATTTATAAAAATGCCTCCGGGACTTTGTAAAATTTGTAATCCCAAGAAAAATGGCATTTGTCCCATCATTGACATTTGAAATTTAGAACCCATTTCATTTGAAAAACGGTCACATTCATTTGGGTCAGTCGAGGCAAAAATAATATCATCAACATATATTTGAACCTGAATTAAATGTTTGCCTGACTTTCTGGTGAACAATGTCGGATCAACTACTCCTTTGCTGAATCTAGTGGATAGAAGAAACTTTGATAGCGTATCATACCAGGCCCTTGGAGCTTGCTTCAGGCCGTAAAGAGCCTTCTTCAAATGATAGACGTGAGTAGGATGCTCTGGATTCACAAAGCCTTCAGGTTGGCTGACGTATACGACTTCTTTAAGATCTCTGTTAAGAAAAGCCGTCTTTACATCCATCTGATATACTACCATGTTCTTACTTGCAGCATTAGCCAAGAAGATTCTGATTGCCTCGATACGAGCAACTGGAGCAAATAATTCTTCAAAGTCAATACCCTCCTCTTGACGGTATCCTTTTGCAACCAATCGAGCCTTGTTCTTTAAAACATCGCCATGCTCATCAAGTTTTACTTTGAAGATCCACTTTAGAGCAATGATTATTGCACAATCTGGAGCAGGTACTAATTCCCATACATCTAGTCGATCAAACTCATAAATTTCTTCTTGCATGGCATTGAACCAGCTGTCTTCATTCATGGCAGTTTTCACGTCTTTTGGTTCGATCTTAGAGAGTACGGAGTTGAAGAAGCACCATAAGGCATCGGTTGCAAGTTGTTTCCGTGTGGATACTGGACGAGAGAGGTTTCTAATGATGTTGTCCAATGGATGATCATGTGTCCATTTCCTAAGATGTTCATGTGGTTGTTGTTGAGTAACTGAAGTAGCAGAGTTTATATCTCCTGATGACGATGGTTCTGATGATGATTCAGGAGCAAATATGTTTTCAAAGGGTTCATCTTCTAGAGGAGCAAAAGGGTTTTCATCATCTGTAACAGCAGCAACATTTCCATTGTGTACACTCGATGATTGATGATTTGTTGATGAGACAGAGTGATCAGCAGCAGGCGCTTCTTGACTTAATGACATTGAAACTGAAGGGTTAACTTCATTGACAGGGATAGAGGCAGCCTCTGTTGATGGAACTGACATATCATTAGCACTTGACTCATAGTGTTCATCAAACATTGGATCAAATAATTTCTTCAAATCATCTTCTGAAGGAGGTACATAAGGAGTTGCTGGTGAGGGATTAGAAACAAGAGTAGAACTGATAGGACTACTTGATAAAGGTTGAAATGCGGGTCTAGAACTGGAATTGTCCCGTAGAGAGAATTGGAAGAGACGCAGACGCGTGGTCTCCCGAGTAGTAGCATCAAGGTCAATGGAATCGACAATTTTAAGGAAATCCCTAAGATGCTGATTAGGATCTTCGGAACGGAGTCCATGGAATGCACATCCGTTTTGCACCAACCGGATGGTGTCAAATTGCAGGGCCGTAGTTTGGGCTTGGTCGGGAAGCTCAATGGTGTTCCTATAGCCTAGGTGGCTTGGTCTCGAGTATTCACCAAGAGTACGGGCTCTTGGCGGGTCATTTGGTGGTAGGTTGATGAATGGTGGTTGGTTATCACCTTCCATGATGAAAAGTGATGGGATTACGAACAAAGGTCACGAAGAAGGGGGATAGACTACGAGGAAGCTAAAAATAAGAAAAATTTACTTGATAGGTATCAAGCAAAGAAACCTAAATGAGGTGGACTACTAACTAGCTATTCTATTCCCCGGCAACGGCGCCAAAAACTTGATAACGCTACACGCGTCGTTCGGGGTCAAAGGAACTTCCTTTTCTTCGAGCAAGTTTTATAACACCCTAGGCAGTGAACCTAATCGTTGTAGTGTAGTATTAGGGTAAGCCACGGGTATTGATATCGTTCTCTAGGGGAATAGGAATGCTAGTGAGAAGTTACTACGCTAAGGTCGTGGTTGAGGAAGATTATTTTTTATCTTTTTATGTTTTTTAGGAATTAGAAAGGTACGAATCTCGGGGTTTGGATTTGAGGGTTGGTATTTCTACCGATTACTCTACTTATCTAATCTAAGGTGTATGTAGTCTATGTCTAATTATTGTGTGCTCGTATGATAGTTTAAAGATGTGTTCACTTAGGTTTTATTACTCCTTAATTATCTCCTATTGATGGTTGAATTGTCACGTCCTTATTCTTAATCGCGTTGTGTGTCTAAAGTCGTAGGGTATGCGTTTGTCCCTAACTCTTTGAAACTACCAAAGGGT